>CM042158.1:36723090-36735769 GCA_023376005.1 Doryteuthis pealeii | reverse complement strand
TGAAAACAAGAGATGTCAAAAAGCGGGTGAGCTCCAGGGAAGCCAACGGCCATCCACATCGATAGTAGTAGGATTTGGTAGGCTCGCTCTCGTGAAGTGAATCAATACAGAGACAGTAGCTGCTGCAGTTTGGCAGTCCAGTCGTTCCGAACTTTCACTGCTTACCGGCCAACTGCCGAACTGCCAGGCAGTGGACTGAGGTCTGTGCAACCTCTTCTGACTTAAAACATCTCAGGTACAACTTTCACTTCATATCAAGTGAAGACATTTTCGTCTATGAAGGACATCAATAAGCACGTCCGCATAAGCACAACACATATTTAGAATTCACAAGCACCAATCAATTAAAGCGGGCGTGTTAAAAAGACTATCGTTGATTAAAATGCACTTGGGACACTATCTAACCCTGAGTGGTAGTATCTGTTAGTGTTCCATCTATGGTTAATATAAATATGAGTATAAAAATGTGTTTAAAACGGAGTAAAAAATATGTGTATACCCAATAAGAATGAATAGGTATTCGGCATAAAATAACCCAAGGGCTGATGTCATAAAATTCAACCAACCAACCAACCAACCAACCAACCAAACAAACAACAGACATATGGGTCCTATTTTAAATCGTAGATGTGGTTGTTTGTATTTTAGGTCTTGCCAATATTCTTGGGAACGTCATCCTCATTATCAGCGGCCATCGGTCTTTGAAGGTCTTCCATACGAGATACAGAATCAACACAGCTGATTGGTGTAGGTTTTCACTGGTCGGCCTGGATTGGTGTGTCCGTGTGTAAGTGTCCACAGGAGATGGTCACTTATGATTTCATCCTTGCTTCCCAAGATGTATCCAAATTATCTTGTTCTTCTTACTTACATGTTTTGTGTGATAGGAAAGTAAAGATTTAAAAAATTACTGCAAGCAAGACAATAATGTTGATCAAACAAATGATAATTCAAGACAAATAAAATAGTTCAATTGAAATAAGATGATTTCAACGGGATGTTTAGAATATACATTCTTACGACAGTGATAAAAAAATTACAAATGAATCAAATGTTGTTATTAAATAACCCATAAGATGTTGACATGCCGTTAAAGAAATAAACCAAAACTACGAGGGTGAGTCCAAAAGTACTGCCATTTTGTTTGGGACAGTTACAATTTTCAACACAAGAATAGGTATCATACATCAAAATGAAACTGGTTCTCTGAGAACCCCATCACTATTTCTCCACATAGTTACCATTTCTCTAAATAGCTATGTTCTACCTTCGAATGACAGCATGTATCCCTACCCAATAGTATTCTGTTGACTGTTCTTTAAGCTACTTCTTCGCTACAGATTTCCCTTCTTCGTCACTAGAATAATCCCTATTATCTCTTCGGCCCCTTGAATGAGGGTTTGAGAGGCTAACATTATTCCAGTGACGAGCAAGGTAAATCTGTAGTGAAAAAGTGGCCCAAAGAAGAGTCAACAGAATTTTACTGGCCAACAAGTAGAAAGTTACAATTTTTTGGATGATGTATGAAAGTCTGCCTGTCGTTCTCTGATTGGTTGATGAATGCCAATAGGCCAGGAGTGAGAGAAAGAGAAGGTGATGAGTTAGCAGTCTGAGCCGAGTGTTGGAAGAGAGCTGGCGTAAAAAGGGTGTCTGTTCTCCAAGGCATTTTTACTTGTGATAAAATAGATGAGCTCATAAAAAAACAAGAACGACTTGTGTTTGTTATTAAAATATCAACATCACAAGACAAGATATTACAAAAGATTCCAAAGTAATTTCCAGACTCGAAAAAACAGCGAAAATTCCATCCAGCCCAACAACAGATCCACCAACGGACATAGACAGACAGATCCAACCATATCCAAAGTGGAGAGTGAGAACATAAGTATACAGTTATCCCGATTACAAAAAGAAACCTGTAATGGTTCATAAGCTGTAGATTCTTGTTAGGACAGGTTTATGAAACAAAGATAAAGGATCGTATTCTAACAATAGACAAACCAGACGGACTGACGCCCAAATTCAAACTCCCGCGAACTAACAGACATCCTTAGAGCTAGGGAAGGAAAGTATGTTTCTAGCAACAGAGGGAGAAAGGCAGTGGCCAGCGAAGGGGCCAGTCCTTTTAGAACCGGATTAACTGAAAAGACAAGTAAGCTCTAACACCAATAAAACTTTGTAAAAAGGGAAAATTTAAAAACCAAACCACATCTTTGTAACTTGTTGTTCATTTGATCCAATATATAATGCACATATAAAGGACAATTTTTGTTACAACTCAAACTTATTTGTTTATTACTTGTACCGTTTTGCTTGTTTCTTTGATGTTACATTTCACATAAAATTACATGCAACCAACATACAACTAACTCCTTTCAATGGAATCACGCTATAATAATAATAATAATAATAATAATAATAATAATAATAATAACAATAATAATAATAATAAACAAAAAAGAAAGAACTTGTCAATTGGTGGATTTTGCAGTGCCAGCAGATCACAGGGTGAAGCTAAAGGAAAATGAAAAAATGGACAAATATCTGGACCTTGCCAGAGAACTGAAAAAGTTATGGAGTATGAAAGTCAAAGTGATACCAATTGTAGTTGGTGCACTTGGAACAGTCCCAAAAGGATTAGAAAAGGGTGTGGAAAGTTTGGATATCAGAGGAAGGATTGAAACCATTCAGAACACTGCACTGCTGCTATTTGCCAGAATACTCAGAAGAGTCCTGGATACCTGAGGAGACTTATTGTCACTCCAGTAAAAGACCATCAGCTAACACTGATGTGAAAACTCAAAAGGAGTAAATAATAATAATAATAATAATAATAATAATAATAATAATAATAATAATATCTGAACAAAGCATTTGAAACAGAATCCAAAAATGTATGCATACATGAAAGAAGGGTACTCACTTTTTGACGGCTACATATTTTATATTTTTGGTAACAGTTTTAATGATGTGAAGGTTGGTAATGAATAACACCTAATAATATCCGCTTTCATTGTGCAGTGGTCCACTAGAAATAACAATGTTCACAATCAATAATTAAATAAGTAAACTTATAATCGAATTTCAAACTATGTAAAAAAATAAAATAAAAAAAGAGCGAAAATAAACTTCTCCCCCCAAAAAAACAAAAACAATTGAGCTGGTCACTACTTGAATAGGCTTAGTCCTAATTAGTGATCATTCTCTACACATTACTATAGCAACCAACATTACGTTTTGTATTTCTTTTTTCTTTTTTATGTGACATTGTTCATATTGAGTAATGTGCGAAAATAAACCATTGTCTTTTTCTTCTTGTTGTCTGCTTAGTTACTTCTTTAAAATGTGGGAAGTTTTTCGGACCATATGACCTTAAGGCACTCCTTCCGCGATCTCGACTCGTGGGGGACACTTTTCTCATTTACAACGTAAATATCCGTTTGTTTGTTAGGGGTTAGGGTTAGGGGTTAAGGTTAGGTTTAGCGGTTAGGGTTAGGGTTAGAGTATAGTTTTTAATTTAAGAACAAAAAAAAACCCCTCTAAAAATCGTCTGGAAACAATTAACCGGATTTTGACGGTGTAATGGAGAAAACGTCCCCACGAATCGAAATCGCAAAAGGGGTACTTTAAGGTCATATGGTCCATTTTTTCTGCCACACCCTGTATTTTATTTATTCTTTAAAATGTTAGAATTTAACCCTTTTAAATATGTAGGGCAAATTATTTAAAAATACGAATGCATTGCCAAGTGTGCCAGAAGCACTTAAGGGAAAGCACGGTTTGTCGATCTATCAGCAGATGGTGTTTCTCTACTGTAATTATTAAAAATATTATTCAACAAGACTCCTTACTAAAACATGAAGCAAATGAATTTCTTTGTTAGAGCTGCTTTTTATTGATCGATATATCAATATCAATATTTTCCGCTCTGCTTTGCTGCACACAACATGCAAACCATCTTAATCAATCGGTGCGCTCACATCAAACACCTCATCGAGTAATATCGATTATTGATCTCTGTGTAGATACGCGTTCAATTTCTAAATATCATTCACAGTTTCTTGGGAAACGTTACTTGTGTTCTATGCGCAATTGATGAATATCTGAATCGTGTGTTAGATAAATGTAACTCCGAATAACATGTTTATACGTAACCAAAGATTTTTAAAAACACAAATAAAATCTAGTTGTTTTTTTTTTGTTGTTTGTTTTAATGTCTGCTGAAATAATGTTTATGAGTGTTCGTTTATATCATCATCATCATCATCATCATCATCATATCATCATCTCACCATCATTATCATCATCATCATCATCAAGTCATGCTGATGACACAGATTCCCTTGGTTTTCTATCGCTATCCGTCTCTATGGTGCATCCTTCTTAGTAGATACTCTAAACTGCATCCAAAAAGCTGATGAAAGTAACCCAGATTCGTGTATTAGAAAAAAAAGTTACTCCGAAGAACATGTCTGTATATAATCAAGGATTTAAAAATATATCTAGTTGATTTTCTTGTTTTAATATCTACTGAAATAATTTTATAGGTGTTTATCATCATCATAAGCAGCAGCAGCATCATCAGCAGCAGCAGCATCAAGCCATACTGATAGCACAGCTTTCCTTGATTTTCACTCGCCATCCGTCTCTATCGACCATCGCTCTCGGGAGGTCCTCTAGACTGCATCCAGTGTCCGAAAAATCTGATCTAATATAATCCTGAATCGTATATTAGATGAAAATAACTCCGATAAACATGTCTATACACCACCAAAGATTTTAAAAATATACATCTAGTTGTTTTGCTGGTTCCAATGTTGACTGAAATAATCTTTATTGGTGTTTGTTTATATCATCATCATCATCATCATCATCATCATCATCATCCTTCATCAAGTCATACTGATAGCCCAGATTCCCTTAAAAGTCTCTGGTCATCTGTCTCGATTCGTCATCACCCTCACTAGGTCCTCTAGACAGCATCCAGTGCCAGCGTAAAACTGATGAAGATAATCCGGAATCGTGTATTAGATAAACCCAACTCCGAAAATTATGTTTATACCTAACCGAAGATTTAAAAAAAATATATTGTCTTTTGTTTGGAGGTTGATTTTGAAGGCTATCACAATGCAGGTGTAAAGAATAAGGTAACAATGGTGTTGTGTGTTAACCTGTATTTTATTCTATAATTTTCGAGATAGAATCTCTTTTTCAGCAGCTGTAGATTCTTGACGACTTCAGTTCCATGGTCAATTTATTAAGCGGAGTTTAACAGGTTTGAATTCAGAGATTTCCTTTTCCTAGACTGGTTACCTAGCCAAGGTTGAAGAGCCAAGTCTGCCCTGCTATTTACCCATAGATGGAGGTAGAATTGGATTCATACCTTTCCCAATGGTATTAGCGCTATGTGAAGTTCAAACGGCTTCGTCCAGGAATTGAACTCGGGTCGACGCGTCCATTTCCTATGACTCTAACCATTAGACCACGCGCCATCATAAATTGATCTATCATTACCTGATTACGGTTTTGTCTTTCTGTGACTAGTACTTTAACGTGTTGTTAAAACACAGTTATAAAGCTGAATACTTTTGGATAGAATATATATGAACAGTAAGATAAATGATTGTGTACAAAGATCTTATGCGTAGTACTGATAGAACAACGTACGGCACGGCGCAGCACCGGAAATTAAACAAAAAATTGTAAAAAGTGAAGAGTGCAGTTACAAGAATATTGAATTAAAAAACTTGTATAATTAATGTAATATTGATTCTTAAGAATAATATGAAGAAATACCAACCTAAAATAGCTATTACTATTAATAATTAATAATTTTAGCAAGAACACACAGGGGTCGTGTCGCGGTCGCGTAGTGGATAAAGTGGTGGACTGTGACATCATCGTGAACGAGGTCGAACTCAAGTCGCGCTATTACGTTCACTTTCGAAATAATAACATTGGGAAAGGTATGGACTTCCTTATCCCCAGCAATGGCCCGAATAGTACAAATTGCTACTATAAGGATGATTAGGTATTAAGTAGTCCAATAATTTTGATATGCCTTTAAATAAAGAAACCAAGAACATATAATAATGTCAAATATATAATTACCCACCTCTGTACGAGTAGGATGTGACATATGATCAATATTTATATGGAGTTTATCACATTATTTGTATTATTCGGACTATTTCCTCATCTTCATTGTTTCTGTACACATTTGGCCGATGTGACCTCCGGCCTTCATAAAGTATTTCTTAAAGTATTTCTTGTCGAACTCGGTAACTTTCTCGGACCCGGGAAACTTATTTTTGGACTCGGGAACCTTCTTGTCATAATTGGGAACCTTCTTGTCGTAAACGGGAGCCATCAAGAAATACCGGAAGAAGGTCGAAACGTTGTACAGATAACAATGAAGATGAGGACAATAGTCCGAATAATACAAATAATACTAATTATCCTCATCTCAAAAATTCAGTGAAATAGTTCAGTTCAAAGAGAAGTGTTCAGTTTTGATTCTCCTAGACTGGTTGGCATACCAGGGTTAAAGATCCCGGCCCCCACTAATTACTCAGAGCTGGAGAGAGATACATTTCCTATATATGTGTAAATTCCTCAGAAATTCTTTTTCAAAACTTCCGTTTCTGTAACGTATCATATTTTGTTTCTGTTAACACTGGTTTAAACTTCGAGTGAATAAAGTTTGATTTTATCGGCCATAAATTTTTGAACCTACAACCTGCCGTCTGAGAGCCCCTTTCTAACGCTATGTGAAATGTAAACGGGTTTGTTCAGGATTTGAACTCTAGTCGACGTGTCCATATCCGACGAAGACCAATACACCGGGCGCCTCAGTAAATAATGAAAGGTCAAATATAGAAAAAAAATATGGCCGGACATGTGAAACGTCTAAATGGAATTAGCACTGATTTTTTGGGGGGTTGGGAGAAAACAAGCAGTTGGATTTGCCAATATTTAATATTTGGTAAAAGTCCAACAAATTAGAAAAATGGGCAGTGATATGGAGCATTTGAGAAAAAAAAAGAAAATGCTCATTTTTTTTATCAAAGTGTTAACTAAATTTGCCAACATAGAAGTTTTCAGATCCTTTGATGGTTAAATCGAACTTATCGGACCACCACCATATGTCACCCTGCCGAAAGAAAAACAAATCAGGGAATTAACCGAATTTAGTGAAATTTTCAGTGATGATATATTAATGAATAAAGAATATAATGCACCAGTTAATTCATTTAAAAACTTTAACATTTTTTCAGGTCAGTTAACTTTGAACCACCCATATTTGAGAATCTGCGTTACGTGGTTCAAAGTTAACTGACCTGTAAAAAATATACAAGTTTTTAAATAAAATAACTGGTGAATTATATTCTTTATTCATTAATATATCAACACTGAAAATTTCATTAACTTCAGTTAATTACTTAATTTTTGGTATTTTTTTCTTTCGGCGGGGGGACATACGATGGTGGAATTTAGGTTGGTTAAGTTCGATTTAACCCCTTTAACAATCAATATTTCAATACTTACACACTTTAGTAATACCTATTTGTATTCTTTGAAAAAAAAACTAGGGTTAGAGTTTAGGGTTAGGGTTTGGGTTTGGGTTTAGGGTTAATTCAATGGGAAAATGAATAAATAATTTGGGCTCTTTTTTCTGGGTCACCCCGTATACAAAGTGACAAATAAAAAAACAGAATCCCACAAATTTTGTAATAAAACTGTTAATTTTAACTATGTAGAGTTAGGGTTAGGGTTGAGGTTTGGTTGGGGTTTCGGGAAAAACGCTCTAAGTTGGTTGTTTTTTTGTTTTTTTTTTTCAAGTGAAACCGCTTCGCCTACGCACTTTAATCGTAGCTGGTGTTTTTTCAGCAGCAACCGGCTAGCGGTTTTTGAGGCAGGAGGCTGAGACGGAACTCCGCGAAGAGTACCCTTGTTACTTCACACCTCAATTGTGGAGGCGTGTAAGAAATCTACACGATGAGAAGGTTTCAAATACTTGACACCCTTGTTTGCATTTCACGTAGCGCTAATACCCTTGGGAAAGGTACGAATCGAACTATTCTCCCTCCGGCCATGGATAAATAGTAGGGAAGACACTGGGTATGAAAACTGGTCTAGTAGAAAGAAAACCCAAGGTACTCTCTTCACGTTCGTCAAAAAATTACTAATGACTAACCCCAATCCTTTTCATCATATATGAGCTAGAAAGGAAGACCGTGGTGTAATGGTTAAAGTCATGGGAAATGGACTCGTCGCCCCGATTTCAAATCCTGGACATGGTAATTGCATTTCACTTAGCTCTAATACCCTTGGAAAAAGGTATGCATCATAATCTCCCTCCAGCTATGGATAAATAGTCGGGCACACTGGACTCTTTGACTTTGGTTAGGCAACCGGTCAAGGAGAAGGAAAATTCTGAATTCAAAACTGTTGAACTCCGCTTAAGAAATTGACTTTGTGTCACATCCTGCTCGTGTGGAGGGGTTGGTATATATATATATAATATATTTATATATATATATATATATATATATATATATGAGCTAGAAAGCGACAGCTGAGAGACTTAGTTTCCGGGTATGACGTTAAACTGCACCTAGTGGTGATCGTTCCAATTCCGAAGCTCCGGTGACGAGGTAATCGGTGTTTTGTAGCGTGTATTTTCCATGATTTCTTTAAAACAACCTGCAGTATTTTTGTACATTACCTATCAAGCCTTTTCTACATCTAAAATGAATACAGAGATCATAACCCTCCTCCGCTTATCATATGCTATGTATGTGTGAATTCCTCAGAAATTATTTTTTTCAAAACTTCCGTTTCTGTGCCGGCCGTATCATATTTTGTTTCTCTTAACACTGTGCTTAAACTTCGAGTAAATACAGTTTGATTTCGTCGGCCATAAATTTTAAATCCTACAACCTGCTGTCTGAGAGCCCTGTCCACTGGGGAGATAGAATTGAACTTCTGCAAAAGAGTAATTCACCCAACTTAACGGGACCACCCGTTGGCCGTGGGTGGTGAACCGTGATGCTTAAGGACGGAATCCTGGTTGTTGAGCCGTCCATGACTTACATCACACCACATTGGCCTTACTTAGGCTAGACGGGTGGTCGGGTTGGCCCCATCCGATCAATCCACTAGTTACACCAATCTCTAGAACCTATATCACATTCTCCCTCCAGCTATGGGTAAATAGTAGGAAAGACTGGGCTCTTTAAACCTGGCTAGGTAAACAGTCTAGGAGAAGGAAAATTCTGAATTCAAACCAGTTAAATTCCGCTTAAGAAATTGACATTGCGTCACATCCTGCTCGTGCAAAGGGGTTGGTTAATATACATATATTTTTTTTCCGACCGTGTTGTTCTAATGACAACCCCCAATCCGTTTTATCATATATATTTACCAACCCTTCCGCACGAGCAGGGTGTGACACAAGGTCAATTTCTTAAGCGGAGTTTAACAGGTTTTGAATTCATAGTTTTCCTTCTCCTAGACCGGTTGCCTAACCAAGGTTAAAGAGCCCAGTCTGCCCTGCTAATTATCCATAGCTGGAGGGAGAGTAGGATTCATACATTCCCCAAGGGTATTAGCGCTAAATGAAATGCAATTAACCCGTCCAGGATTTGAACTCGGGTCGACGAGTTCATTTCCCATGACTTCCTTTTTATCATATATGGTCAAAAAGCGATGGCTGAGGGTCGTACAGTCCTGGATATGACATTAAACTGTATGTTGTGGTGAGGCTCCAATTCTGGGACTCTGAGTAACGTGAAGGACAGTCGCTGTTTTGTAACGGTCTTCTCCCAGGATTTCTTCAAACAGCACAGTACACATCTAGCTTTTTTCTGTAGCTGGTGTTTTTGTTATGTAATGGGTGTGACGTGGAGCCGTGAGTGTGGCCTGGTGTGTGGATTAAAACGAAAACGTTTAATTGATGATTTGACATAGACACATGGCGTGGTTTGATAAGAGGGGCGAATGGTATGTTTCGAAGGGGAAAAAGGAGGAATGAGAGGTCATAATGCAAATTGGTCTGGGAGAATGCAGTAACGGAGTAAGACATGAATTTCTTACTCGCGGCAGTTGTAATCTGAGGGAAACAAAATACTAATGAGTAAAAAGAATCGGCTTTGTTTTATTACTAAAAACTCCAAATGGCACAAAGATAACCCCAAGTTGGGCTCCAGACGCCAAACATCATAGAATTGCTAGACAACTGAACAGCTGCTCAACAACCAGGATTTCAGCCTTCTCCGATGCAGTACCGGTACAGAGACAAGTTTATTGAATATTTCCTCATCTCTCTATTCGAAAATGAGTGCAAGACGCAACGAAGAGTTGACACGTCATCATCTCAGCCATTACGACAAGGGGAGGGTAAAGAAAACAGGCGTTTTAACACATCTCTCCATTCCGAGAAGGAGAGAAGTAGTGTTACAGTGTTAAAGTCCAGCCAATGCATCCATATACAAGTAAAGTATCAAACGTTTCCAATTGTTTGTTAACAGTAATTGCAGTTACTTAATCCTATTTTGATTCATGAGGAATTATTTTTTTTGATTGTGGTGATCTTTTTTTTTTTAGCGAGATTTTATTTTTCGTCAAATGTTAATGAGGCCAGTGTGCGCTGTGTGAGAAATGTATCCAGCATGTTTTCTTTGATATCTTTGAAGCCGAGTCTTTTGAAAGGCGTATTCTTTTACACAAAACACACGGACATTTTATCAGTGATGTTTGGGGGTTGGTGGTTCGTCACTGGTCGCGTGTTTCTCGTTTGTCAGATCCTTTGTTTGATCCCAAATTTTATCATGCCATGGGAAAATTATGTTTACACGTTAGCTGATCACATGCAGATGTTTGACAATTGGACGATTGGATCTCAAAATTCCGGAGAGTAACCTTGAGCCGATCGGATTGATTTATTTCTTTGATCTTCCCTTGTCCTTGGACCAATCCAGGATATGCCACCAGGGTCTTGTGGACTTCATTCAGAAAACACATCCATCGAAGTCAGTGACCTTTGATGGTAGTGAAATATATATATATATATATATATATATATATATATATGAAGTAGTCAAACAGTGTGTTTGAAATGGCGAAGGCCGACAATTTGTGGGAGATTATGTGCTAAATTAAAGTCATACCTAATTTTGTTAATTAATTAATTGTAACTAAATGAATTAGGCGTGCATATCGGTTTAAATGTAAAGCGTAAACAAAGCCTCATTCAGCAGAGCTATAGACAGGGCAGTGCTTTGTGCGTGATGTCCGCCTGTCAGCCTGACAGGTAGGGTTCGAATCACACAAAGCACTGCCCTGTCTATAGCTCTGCTGATGAGGCCTAATGGGCTGAAATGTACATACAGAGATGACTTTTTCTCGATTTGTTTACTCTTTACATTTAAACCGATATGCGCGCCTAATTCATTTACTTATAATTGTTAATTAACAAAATTAGGTATGACTTTAATTGAGCACATAGTCTCCACTCACATATATATATATATATAATGGATACCTTGGTAAAGATATAATTTATTTCGGTATTTCTTACCTTCAAATACCTCCTACCAGTATGTAATAATATTAATAATAATAACAACAACAACAACAACAACAATAATAATAATAATAATAATAATAATAATAATAATAATAATAATAATAATAAAGCTTGGAAAGTTTGGATATCAGAGGAAGGATTGAAACCATTCAGAACACTGCACTGCTGCAATCTGCAGAATACTCAGAAGAGTCCTGGAGACCTGAGGAGACTTGCTGTCACTCAGACTCCAGTGAAATACCATCAGCTAACACTGATGTGAAAACTGAAAAGGAGATAATAATAATATTGAGATTATCGAAGACGTATACTCTACACAATTGTCATCAAACTGCGAATTCAATAGTGAATTACTTATGATATCAATTATAGAACTTAAACAGTATTGCCCTATCATAATCACTCTACGACATACTTTATTCGTTGAGTTATTTTACTATAATCAGATAAGTATAATATCGATGTTCGTCATTTAATTTTAGAATTTTAGAAATGTTTCGCTAATCACTCTCTGATATCCAATTTTTGTTCCGTTATTCTAACTTGATAATAAAATTATAATACAGATAATAATAAAGTTGAAAAAGTCGATAAGACTGCAGTCCCCACTATGTATGTGATTCTGTTAAGTAATCTCTTTCTCTTATAATAACCGTATAAAATCCACCAAGTCTTGCAAAGCACACTCTTGGTAATTAAACATCTATTGACTAAGTAGCCAGGAACCAACATCCACTACACAATCTAGTCAACAATCGTACAATGTTGTTGTTAGCACCTTTCCGTCCACTTAGGACGATGGCGTAGTGTCCAAAAATTAATTAATTAATACAGAAATTATCTGTATCTGCGCAAGTTACATTGAATTTCTGAGTGACAGTCTTTGGTGCAATCACTGCACACACACTGTAATGCTCTCTGGGGCTGCTGTCTTTTCTCCCTCTTTTTGGCTCTCTTGGCTGTCGAGGCTACTCTCCTCTCTGTTTCACCCCTCTCCCTGCCTTGCTTAACGTTGTCGCCAGGCTACTCGGTTTTTGGCATCTACCTCCCACGTGTTTGTGTCATTGTAGAATATCTTCATGTCTCCCC
>CM042158.1:36715590-36718090 GCA_023376005.1 Doryteuthis pealeii | reverse complement strand
AGAAGTTTAAAAGTGCCTCTTGTCAGTTTATTAGACACAGAAAGACAGATATTTATATGTGCGTGTTTTTTTTTGTGTGTATATATAATAGCTTGAACATATGAGGTTTTATTAATATGTTTATGTATATACACAGCGAGTATGTAGTTTGCATATACGTTCACCCAGAATTGCCATCATTTAAAAGTTGAAATATTTACATGTTTTCAAGTTTTGTTGATTAATTCTTTAAATATTTAATTTCTTTGCACACACTAATTTTAACAAATTGCCGAGTCGCCAATTTAACGCGGGAAAAAGAGATATTTTATCAACGCCAGACAAATGTTGTTGTTGCTCTTCTTTTGTTTTTTGTTTTTTTTTGTTTTTTGTTTTTTTCAGGGCTTATTCGATATTTAAGATAATACATTTGTTTACAACAAATTTGATTGGTTGCTTATTTTTACGACATGTCAACCTCTTTTGGGTTATTTTACGCCGATGTTGATTTTACAATTATGTTCCCCAATAAATAATGTAGCTACACAATCATTTTAAACGTTTAAAAGATTCCATTATGATATTACTGTTTTATGAGACAATATATCAATGTCGTTCACGATTATTTTAAAGTGATAAACACTGCATAAATATTTACCGTAATATTATTTTGAGAGTATTAATGCAGTTCACAATAGTTAGAACTTTTACTCATCCCGATAAAAAAAATTATCAGCCCTGTCGGCTGAACGTTTGCCGGGGGCGGGGTGAGTTAAGACACCCACCACTAATTGGGCGACCTGTTAGCCGGGGATGGCGACTTGTGATGATTAAGGACGGACTCCTGGTTACTGAGCAGTCTATTTCATGCACCCCCCTTTTGGTTCTTACTTGTAATAGAGAGGACCTCTCCGACCGCCTATCTAGCATAGGTATTGAGGTGCTTGGTATTTTTGTTCAAATCGTAGGAAATGGACTCGTCGACCCGAGTTCAATTCCTGGACGAAGCTGTTGGCATTTCACATAGCGCTAATACCCTTGGGAAAGGTATGAATCCAATTCTCCCTCCAGCTATGGGTAAATAGTAGGACAGACTAGACTCTTTAACCTTGGATAGGTAACCAGTCTAGGAGAAGGAAAGCCCTGAATTCAAACCTGTTAAACTCCGCTTAAGAACTTGACTTTGTGTCGCATCCTGCTCGTGCGGAGGGGTTGGTAAATATATATATTCATCCTAGGTAAACGTCAAAGTAGAGTATTACATGGACGACTCACTCAAACTGGATCCCGTATTAAGCATTACGTGTCGCCACCCATGAAAACAGTTGGGCCAATTGGGCGTCGTCTTACCCCTCTGCTGCGGTGCAGTAGGCATATTTTATAGCCCCAGCTAGAGCAATCATTTTAGTAGTAGTAGTAGTACTAGTACGGTAGAGTGTCGGACTAGGAACCACAAGGTTCCGGGTTCGATACAGGCCCTTGCCAACTCAGCGTATGAATAAGACAGGGATCTGTGCGGTAAAAATTAGGAACTGATCCTACATGTGCTGCTCCACCTCAGACGCCAGAAACAATCTCCTTGGTCTAGTGCTAGTGAAAAGGGTATATATTTCCCCGCTGTCTGGCTCATGCCGACTTTAAGCCACCCCGTCGCCTTTACTTACTTTTTACTTAGTTGAACTAGTAGCAGTCGTAGTAGTTGCAGTTTGACATCATACCCACAACAAAAAGATCCTCTGCCTTCTTGCACATATATGATAAAGAGTATTGTAGCTTTGCCATACGAACAATAGGGTTGGAATAATCAAATAGGTTTCAGGGCTTGACGTGACCAGCCGATTCATTAGAGCGGGCCTCTACGATCGCTGGTCTAGCCTAAATAAGAGCCAAAGTGGAGGGTTGAATGTCATATACAGTCGATGTATTCTAATGCCCCAAATAACGGGACCCCAAGAAAGAGTATCATATCAAAATGCATATGGAAGTAAGAGTTAAGTTCTGTAGATCCTCACTAAATGGATGCCCGGTACTTGCAGCCTTTGGTCACATCCTATCCGTTGCGAACGGGTTGGGTAAATTGCACTTGTCTTGTGAACGTGCAGTTTGCTCACAAATAAATCTGCACGAATCTTATAAAATGGCATTGAGCCCAGCTCCATCTTAGGCTGTTGAAATATTTTTTCATATAAGGTGAGCTGAAGTTCACCACTTAAACTTATAGAGTCTACGTGGGCGCAAGTATTAAACTCAGCAAATCAGCAGCTCGAATACGGGCTTAGTTAACTATTTAATCGCCGATCTTAAAAGCCGTTTATTTGCACTTATTCGACACCGACGAACGCATCTTCACCCAAGGACTCTGCTCAACCAAAAGATTCTACGGAACACTAAGGAACACCGAGGAACAACCAAAGGATTCTATCCAGCACTAATAATGGCCACGAAAATCGTAACATAAGCAACCACCCTGTCGTCGGGGGCGGTATAATACGACAACTGCACCTCTAAAAAGGACAATTGG
>CM042158.1:36668090-36713090 GCA_023376005.1 Doryteuthis pealeii | reverse complement strand
ATGGCAAGTGATCTAGGAGAAGGACAGGCCTGATATCAAACCTCTTGAGAAATGGACTCTCTTGTCACCCAATGAACAACCTACACGGTGTTTTGTTTATAGTGGTGAAGGCTTGTGTTGGACCATCCGCAATTTTTGGCATATTCGATAGAAAATCATTGGTGCATAAGGAATGCTGCAAACCCAATCAACGACTGACCTCAGGTTATTCAAATACAGAGTTTTCCTTCTCCTAGACTGATTACCTATCCAGGGTTAAAGAGCCCAGTCTGCCCTATTAGTTTTCCCATACCCGGAGGGAGAATATATGGATTCATACCTTTCGCAAGGGTCTTGACGATATGTGAAATGCAAACAGTATTATGGAGGTGCGTAGCATAATGGTTACAGTCGTGGGAAATGGACTTGGCCACCCGGGTTCAAATCCTAAATGAACGTCTTAAACACCGTTTAATAATGATCTCGTATTTCATTCTGTTAGTGCGGAGGCGTTGATAAGTTGGTAAAAGTAACGTCATCGGCCTAAAGTCGGTATTAGACAGACAGCGAGGGAGTCTATCCCCTTTTCACTTGTGCTGGACCAAGAAGATTGTTTTGACGTCTGTACGGATCACCACTGATCATACACTGAGTTGGTGAGGGCTGGTATTGAACCAAGAACTTTTTGGTTCCTAGTCGGACGCTCTACCGACTGAGCTTAACCGGAAGTACATACGATGATAACATTTACACCAAATATTTAATGTCCAAATTTACAAAGAAATAATTCATAAATTACTTTTTATGAATGAAACAAATATTGTTATTTGATTCCCCTGCGTAGTTGTCGGGGTGGCCTAAAGTTGCTATCAGCCAATCAGCGAGGGAGTGTATCCTCTTTTCACTAGCGCTAGACCAATAAGTTTATTTTAGCGTCTGTGGTGGAGCGCTACATCTACCATCAGCTGCTTACTTTACCGCACACATCCCTATACTACTCATAGGCTGAGTTGGCGAGGGTCGGTATCGAACTAGGAACCTTGTGGCTTCTAGCCGAAATTTCTGCCGACTGAGCTAACCCGGCCCTGCGTAGACAGATAATTTTGCTAGTATTTTATAATTGGCATATATTCAGAATTCAATAATCATTTTAATAAAGAAATTTAAATTATATAATAGCTTGTAATTTTGATAAATTATGTGACAAGTTATCGTTGATAAATTTTTAATACGCAATTACCACATTTTTATCTCGGACTGATAGTTTGTATTCATTAAAAATGTCAATGATGGTGTCATGGTTATTTTGCTCTTAAGCTTTGAGTTAACCAAAAGAGATGAATATCAGAAGTATTATGTTAATTAATTAATTAATAATAATAATAATAATAATAATAATAATAATATATATATATATATATATATATAAATCTAATGAGTCAGACGAACCTACTAAAAGTTTCGCTTAATGCTCTTCAGGGCTGAGATCTGATAGAGTCAGATCTCAACCCTGAAGAGCATGAAGCGAAACTTTTAGTAGGTTCGTCTGATTCATTAGATTTATCTTTATCATTTGCTCTACTTAGGTATTGAGCACTTTTTACTTATTAGCTTCAGTCTCCTGGCGGTTTTATATGAATATATATATCTTATATATATATATGCATAGAAATTGTTTTTTTTCTTCTTTTGGCCAAAATATTGTACCAATAGATCATGTTTTGTTGGTACGATTATCTTGGTCTTTTTTTTTCCAAAATTTTTTTTTCTCCCCGGTTGATGTTTGGTAGTATATTTTTACAATCAAACTATTTGCTGGGTTTTTTCTCACCACGAGGATTTACCAATAAGTTAGGTATATTAAATAAGTGTGTGAAGAAAATGTTTTCAAAAATATAACAGACGCAGATGTTATGATCAAAGGAAAAATTTTTATGCCTATACTTAACTATTTCGGTTTATGATAAACCATCATCAGAACAATGCGAAATAAATTTTGTAAGGGAGAAAAAAGAAAAATGTTAAGTGTATGGTGAATGAGTGAATATAATGTTATTTACCGTTATTTTTTATACGTGCGTTTTTACACTTAACATTTTTCATTTTTCACCATTACAAAATTTCTTTTGAATTGGTGGTTTATCATAAACCGAAATACTTAAGTATAGACATATAAACAATGTTCCTTTGATCATAACATCCTGAGTCTGTTATATTTAAAAAAATATTTTCTTCACATATTATCGGATTAATTTCCTCATCGTATTTCCATATATATATATATATATAATATATATATATATATATATTTGAAGGCAAAATAATGCAAATTTATGTTGAAAAACATTTTTTTTCCTTTTTTTACTCTTACTATTTTCAGGCTAGGCCCATCTTCAGAGAGTTGAAAAGTTTCCATCTGTGTTTGTTAAACTCAAGTGTGATATTAATCCGTTGAATGTTCTTATGTAAATTCAAACGCTCGGCAAAGATCGTAAAGTTCCACTCGGCAAAGATCGTAAAAACTCCGTTAGATCCCGTGTTGCGTCTTGTTTTGCGGGAATTTTTGAAAATCATTTCAGATATATTTTTTTTAATACTATAAAAATGATGAGGCCCTGCTCGGGGATATTGAAATAAAGATTTATTTTTTATTTTTATAGTGTGTTAGAAGCATTAATTAAAATGTAATAATATATTTTTGAAGGCAAAATAATGCAAATTTATGTTAAATTTGCATTATTTTGCCTTCAAAAATATATTATTACATTTTAATTAATGCTTCTAACACACTATAAAAAAATGTTCATTTCAATATATATATATATATATATATATATATATATATATATATATATATATATATATATATACTCTCAAGTTTTAAGATAAGAGGAATATCAGGTGCAGTCTGTTTATTATATTAAAAACACGATCAGTTACGATAAGTGTGACGAGGGCTCTAGTTAGGGATCTAGTTGAAGCCAGTTTTATAGTGGAGATCCTTTGTGGGATAAAGTTTGATCCTTTCTTGAAGTAGAAAGTATCAATTTTAATCCTTGTCTATTCATCTATCCTCAAAGTAGACTTGATATCAGAGTTGATCCTGTCTTGAAGTAGAAACCTTTGTCTGTTGATCTGTCCACAAAGTAGAAGTTGTATCAGAGTTTACCCTATCTTGAAATAAAGGAGTTGTATCAGATTTGATCCTGTCTTGAAGGAAAAAGTTTTATAAACCTTGTCGGTTGATCTGTCATTCCAGCGAGTAATTTTAGGACAATTTATCAACTCCTTTACATAGTAAATTAAATACATGTCTAGGAGTTTTTGAGTGGCCGATTCAGCCACTGCTGATTACAAGGAAATATTAGGGCAACTACTAAAATTCCTACTCCTAAAATTTTGTTTATACGACCATTTTTGCCCCAGGAATCCTAGAACTCATTTTTCGTGAACACCACCAAATTTTGATAGCTAAAAATCGACATAACTCCGCCAATTTTTGGAATTGAAAGCTCAAACTTTGAGGAATGTCTAACTTTAATACTGTCGCCACCTGACACTAGAATAGGATGGGTGACAATTTTACTTTTTTCTGTATGATTTGACATGGAATTGCCCTAATATTCTTTTTATTTTAATATTTGCTTTTTATGTACTCGTTTTATTGTTTAGCAAAAATATTTCTTCTTTCATGTGTTACTAGAAGGTGCTACCCAGTATCACCTTAGTACAGAGGAGAGATAAACCATATTATGTTGATCTTGTTTTTTTTTTTGAGATTTAAAAATGCTGTACATTATGAAGTAGAATTTCAATGCTATTTCTATGTACATTTTAATTCTTAAATATCTTCGAATGTGAATCAATTCTTCATAATCTTTGCTCAGTGTTAGGGAGAGTTATCTCCCTCTAACGATTCGAACCGGACTCTCTGAAGAGGAGGGGTGGGGAAATACGGACAGAGACCAGATTAGAACCGAGTAGGTGACACGCGTGTATCTTATCATCAGCCAAACTCTAATCCAAAGCCATCCCACTGTATTCCCTGTCAGTGAGAATAAATAAAACAAATATTGTTATTGTTAACATATTCTCTGTTTTTATTATCATTTCTGTATATCATACATCTCGGGATACAACACTGCAAGAACCGGTGATATTTAATGTGTGTAAATATATTTACTTTGTCGTTAATTGTTTTATTTTTATAGTTTCATCCAGGCATACATACAAACTGTGACGGAGAACGAGAAAGGAAAAAGAGCAAGACCTTGTCTTGCCTGCCGGGATCGAACTGGCGTCCTCCTGCATGCAAAAACAAATACGTTTTGGGCACTGGACGGACGCGAGGTCCGACTGATGAGCCCGAATGTTTGGCTAATATGCCCATAAAATAACAAGTGAGTCGAGCGCTGGGCTGTCAGCAGCAGCAGAAGCAGTCGACGACGAAGCGCTTTTCAGTAAAGAAATGGATTTTAGTCGAACAGAAACAAAACTAAATAGGAAATGTGATTTTGAACTGCTAAACATTATTTCGACTACGACGACGAATTTTCCAGCTGCTAGACAAAGAGTGTGTTAACCAACAGAGGGTCTGGCTTGTGAGAAGACGGAGAACTCGCTTGTTTTTGGTTCCCCATCGGCGGGAGCTTGTTGATTCGAAGGTCTATTTCGCCCCATATATCCCCCCCCCTTGTCGTTAATTGTTTTATTTTTATAGTTTCATCCAGGCATACATACAAACACAGCAACTGCCCTTTATATATGTATATATAGATATATAAAGCGTTTTCTTCCACTATTCTGACCAAAGGTGAAGTCCACGAGATGGAAACAACGTTAAGAACAACAACAACATAATGCTTATGGGAAATGGGCTCGTCGCCCCGAGTTCAAATCCTGGACGTGGTAATTGCATTTCACTTAGCGCTAATACCCTTCGGAAAGTTATAAATCCTATTCTCCCTCCAACTATGGATAAATAGTAGGGCAGACTGGGCTCTTTAACCTTGGTTAGGCAACCGGTCTAGAAGGAAAACTTTGAATTCAAACCTGTTGTGCTCCGCTTAAAAGTTGATCTTGTGTCACATCCTACCCGTGCGGAGGGGTTGGTAAATATATATATATATATATATATATATATATATATATATATATAAGTAAGTAAAGTCGTCGGGGCGGCCTAAAGTCGGTATCAGCCAGTCAGCGAGGGAGTCTATCCCCTTTTCAATAGCGCTGGACCAAGGAGATTGTTTTAGCATCTGATGTGGAGCGCCACATCTACCATCAGCTCCTTACTTTACCGCACAGATCCCTGTGCTACTCATACGCTGAGTTGGCGGGGACCAGTATCGAACTAGGAACCTTGTGGTTTCTAACCGAACGCTCTACCGACTGAGCTAACCCGGCCCCTATATATATATATATATTAAGCGTTCTCTTTCACTATGCTAACCAAAGGTGAAGTCCACGAGCTGGAAACAACGGTAAGAATAACAACAACAATGCTCAAAGTACCACCACGCGAAGACTAAGAATAATTTCTACAGATTCTGACTAAATTCTAGCTCATCCTTCGAATGTCACACTCCTTTTATTGGCCGATTCTTTGAATCTTCACTTGTACTATATCCAACTCATAGAACAAACAGGGCACTTCAATATATTCATAACAATACAACAAACATAGTCTAAAATAGGAAGAAAATATTTTCTTTCAGATGAATAATTTTGAATTCAATCGGACGAATATTTCCTTTCAACTAAACAATAATTGGCCTGATATAAACAGACTACTTCTGCCATTCTTTCTTTTGGTTAGCTTAAAGTAGGAGAGCAAAATAACCATTAAAACCATCTTGAAATAGGCTGTTTTACTCATGAAAACAAGCTGAAGCGCTCGTATCGTAACAGTTATCGTTGATGAAAATAAACCAGTGGTCCTGGGTGTTATATACCCTTCTAACATACTCGGGTATATAATTGAGAGAGACAGATAGATAGATAGATAGATAGATAGATAGATGAGAGTTGATAGTCTTACTTTACATTCTGCTTAGTTCGTCTACGCGTCTCGACGCCATGTTCTCTGGATGATCTGTTCGGCTTCTCTTAAGGGTTGGTTCTTTTTATTTTAATTAACTCAACAAAACTTGTGTTGGAATTATTTTGATACATAAGATGTGCTCTAATTCCCCACCAGGATTTATAGACTGGCCAAAGTCACGTGATTGACTCGTGCAGCCAATCACTAAACTTACTGCGTGGAAGACATACTATTTACCCCCCCCCAGGGTGATTACAATTGCGCTCACTGAGGACGGACATAGCATTACCGGATCTTTACCAATACTCAGGAAGGACTTAAACGATAACCAGAGTAACCAAAGGACTCATTATCGAAGGACTCTTTACCAAGAACTGAAAACTCTTTACCAGAGTAAACAAAGGATTCATTATCGAGGGACTCTTTATCAAGGATCAAATTCCACCGGATAAACGCTCTGTTTTAAGGCCAAAGGGTGGCCCTTAAAAACTTAACAGTTTGTTTCTTGATCAAGCTTTATTTTCAACCTTGCCCATTTGATTCCCCAGCGGGATGGAGGGCGACATCAGGGCGGCAACCTACAGGTCTACCCGCCCTGAAATCTGCGTCCCATCTAATTAACTGAACTAAAACCTATTCCCACGCGTCCAATCGCGCGCTTTCAAGAGGTCAAGTAAAAGTTCAGTACCCGTCAACAACTGTCGAGTAACTTTTCATGGACACCGTCATTTTAAGTTAACGGACCCTAATTTAAAATTCCAACTACAGGTACGTTCATAATATATAACTGTTCATAAATTATGTAATATGAGTTCATATCCTAGACGAGGTTACCAAGCCATGGTTACATAGTACGGCAGACTTTCCTATTTAGCAATGGTCTGGCAAACGGCCGAGGAGAAGTGAAATCAAACCAATTGTACCTCGCTTGACGTTAAACTGCATTTGGTCGTGACGTTCCAAATCTTGAGCTATAGAATGCCGAACATTTTTAAGAAGAATTTCAATGCTATTTCTATGTATATTTTGATTCTTAAATATCTTCGAATATGTACCAATTCTTCACAATTGTTTTCTCCATAAGCAAGAACCGGTGATATTTGATGTGTGTATATATATTTACTTTGTCGTTAATTGTTTTATTTTTATAGTTTCATCCAGACATACACACAAACACACCAACTGCCCTTTATATAAAACTCTGAATTCAAACCTGTTGTGCTCCGCTTAAAAATTGACCTTGTGTCACATCCTACCCGTGCGGAGGGGTTGGTATATATATATATATATATATATATATATATATATATATATATATAGGTATATTAAGCCTTCTCTTTCACTATGCTGACCAAACCTGAAGTCCACGAGCTGAAAACAACGGTAACAACAACAACAATAACATCAGGCTCAAACTACCACCACGTGAAGACTAAGAATAATTGTTACAGATTTTAACTAAGTTTCAAATCTTGAGCTATTGGGTGTGTGGAGTACCTCTTCATTAACATTACTCACAGGTCTACCTGATACGGAGAGGTAGTAGCTGTTATAGTCCCATGTATGGGTTAAATTGATAAAATGAGTTTGAAATTTTATCACCAGGACGACTCAACGCCTAAAACGGTGACCAGAATCGTGATGGAGTACCCCTTCATTACCAATACTCCTACGACCCTGTGTGCCAGTAAATGTTTGGGTTGCATCTATTGGTTGAATAGATTTTTTTTTAAATTGAATATCCAACATGGAAGAAAAAAATCGTCTATGAAATAACCTAAGGGTTAAAATCCAACCAACTCACAACACTGATGTTACATAATTGTTGGTACCCTAACACTTATGTACAGTTAGTGTAGAAACCAAAATGGCTGAATGAGTACAACCGGTGGCCTTGAAGGATTGAGTGACAAGTCTTGATCTCATCCTGATCCCTTTTCCGGTGGATACCGTGAGAATCGGTGGAGAAGACCCTCTTCCAGTTTAGATTAGAAAGAGTTAGTTAGATTCGCTGAACGACGGAGGTAGTAAGTCGCGTTAAGTGCGCTGCCGACTCAATCTGAGCAGTAAATCTGGTGGGGATTTCGGAATAAAACATGATCTGAAGAAAATCGATGTCTTGGGTTATTGATCCAAAAACTATTAATGACCCGGGACTTATGATAGATGAGAAATCCCCAATAGAAGACCAGACACGAAGTCCCAAGACGATGTTCAAACACTAGAAGAAGAACATAAGATACCAAAGATGATGAGAAGAATAATAGAAGCAAAGAGAGTATACAACACTGACACTTAAAAAGAGGCTATGAAAACCCATTATGAAATGGGGGAGTCCTCGTAGTGTAATGGCTAACATGCTCCAGTGTAACATCGTAGTAAGTTCGAACTCCATTTGCGTTATTGTGTTCAAATTCGGATTAAATCCTATGCGAAATGTATGAACTTCCTCTTTTATGGGATAAGTAATACCATTATTTTTCTTTTCGAAGAATGGGTTAGCTAAGCCATTAAACTAAGAAATCGAACTAACCGTTGTGGAGCTATATATATATATATATATATATATATATATATATACATTGGTGAGATACCAAGTTTCTTGGTACAAGGTGATTCTCGCTGGTCCTGTTCTCTACCAGTAGTTTGTTGTAGAGTTCAGGTTCCGTAGGAGAGCTCAATGCTTAATTTTTATAAACAGGGCAAATTTATTTGTGAATAAAAAGGCCTTAAATACCAGGGGTATCGTGATTATGGACCATATCCACTCGTGGGTATCTGAGGCCCACCGTACTTCGTCAGACCTCGTTTTTATTCATTCACACACACACATATACATTCAACCCCTCCTCAAAAGCATGAAGCAGGACAAGGAAACATCATCATCAGAGTTTTCCTTCTCCTAGATTGGTCGTCTAATCAATGTTAAAAAGTTCAGTGTGCCCAACTATTTAATGATAACTGGAGAGAAAATAATTGGATTCATAACGTTCCAAAGTATATTAAATCTATGTGAAATGCAAACAGCCTCTCTCATGATTTGAACTCATGTGGCCGTATACATGTCCTACAACGATAACCGTTTTAAGACGAGTAACTTCAAGAAATAGTGGGTGGATGAAAATATTTAGCAAATTTAAAATATCTGAAAAATTGATGAGAAGGAAACAGCTGGTTATGCAACATATTTTCCGTCGATATTGGATGTCGCAGATTTTAACCGAACTTAACGTCGATATATGCAAACCTTTTGGAAGCGCGTGGTGTAATGGTTAAAGCCATGGGAAATGGACGTCGCCCCGAGTTCAAATGCTGGATGTGGTAATTGCATTTCACTTAGCGCTAATACCCTTGGGAAAGGTATGAATCCAATTCTCCCTCCAGCTATGGATAAATAGTAGGGCTGACTGGGCTCTTTAACCTTGATTAGGCAAACAATCTAGGAGAAGGAAAACTCTGAATTCAAACCTGTTGAACTCTGCTTAAGAAATTGACCTTGTGTCACATCCTGCTCGTGCAGAGGGGTTGGTAAATATATATATGCAAACATTTTTAGAAAGGAATAAAAGAAAATACAAAATGAAAAACTAGATTGCCATTTAAAACTAAGCTGAAATTCCATGGGGTTATTTACTATCATGGAGATTGTGAGATTGTCTGTAACCGAAACTATATCACTATTCAAGACTAATTCCTTTAATTATTTACGTCACATTCTTAATGATTTTATTTTTATTAAAATCTCAATTATTAAAAAAAATTGTTTTACATTATTAATACTGTTGACCATATCTACACACTAATAACAATTGTATTTATATATACAAAAAACTAATGACTTACAGTGTGAACGGGATGGCTAATTTGCATATTGATATTTAAAAAGTGATTTTGATAGATATGTGCTTAGTATTATTGATTAGTAATTGTTTGGTTTTATCTTAATGAATATGTGAAAAAATCTCTTCAATAAATCTTAAAAGAAATTCATTAACAAAAAAATAACAGTCATTTTATTAATTACTTTCTATTTCAACTAAAAAATTAAATTATGAAAATTTAGCAATGAAGGACGGGAGTGATGGAAGAGTAAGTTTCAGTTGTTCTATCTTTCGATTATACCCCACTTTGTTTCAAATCTTTTTATCTGCAGTCTTATAAAGTTTCATTAACCTTTCAAATTTAATATAATATTTTATTTCATTGAAACTTAAATACTTGCACCCGGAAGATGCATATATTTGCTAGTAAAGAATTTACCTTCTGTATAATACGATATATATATTTTTGGTTTGGTTTGGTTTGTTTCCTGTGTTTAATGGCATATCAACCTTCGAGGACTATATAATGCCTAATCCATCTTTGTAGAATAACAATAGTGGTAATATTTAAACCCTAGCTGAATGTAACATGCACGCGATTCCCTTATCTCTACGGATAAAATAACTCTATACGGATTAAGATGCCATTAAAATAGAGTCAATATCAAACCTATTCATCGAGGTGTGACCTCGACTATCAAAGACACTAGCTATAATATATGCCCTCCGGATGTAAGTATTTCAATTCTAATGTAATAAAACGCATATAAAAATATTACACGCATAAAAATATTACACTAACTTTGATTATATTCTAATTGGTTTCCATCTTTACATGTATAAAGAGCAGTTAGTGTGCATGTGTGTATGTCCGGATAAAACTATAAAAATATTTTTTAAATAACGATGAAGAAAATACATATACATTTTAAATATCACCAGTTCTTGCTTTTTGGGCAAAAATTATGAAGATTTAATATATATTCGATCATATTTGAAAATTAAAATATACAAATAAATAGCATTGAAATTCTACTTAAAAATCTCCCGCATTTATAAATCTCAAAAGTAAACAAATCAATGCACCATGATTTTTGCCCCACCCTCAACCCAGTTGACGCTGGGTAGCCACTTGTAGTATAGAATCTTAGGGTTGATTTTAATACGTTTGAGAATAAAAAAAATAATATTAGAGATCAATAACACCTAGTAAGTTAGTAAAAGTAAGTCGCTGGGGTGGCCTAATGTCGGTATCAGCCATACAGCGAGTGAGTCTATCCCTTTTTCACCGGCGCTAGTCCAAGGAGATTATTTTAGAGTATGTGGTGGAGCACCGCACTCACCATCATTTCCTCACTTTGCTTCACAGATCCCTGTGCTACACATACGGTGAATTGGCGAGGGTCAGTATTGAACCAGGAATCTTGTGATTCCTAGGCGAACGCTCTACCGACTGAGCTAAACCGGCCCAATTATCTATTAAATACGGTTTTATCAAAACCACTATGCAAATTAATCCCGCCATTTATTATGTAAACCTTTTCTTTCTTAGTGATATATAAGGCACATTGCAGGATTTTAAACGCACTGATAACATGGGTGGTTGTGAGGCAAATCTAACTTAGATTTTCATAGTAAAAGTAAAAAGTAAAGTCGTCGGGGCGGCCTAAAGTCGGTATCAGCCAGACATCGAGGGAGTCTATCCCCTTTTCAGGAGCACTAGACCAAGGAGATTATTTTAGCATCTGAGGTAGAGCGCCACACCTACCATCAGCTCTTCACTTTACCGCACATATCCCTGTGCTACTCATTCGCTGAGTTAGCGAGGACCGGTATCGAACTAGGAACCTTCTGATTCCTAGCCGAACACTCTACCGACTGAGCTAAACCGGCCCTATTAGTTTTTCATAGACATCGTTAATGAATAAAATGTATTAACATATGAACGATTTTTAATAAAGATCAAATACTTATTGATAAACTTACGCAATTTCTGAGAATATTTTGACGTATGGAGTGACGTAGATTTGGTTACAGACAGATGTTACGTGTTGGCGTTTTCACACGACTAACTCGCAATATGTAACGTTGTGGGTCTTTACACCACAACACTAAATCGTATAAGTAACGTGGCGTTGGCGTTTCACGTGTCTCACAGTGCCTCAAAATGCACGGCACTATTATCGCATATGTAACGTGGTGGTGGCGTTCACACGCGTAAACATTTGGTTGTTTACTATATCCAGCAGTTCTTGGTTTTTTTTATTTCTTTTTCGGTCGATTCTTCAAAGAACCCCCAGTAATATCAGAGAATCAGTACTACATTTTTTAAAAGTTTCTCTGAGTCTAGCACAAGGCCACAAATATGGTGCTCCCGGGTAGGGGCTGACCATTATGCAACACAGACACCGAATCTCCATTATAATAAGATATTGTTAGAATGAAGACTTTAAAATATTTTCTGACGAACTTTCGGGACCATGTTTCCCTTATTAAAACTTTTGAAAAGTTTTTGTTCCTGCAAGGCTTTATTCATATTTTCCGTTCAGGATTTAGCTCTATATAAATATACCCGACAGGGAACGGAGACGCTTTACCGTATATTAATTATCGAACATCGGGGTACTTGGCAATAAGCAGTGATTTATCCAACTAAGCTGGCTGATATTCCATTGACTGTTTAAAAGCGTCTGTCGCTTTTGTCAAAGAAAGTTTCTGAGCGAAGAGATAAAAATACTAAGCCGATTGCAGAGGAAAAGAATCAGGGGAGTGTCGTTCTTATAATAGCAATAAAATGCAGTTGTTAGTTGAGCTGGTCTTGTCAATAATTTTCAGAAAGAATTGATGCGTGTCTTTTGCCTGCATATACTCGGGGAATCTTGTTATATTTACCACGAAGATCTTTTTATTTTTGTATTTTTTTTTTGCATCGTTTCTAAAGTAGAAAAGAAAGAATAGATAACGCAAGTGGATTAATGATTTTGAACTATTTTTAACACCTTTTATTCTCCAAATAGGAAGACGAAAATGATTGTTCTTTTTTTTCCCCATCTCGTTAAAACTGCACCCACTTCTTTTCTAATATTTCTTTATTTTTTTATATTCGTTATTATTATCATCTCTTGTGAGTTTTTTCACTCCAGTTTTATCTGTTGATTTTTTTTAATGCAGTCTGAGTGACAGCAAGTCTCCTCAGAACTCCAGGACTTTCCTAAGTATCCTAGCTGAGATTAAAAATCTGGTGGTCTGGATACACTCAATTCTTCCTCTGATTTACATTTACTCTATTATTGTTATATTCGTCTCTTTCAGTCATATGGAAATCCTATCTCCCCGACAAGCTAAAGAGACGATTCTTCTAGGCTGTAGTTGTGTCGGTACTGCTGTATGGCTGTACCACCTAAACCCTAACGAAGCGCCTTGAGAATAAGCTAGATGGGAGCTGCACAAGAATGCTGCGAGCGGTCCTGAATAAGTCGTGGAAGCAGCATCCTACAAAAAGCAACTGTATGGCAACCTGCCCCCCCCCATCTCACAAACCATACGAGTAAGACGGACTAGACATGCAGGACACTGCTGGAGAAGCAAGGACGAGATCGTAAGAGACGTACTACTACTGTGGATACCAGCACATGGGTACGCTAATGTGGGCCGCCCAGCCAAGATCTACATTGAACAACTATGTAGGGATGCGGACTGCTGCGCGGAGGAGCTCCCAGAGTTGATGAATGATAGGGAAGGTTGGCGAGAGATCGTCATGGATATCCGTGCAAATTGCGCGACATGATGATGATGATTGTTATATTATGGTTGTTCCTAAATCGTCCATCCATTATCATCCTGCAACACCCTCTGTTTAAAGATGAGACCATCCAAATCATCCAAGATGCAATGCAAAAATGTGAATACAGATTATCTGGTTTCGCTTAATGGCAGATTTCTTAACTTGTCCCATTTTATTACACCAAATTTTAGAAATAAGATATTCAAAATGGTCTTGTGTCGTATAAATACTCAAAGTAAAATTGAAATGAATTAACAAAAGAGTTTGAGTTTGAGTTTTGTTTAACGGCATATCAACCTCTGTGGGTCATATAATGCCAAAAAGGTTATTTTGGATTTCAGTCTTTAAAGTAGTGGTTTTATCTGTAATATTGAAATTGGGAATTACAGAAGATATTTTGGTATTTTTGATTTTATGTTGTCCAGCTCTCCTGCCTTAATATACGCAATGTTTTAGCGAGGCAACATCAAGCAAATTTCCAGCCTATCTTTATCGTCCGAGTCATGTTTCTGTTACTTTTATTTTTGTATCATTTACTGAAAAGACAAAAAGATTTATATGTAATGAAATTACAAATCATCGTTTCTGGCTTTAAGCTCTATCTTGATTTTTATTTCGTTTCGTGAAAATTCTACGGGTACCGTTTGTTATTATTATTATTATTATTATTATTATTATTTAAATCCTTGCGATTTTTTCACACGGGACTCTGTTTGTAGCTTTTAACTGAAGTCTAAGCGACAGCAAGTCTCCATAGGACTCAAGTACTTTTCTGAGTATTCTTGTTAATATTAAAATCATTTTTATAAAAAACAACATTTGCTGTACACTGGTTACTCTGCATTTTCCCCCTGATTTCCATTTAGCTTCTTCTTCTTCTTCTTCTTCTTCTTCTTCTTCTTCTTCTTCTTATTATTATTATTATTATTATTATTATTATTATTATTATTATTATTATTATTATTATTATTATTATTATTATTATTATTATTATTATTATTATTATTATTATTATTATTATTATTATTATTATTATTATTATTATTATTATTATTATTATTATTATTATTATTATTATTATTATTATTATTATTATTATTATTATTATTATTATTATTATTATTATTATTATTATTATTATTATTATTATTATTATTATTATTATTATTATTATTATTATTATTATTATTATTATTATTATTATTATTGTAATCCTTGTGATTTTTTCAACCGAAACATAATTGGTGCATTTTCACCGAAGTCTAAGTAAGAGCACTTCTCTGCAGATTTCCAAAACCTTTCTTAATATTCTAACTGATCTTAAAATTACTGTGGACTTGGATAGTCTCGATTCTCTCTATGATATCAAGTTCACCCATTATTATTATTATTATTATTATTATTATTATTATTATTATTATTATGTTCACCCCAGTGAGTTTTTCACTCCAGGGTTAGCTGATTGTCTTTCACTGGAGTCTGAGTGACAACACGTTTCGTCAGGTCTTCAGGATTCATCTGCGTATTCTAGTAAATCTTAGCAATGCTGTTGTTTGAATGGTCTGAACCCTTCTTGTAATTTCCAATTTCTCCACTCATGTTTTTCACACCTTTGCGGACCATCCCAAGGTATATTTACAATTCGTATCATCCTCACCCCTATATTTTTCTATATTTTTTTCAGTTCTCGAACAAGGAGCACATAGTTGTTTCTCTTTTCGAATTATTTTAATTTTACTCTGTGATCCACTGGGATGGCAAAATTCAGTAGTTGAGAAGTTCCCTTCTTCTTGTTAATTAACTAAAATTTAATTTTGACCATACACCAAAATGGTATATGCATAAACCAGAATCTGTTCTTAAGAACGGAACGCATAAAATTCTCAGGGACTTTGAAATAAAAACGGATCACATTATCCCAGCAAGAAGACCATACCTAATATTGATAAACAAAAAGAAAGAAATTGTCAACTGGTGGATTTTGCAGTTCCAGCAGATCACAGGGTGAAGCTAAAGGAAAATGAAAAATGGACAAATATCTGGACCTTGCAAGAGAACTGAAACAGTTATGGAATATGAAAGTGAAAGTGATACCAATTGTAGTTGGTGCACTTGGAACGGTCCCAAAAGCATTGGAAAAGGGTTTGGAAAATTTGGAAATCATATTTAGTTTCCTGGATTGTATTAGGTGGTCCGTGATACATATTTAAGAGGCTTGGATAATTAAGGGTGGTAAAAGAATCAGTTGTAGTAAAAGTAAATTATGGCGAAAAAGAAAGAAGGAGATATTTTGAAAAATATTTTGTAAGAAAGAATCTATTTGGAATGCATTACTATTTAAAGCATAGCTGAATGTATGATGTATGTGATTCCCTTACCACTACGGATGAAATAACTCTATACGGGTAAAAGATGCCCTTAAAATCCATTAGTATCAAAACTGTTGGATTGTTGGTCTGAAATACCAAAGCAGAGATATGCAGAGGTGAATATTTTCGGGAGAATTATAAAAATTCTTGTGAGGAATGTCGAATTGTTTGATTAAAATTCCATGTAATTATATAATACAATATAACAATATACAATGGAATTAAGTTAAACTCCAGCTTATGGTGGCGTTCCAGTTCTGGAGGTTTGTGGAATGTGGAGAAGCTGTCAACGGGGTCAAACCAAAATAAACAGGAACGCCTTCTGATAATTATATACAAGATATATACATTTATTGTTTTTTTTTTATATACAATGATTTATATTCCTGTATAATGTCAGAAGAGCGAGGTGATTTTCTTTTGATAATTGACTGGCGATCTACAGCTAATGGATAACTTAACTTGGTTTGTTACCGAGTGGCAGGACTTCAGAGAACAGTAGGGTCGGTGACAAGGGATGCGATTTGTGGCAGTGGTGTGTCTAAATGTCCTTGTGCCAGCCTAGCTTGCATCTTTCCATTGGGTTTTTCCAACTCCAACGAGTCAAAGCCAACCATTGTTGTATTTATCCAAGTTTTTGAAATTGTTGACCAACTTGTCAAAAACTGGAATCAAATAAGATTAAATTATCAATTTTTATTTTGGCAAAAATTAAAATTCCGATGATATATGTCAAAATATGTCAAATTCCATAATTTAAGGAATTTCTATAAGTTTATATTTTTAATATAAACAATTACTATTATTATTATTATTATTTGAGTTTTCACATCAGTGTTAGCTGATGGTCTTTCACTGGAGTCTGAGTGACACCAAGTCTCCTCAGGTCTCCAGGACTCTTCTGAGTATTCTGGCAGATTGCAGCAGTGCAGTGTTCTGAATGGTTTCAATCCTTCTTCTGATATCCAAACTTTCCAAACCTTTTTCTAATCCTTTTGGGACTGTTCCAAGTGCACCAACTACAATTGGTATAACTTTCACTTTCATATTCCATACTTTTCAGTTCTCTGGCAAGGTCCAGATATTTGTCAATTTTTTCATTTTCCTTTAACTTCACCCTGTGATCCGCTGGCACTGCAAAATCCACCAGTTACAAGTTCTTTCTTTTTGTTAATCAACACTAGGTCTGGTCTTCTTGCTGGGATAAGGTGATCCGTTTTAATTTCAAAGTCTATTATTATTATTATTATTATTATTATTATTATTATTATTATTGTTGTTGTTGTTTTTCTTATTTTTACTTTTAATTTTAACAAACCACCATAATTAATAATTAGGGTAGTTTTAATTAAATATTAATTAATTAATAGAGCGCCAATCAACCCATAACACTTCAATAGTGTTACACCCCTTAATCACCATTGCTCCTTGGTTCAATTTGACCCGGAATGGTAGGACCTGTTAGGGTCTCATCTATGGGTTAAATAGAAAAATGTGTTTATAAAAAAAATGAGTATCCGTTAGGAATGAATTTATTTCAAAACTTTGTCGGCATTAAATGACCCGCCGAGGTTGAAATACCGTAAACAAACTCGCAAATAGGGGGACATTCAAATATTGTACGGGGACGAGTCACTTAATTTTGGATTCGTAAAAGTTTGAGAGAGTAAAAGATTATTTCAACCAACATGGACGCTAAAATTATCTCCTGAAAATCCGTGACAACATCGGTTTATTAATTTCATAAAACCTTTGGCCTCGAGAACAAATATTTTTTCTTTTGCTGTAAAATGCTTTAAGAATTCTCTCGTCTGTAAAATTCAGGCGACTTAAATTTTCGCGCGTTTTTGTTCTGAAAAGAAGTAATATATTTGATCTTCATCAATCGATCATTGCAGTGTTTCTATCTTTAGAGACGAACGATTCGCGCCCAAAATATCTCACTCACTCAACAATTCAATCCTAACATGTTTGTTTTCAACTTTTATTTCATTTGCCTTTTTAGCTTCTTGTTTCTGGCGCCATTAAAACAAAAGCGTCGACGCTCTCCAACCAACTTCAAAGTTACACTTGATTTCTAAGCTTTTCTTTACCCTAGTAATAAATTTATTTCATCTGATCTTCTTCTTCTTCTTCTTCTTCTTCTTCTTCTTCTTCTTCTTCTTCTTCTTCTTCTTCTTCTTCTTCTTCTTCTTCCATTCATATTCATTTGTAATCAGATCGATTTTTTATCGATCACCTCGAAAATGCGTGATCTTCGTTAGACTCTGATTTGCTTCGAAAAGCTTCCGTTTTTCCCACACACGCAAAATGCCGGCACTCTCGCGAGAATCAACGAGGTCTTTTTTTTATCGAGAGTGCTGACTGACAGATCGTCGTTTTATCAGCCTTTCTTTGATCAAGTGAGATTTTTATGCCAGACAAAGAAAAGAACAAAAGAAAAGGAAAGGAGGAGTAGGAAGAGGTGAAGGAGGGGGATGAGGAGGGGAGAGGAAGAGAAGGGGAGGAGGAGGGGGATGTTGAATACGTTGGAGGAACAAAAAAGAGAAAAAGACGAAGAAACTTAAGTAAGGAAGAAGAAAAGAATTTGCGAATGGTTATCCATTTCTTTACTTTACTTGATTTATGCGTTAGCACTTATGACGTAAGCAACTGACCGACAAAATTAAATGTATGGAAACGAATCCGAAAGAAAGATCGCAGTATCAAAGTAGTGTTGATGAAAAATGTGTATTTCGAAAAAAAAATATGCTAAAACCAAACTAAATTTGTTATAATAATAATAAAAGAAAGATCTTGTCGACTGGTGGACTTTTCGGTTCCAGCAGAGCACAGCATGAAGATGAAGGAAAACGAACAGATGGGCAAATACCTGGACCTTGCCAGAGAATTTAAAAAGCTATGGTATATGAAGGCCAAAGTAATACCAATTGTAGTTGGTGCACTTGGAATGGTAAAAAAACTGAACAAAAGACTGGAGAATCTGGAAATCAGAGGAAGAACTGAGACCATCCAGACTACTGCATTGCTGCAATCCGCTAAAACACTCAGAAGTGTCCTGAAGACCTGAGCTGACTTGTTGTCACTCAGACTCCAGCTAACATTGATGTGAAAAACTCAATAATAATAATAATAATAATAATAATAATAATAATAATAATTATGGGCCGGGTTAGTTCAGTCGGTAGAGCATTCGGCTAGAAACCACAAGGTTCCTAGTTCGATACCGGTCCTCGCCAACTCAGCGTATGAGTAGCACAGGGATATGTGCGGTAAAGTAAGGTGTGGCGCTCCACCTCAGACGCTAAAATAATGTCCTTGGTCTAGCACAAGTGAAAAGGGGATAGATTCCCTCGCTGATTGGCTGATAACGACTTTAGGCCGCCTCGACGACTTTACTTACTTTACTTAATAATAATAATAATAATAATAATAATAATAATAATAATATAGAACATGTTGGTAATATTATACCAACTGAAACTGGTGTCGTTGGAACGGTCCCCAAGTATCTGCAAAAAAGACTGGGTTTACTGGAAATCAGAGGAAGAATCGAGTCCATCCAAACTGCAGCATTGTTAAGGACGGCTAGAATACTCAGTAGTGTCCTGGACACTTGCTGTCACTCAACATCCAGTAAATCACCGGCTAAGGCGGCTGTGAAAATCTGTATAATGCCATAAGGACAAACTATATAAAAGCGAAAATTTATAAGACCCAACAAAATAATAAATGTAGACTTTGCGGTAATAGAGATGAGACTGTAAACCATGTACTCTGCGTATGTAGCAAACTAGCACAACGGGAGTACAAAACTAGACACGACTGGGCTGGGAAGGTGATTCACTGGGAATTATGCAAAAAATTTAATTTTGACCATACACCAAAATGGTATATGCATAAACCAGAATCTGTTCTTGAGAACGAAATGCATAAAATTCTCTGGGACTTTGAAATAAAAACGGATCACCTTATCCTAGCAAGAAGATCAGACCTAGTATTGATAAACAAAAAAGAAAGAACTTGTCAACTGGTGGATTTTGCAGGTGAAGCTAGTGGAAAATGAAAAAAATGGACAAATATCTGGATCTTGCCAGAGAACTGAAAATGTTATGGAATATGAAAGTGAAAGTGATACCAATTGTAGTTGGTGCACTTGGAACGGTCCCAAAAGGATTGGAAAAGGGTTTGGAAAGTTTGGAAATCAGAGGAAGGATTGAAACCATTCAGAACACTGCACTGCTGCAATCTGCCAGAATATTCAGAAGAGTCCTGGAGACCCGAGTAGACTTGCTGTCACCCAGACTCCAGTGAAAGACCATCAGCTAATGCTGATGTGAAAATTCAAAAAGAGTAAATAATAATAATAATAATACTTGCATACACACAGCCTCCAGTGAACCACAGGCTAAAGCTGTGTTTAAAAAAATCTGCTTAAGCCAAATATAGGTTATTCCAATTGTAATTGGGGCCTTGCACAGGTTCTTAAGGCTTGGAAAATAGTTTGGAAGAAGTGGAAATCCGAATAATAATTGAGACCAACTAAACAACAACGCTGTTACGATCAGCTAGAATACTGAGAAGAGTCCTGGAAAACTTAGGAGACTTGCCGTCACTCATCTCCAGTGAACAACCAGCTAGGCAGGTGTGAAAAACTTTCATAATAATGGCATGGTCGAAATCGGCTAGAATACTCGGAAGAGTCCTGATGAAACTTATCGCTCAGCCATAGTGAAAGACAATCAGGTTACGCTGGTGTGGAAATCCACTAGGTTGTGTTCTGAATACGATACCGACCCTCGCCAATTCACCGCATGAGTAGCAGGGCTTGGAACAGTGAGGTAAATTGGGAGATGGTGCTAGGTTGGTGCTCCCTGGTCTAGCGCGATTGAAAAGGGGATAGACTGCCTTGCTTTCCGACTGATACCAACAATAGGCAATTCAGCCTAATTTACTTTATATATATACAACCCCTCCAAGAAACAGAATGTGGCACCAGGACAATTTGTTTAGAGGGGTTTAACAGATTTTAATTTAGATTATTTTCCTCTAAGATTCTTTCCTATCCGATTCTCAAAGTGTCCAGTCTGCCCTATTATTTACCCATGGGTGGAGGGAGAATAATTAGAGTCATACCTTCCCTAAGGCTATTATCGCTATGTGAAAGCAAACTTTATTTCAACTGGTCTCTTCTTCTACTACATCTCTCTCTCTCTCTCTTCTCTCTCTCTCTCTCTCTCTCTCTCTCTCTCTCTCTCTCTCTCTTTCATTTTCTTTCTCTTTACTCAAATAGTAACTTCACTTCATCTGGTCTCTTCTTCTTTTTCTTCTTCTTCTTCTTCTTCTTCTTCTTCTTCTTCTTCTTATTATTATTATTATTATTATTATTATTATTATTATTATTATTATTATTATTATCCCTCTATCTCTCTCCATTTTGCCAATCGTATTAGAGCTATGTGAAATACAACCAGCCTAGTTCTGTATTTCTGCCGAAATAACAACTATTTATATAAACAATACATTAACTAATAAACCAGGGTTGTTAAGTTACTTTTTATTTTTTTGGGAAATGATTCAAGTAATGTACTGGATTTATTTGACCCTAGCATTTTAGAGTGCAGAGGAGGTTACACACTAGTGTCCATTTCTTCTCATTTATTTTATTGTTTTGCAATAGATCTTTGGCTCAAATTTTGAAAACATTTCATTAAAAATTTTCTCCGCAAAATCATTTATGTATCAGATTAAATCAAGCGAATTGATAATATCTATAACATAAAACACAAAACAAAAACATATCTTAATAAATAAAGTCTAATTTAAAATCGCCTTCGTGCCAACAAAGATAATTTCGGTTTGTTGTAAATCAAATATTGATCGATGAGTTTTTTTCAAATTATCTAAATGGATAATGTGGATCGCAAACAAAAACTAAATGAATAATCACTGATAAATGAATTGGTTTGTTTGTCCTAGCAATGGTAAAGAATGATCTTTGACTGAGACTATAAGATCATCAGAGTACGATGTCCGCCCTGTCGGCTGGAGTCTCAGAATGCACCGACTGCACCTCTGCAGAGGGGTAAAAATTTACTTTATATATATACAACCCCTCCACAGAAACAGAATGTGGCACCAGGACAATTTGTTTAGAGGGTTTTAACGGATTTTAATTTAGAGTATTTTCCTCTAAGATTATTTCCTAACCAATTCTAAAAGTTTCCAGTCTGCCCTACTATTTACCTATGGGTGGAGGGAGAATAATTAGAGTTATACCTTCCCTAAGGCTATTATCACTATGTGAAAGCAAACTTTATTTCAACTGGTCTCTTCTTCTACTACATCACTCTCTCTCTCTCTCTCTCTCTCTCTCTCTCTCTCTCTCTCTCTCTCTCTCTCTCTCTCTCTCTCTCTCTCATTTTCTTTACCCAAATAGTAACTTCACTTCATCTGGAGAAGAATAAGAAGAATAATCACTGATAAATGAATTGGTTTGTTTGTCCTACCTATGGCAAATAATGATCTTTGACTGAGACTATAAGATCATCAGAGTACGACGTCCGCCCTGTCGGCTGTGGCGTTAGACTACACCGACTGCCCCATCTGCAGACTCCCCAAATGAGGCCACCTGTTCGCCGTGGGTGGCAAGCCGTGATACTTAACGATAGAACCCAGGTGGCTGAGCAGTTCATGATTTGCAATATTCTACTTTAGGCTTTTCTTGGGCTAGATGGGCGGTCGGAGAGGCCCCCTCCGATCAGTCGGCTGGCCACGTCAAGCCCTAGCACCTATATGATTGCCCCAACCCTATTGCCCTTTTGGCAACCCTTAATTATTCTTATCATATGGGTGCCAGAAGGCAGTGGTGGTGGCTAAGTGTCTACAAGTCCTGGGAATGACGTTAAAGTATCTGATGGTGACGTTCCAGTTCTGGAGGTTGGGGAATGTTGAGCACCCCTTCAACACCATTGCTCCTTGGTCCACTATGATCCGGAGTGGTAGTACCTGTTAGGGTCCCATCTATGGGTTGAATAGAAAAACATGAGTTTATAAACAAAATTTTATTATGCATTAAGAATGAATTTATTTCACAATTTGTCTGCATTAAATGATCCACCGAGGTTGATTTGCCGGAAAACAAAACAAACCAAACAAACCAAAACGATGCAAATCATTGCAGGATGAATGGAATAATTTGTCGGTGTCTAAATTGAATGGTTATATACTAGTAGAGTTAAGCTCGACCAACTTCATCATTGTACCAACCCTATTGCACTTTTGGCAACCTCCAACGTTATTTATTACACAAGGTGTGTCATAAAAGTACTGAGATTGAGCTGTATTTACCAAAATAGAAATAAACAATGAATGAAACACACGCACAAACAAACACACAGACACAGACACACACACACACACACACACACACATATATATATATATATATATATATATATATATATATATATAACCTTAACTCTTTTCCTCTGCTTATATTACAAATTATATTATAAGTATTGCTCTATGTTTTGAATATATTGAGCACTTTTGGATGAATTACTAACGCCACTACATCGAAAAAGCTGATACAAACAATGAGTGTAAAAAAAGTATCAAGATTTTTTTGTACTTTTTGACACACTTTGTATTCTGAATAAATAACGTTCCATTCCTTAATTTCTTTTAGAATGCAAGGTAAGTAAAAAAAAAGTACCAAGTGTAAAGCTGTACCAAGATAGAAATGAAGAATGGATAAAAAGTTATTTTTACGAATATAAGGTGTGTCAAAAATTTAAAAAAAAACTATACTCTTTTGACACACGTTGTATATCAGCTTTAGGTATATATCCTATTATAATGGAGATTGTGTGTTTTTCTGTCTGTAACCGAAACTAAATATCTACTCAAGTCACAATTCCCTAAGTTATTGACGTCAATTCACCATGAATTTATTTTAATTTTAACCTCAATTATTAATAAAATTGTTTTACATTATTAATACTGTTAACCATATCTACATATTAATAACATGCTATTATATTTATATATACAACAAAATAGCGGTTTACAGTGTGAACGGGAAGGCTATTTGCATATTGATATTTAAAATGTGATTTTAATAAATATGGGCTTAGTATTATTGATTTCTAATTGTTTGGTTTTATTTTAATGAATATAAGCAAAAATCTCTTCAATGAATCTTAAATGAAATCCATTAACAAGAAAAAAAATAACTGTCATTTTATTCTTTACTTCCTATTTAACTAAATACTTAAATTATAAAAAATAACAATGAAAGACGGGAGTGATGGAAGAGTAGTTTCAGTTGTTCTATTTTTCGATTATACTCCCTCTGTTTCAAATCTTTTTATCTGCATTCTTATTTAGTTTCATTAGCCTTTTAATTTAATACGATATTCTATTACATTAAAACTTAAATACTTGCACCCGGAGGGTGCATATATTTGCTAGTATATATAATATAAGTTATAGTAGTAGAGGAAAAGATTTAAGGTTCTACCACGGTTTCAATCCCAATGATTTCGTCAGGAACCTACCCTACACTTAACTAAATCGTTGTAATTCCTTTGGTAAACTTAGTTAATATATCCAGTTAATATATGATGTTAATGCAGTGATATAGACGCCAGTACAGACGGCCTTTTTAGGAATTCGGAATTGGGATAGCATTAGAATTCAAATTATTCGCTTGAATACTAATTCTCGTAAACAGAAAATGGCAATGAGTGAAAGAGAAGAAAAAAATAATTGCTAGTTATCGGCTCTTAAGTACAAATTATTCGCCGCCATATTGATTCTTTTTTATGTGTGATAACTTATTTTTCTCAGTCCTTTTTTGCATCGTAGCCTTTCTCGACTTTGAAGATTTTTCCAGTTTTTTTTTTCAAGCGATATCCTAATTAAAAGGAACCGGTTCGCATTTCGATCACATAAACGAATCGGTTGTGCGAGGAAACTCAGCCACAACCACCGACATCATTTATGTTAACAGGGAAATGCTTACAATAGAAATTGGTGCACGTCTCTTGGTTCAGATCTCAGGGTTTAGGTTTCGAGTTCAGCTAAAGTATACACAATCTTACTGGCCTCCCTTTATTGCGATTTGGAGTTTTTTTATCATCAAGGCGTAACAACAGCACTTATTACCTTGATTTTCACTCACCATTTGTCCCTATCATTCATTACTCTTTTCTCAGTTTTGGGGTTCGAGTTTAGCCAAGAGGTATACTATCTTACTAGCATCCTTTTATTCCAAATTTGACTTTTTTCCACCACTAATATATTGCTCCCTCTAGCTATGATAATAATATAATAATAGTAGGACGAACTCGGCTCTTTAATCTTGGTATGGAAACCAGTCTAGGAGAAGGAAAACTCTATACAAATCGGTAAAACACCGCTTTAAAATTGACCTTGTGTCACATCCTACTCATAAGGAGGAGATAGATTTCTGCATACCTTCGAAATTTTATATCGAACGTATCTTCTTCCGTTTACTAACTGATGGAGTGATCACTTTAAAGATCCCCCCAATTCTGGTGTGACTGTTTCTCGCACTTACCTTGAGAGTAACAGACATTTTTGTGGTATATACAGGCCATCTCCGATACTCCATTACAGATGCCCGGTTGTGTAACAATTGGTGATCAGCTACATGGTCTAGCACAATGATCTCCCAGAATTAAAACTGCTGATGCGCAGGTGCTAGGAGTGATAATTTACTAAGCTTTCTTTACTTGTGTCACAAAGTCACATGTATGGGGGCGCCAGTGAGACTCCAATTTTCTAGAAATCACTCTGTGTTAACTTGAAAGTAATAACTGGAGGGTCGAGCCCGTTCAGACAACAGTAATATTGAAATCAGCAATAATATTTATAAGATATCTCGTTTGGTTTGAATTTCTTTGTTTAATGGCATATCAACCCTTTTGGGTTATTTCTTGTCAAATACATCCTTGTAGTAAAAAAAAAGTAGTCCTATTCAACCCGTGGTAAGAATGGGATAAGGAGGGTGTTACTCCAAAAGTTATCGTAAATAGATGGAAGGCATCTCTTTAAAATGAGTGAAATAGATCACTAATTAGGACTGAGCCTATTCTAGTATGTGACCACCCCAAGCGGAGTCTAACAGGTTTGAATTCAGAGTTTTCCTTCTCCTAGAACGGTTGCCTAACACAGGTTAAAGAGTCAGTCTGCCCTACTATTTAACCACAGCTGGAGGGAGAGTAGTTGGCTTCATACCTTTCCCAAGGCGCTATGTGAACTATAGCTTCGTCCTGGACTTGAAATCGTGTCAACACGTCCATTTATTACAACTCTAACCATTACACCAAACGCCTCCAACTTTAAGCTCCAGCATCAGCAGCAGCAATAATAGCGGCTGACATGACATTTTACGTTGAGGCCATCGATAAAAGTTATGATATGAATTTTTCCAAGGTGCTTCATATCACTATGAAATGACATACCGTGGCCAGCTCGCATGCGAGATATATCTCCCTATGATAACTTAATCTGGGGATAACTGTACGCTTAAATCTTTAAACGTGGGCCACTGTCAACTGAAACAGTTGATTTGCTGTGAAGTTGCAGCAATACCAGGGCGAATGAATAAGCGAGAGCTTCAAAACTTCAGTGTGACACTTTGCCAGTAAGTAGTTTCCCGACCTTCCACCTGGCCGACTGGAATCCAATACTTCACTTTGGTCCTTACTAAGGCTATACGGGCGGTCGGAGAGGCCCCCTCGAATCAACGGCTGGTTACTTCAAGCCCTAGCACCTATATGAATGTCCATACCCTATTGTGGCAAGACCCAACCCTTTTTATCAGATATGTTCTAGAAGTCTCTGAAGCTCTGGGGAGTGTGAATAATCCTTTCATCACCATTGCTCGCAGGTCCACCCCCAACCAGAGTGGTAGTATATGTTAGGGTCCCATCTATGGGTTAAATAGAAAAAGGAGTGTAAACAATGTGTTTAAAACATTGACTTTAAAAAAGATTGAGTAGAATCAAGACTAAATAAAATAAAACTTTTTTGGCATAAAATATCTCAACAAGGGTTGACATGCCGTAAGATCCAACCAACCAACAAAGAAGCCAGCAACCGTATTGGCGTAAATACTTTTTTGGTGGGGAGCCACGTATAAACCAAAGCTCATGCAGTGGCCAGTGCAAAAATTGAAACGCCACAAGCAGCGGTCAATAAACTCGGCCCTGCCCCTGGGAACAGTTGCTGTCTGTGTTGAGGCCGACCCCCTGGGTAATGCGATTTATTTTATATCTAACGGATGAGATTTTAGAAGAATATACCTTGTTGGAGTCGCGCGGTGAAATGGTTAGAATCTTAGGAAATGGACTCGTCGACCTGAGTTCAAATCCAAGACGAGGCTAAATTTCACATAGGGCTAATACCCGTAGGAAAGGTATGAATCCAACTACTTTCCCTACACCTATGGATAAATTGTAGGGCAGAGTGGGCTAGGTAACCACTCTAGGAGATGGAAAACTTTGAAGTCAAACCTGATGAACACCGTTTGATTGACCTTGCTCGTGCGGAGGGGCTGGTAAATATATATACCTCGTGGGTGAAAGGATTTTGACGATATAATCTTTAAAAGAAAGTGATAAAAATTGTAATGACGCTAATTTACCAGGAGCAAAAAGCACGCGTTTTCGTGTAATCAGACATCTGTAATGTGATTCATGCGCAGGTTCGAGTTCTTAATATCATAATCGCTTATGCATGTGCATAAGGTATCATTTGCATGAGATCTTGTTCGAAGCATCAGGACGGGAGTGACAATGGGTTCAAGCATTTAGAGTTGGCCTTTATAAGAGACAGAACAGAAAAGGGAAATGCATTACGTCTGCCTTTGTCGGAGAAAGGAAACGAAAAACAATATCTGTCAGTTTTGTTCATCTGAATATATTTATTTTCTCTTTCTTTATTTCTGTCCATGTCTTTCTTTCTTTCTTTCTTTCTTTCTTTTGTTCCTCTCAATATATTTATTTTTTGTTTCTTTCTTTCTATTCATGTCTCTCTTCATTTTTCTTTCTTTCTTTCTTTCTTTCTTTTCCATCCTTTTCTTTCTTTTCAATCCGTGTTTTCTTACTCTTTTTTTTCTTCTTTTTATCTTTCTTTATAACTTTTCTTTCTTCTAACCTTCACTTTTGTTCCTCTCAATATCTTTCTTTTCTTTTTCTTTCTTTCTATCTATCCATGTCTTTCTTTTTTTCTTTCTTTCTTTTCACCATTTTCTTTCTTTTTTTATTTCTTATTGCTTTTTTCTACCCCTCTCTTTTGTTCCCCTCAAAATCTTTCTTATTATTTAGTTTCTTTCTGTCTGTCCATGTAATTCTTTCATTCATTATTTTCTTCTTTCTTTCTTTCTTTTTTCTTTCTTTTTCATCCTTTTCATTTTCTTTTCCTTTTTCTCTTTCTACCCCGTCCTTTTGTACCTCTCAATATATTTGTTTTCTTTCAGTTTCTTTCTTTCTGTCCATGTTTTTCTTTCATTCTTTCATTCTTTCTATCCTTCTCTTTTTTCTTTTTTCTTTCTTTCTATCTCTTTCTTTCGTACCTCTGAAAATCTTTCTTTTCTATATGTTTCTTCATTTCTATTGATATCTTTATTTGTTGTTCTTCTTTCTTTCTTTCTTTCTTTCTTTCCTATCCATTTCTTTCTTTCTTTCTTCTTTCTTTTCTATCCCTTTCTTTCTTTTCTTTTCGGTAGTTTTTAATCTATTGATTTCTTTTCTATCCATGTCTTTCTTCCTCTTTCCTTCTTTTTTCTTTCTTTTTTCTTTCCTTCCATTTTTTTGTCAGTCTCCTCTTTTCTTATTTCCTCTCAATGTCTTTCTTTTTTATCTCTTTCTTTCTATCTATCCATAGATTTGAATTGTTCATTTTTCCTTCTTCTTTCTTTTTTCTTTCTTTCTTTCTTTTCTCTTTCTATGTATTTTTTCTTTCTTTCTGTTGTCATTCTTTCTTTCTTTCTCTCTTTTTCCTTTCTTTACTTATGTATATTTCTTTCTTCTTTCGTTTCCTCTTTTTCTCCCTTTACTAGGTATTATTTCTTTCTTTCTTTCTGTTCCCTCTTTTTCTTTCTTACTATGTATATTTCTTTCTTTCTTTTTCTCTCTTTTTTTTCCTTACTATGTATATCTCTTTCTTTTCCTTCTTTTCCCTCTTTTTCTTTCTTTACTATGTATATTCTCTTTCTTTCCCTCTTTTTCTTTCTTTACTATGTATATTTCTTTCTTTCTTCTTTTCTCTCTTTTTTTTCCTTTACTATGTATATCTCTTTCTTTCCTTCTTTTTCCCTCTTTTTCTTTCTTTACTATGTATATCTTTCTTTCTGTTCCCTCTTTTTCTTTCTTTACTATGTATATTTCTTTCTTTCTTTCCCCTCTTTTCTTCTTTACTTATGTATCATTTCTTTCTTTCTTTTCCCTCTTTTCGTTCTTACTCTTTCCTTCTGTTCCCTCTTTTTCTTTCTTTACTATGTATATCTCTTTCTTTCCTTCTTTTCCCCTCTTTTCTTTTCTTTTACTATGTATATCTCTTTCTTTCCTTCTTTTCCTCTTGTTTTTCTTTACTATGTAATCTCTTTCTGTTTCCCTCTTTTTCTTTCTTTTACTATTAATATTTCTTTCTTCTTTCTTTTCCCTTTTTTTTCTTTCTTACTATTTTATATTTCTTTTTTTCTGTTCCCTCTTTTTCTTTCTTTTACTATGTATATTTCTTTCTTTCTTTCTTTTCGCTCTTTTTCTTTCTTTAATATTATATTTCCTTTCTTTCCCCTCTTTTTCTTCTTTACTATGTGATATTTCTTTCTTTTCCCTCTTTTCTTTCTTTACTAGTAATATTCTTTCTTTCTTTCTTTCCCTCTTTTCTTTCTTTACTTGTATATTTCTTTCTATTCTTTCTTTTCCCTCTTTTTCTTTCTTCTATGTATATCTCTTCTTTTCCCTCTTTTTCTTTTTTTACTCTGTATATTTCTTTCTTTCTTTCTTTCCTTTTTTTCTTTCTTTACTATGTATATTTCTTTCTTTCTTTCTGTTTCCCTCTTTTTCTTTCTTACTATGTATATTTCTTCTTTCTTGTCTTTTCCCTTTTTTTCTTCTTACTATGTATATTTCTTTCTTTCTGTCTTTTCCCTCTTTTCTTTCTGTTACTATGTATATTTCTTTCTTTCTTTCTTCCCTTTTTCTTTCTTACTATGGTATATTTCGTTCTTTCTTTCTTTTCCCTCTTTTCTTTCTTTACTATGTATATCTCTTTCTTCTTTCTTTTCCCTCTTTTTCTTTCTTTACCATGTTATCTCTTTCTTTCTTCGTTTCCCTCTTTTTCTTTCATTTACTATGTATATCTCTTTCTTGTCTTTTCTTTTCCCTCTTTTTCTTCTTTACATATGTATATCTCTTTCTTTCTTTCTTTTCCCTCTTTTTCTTTCTTACTATAGTATATCTCTTCTTTCTTTCTTTTCCACTCTTTTTCTTCTTTACTATTGTATATCTCTTTCCTTTCTTTCGTTTCCCCTTTTTCTTTCTTACTATGATATTTCAAATTCTTTCTTTCTTTTCCCTCTTTTTCTTTCTTTATATGTATATTTCTTTCTCTTTCTTTTCCCTCTTTTTCTTACTATGTATTATCTCTTTCTGTTACCTCTTTTTCTTCCTTTTACTATTATTTTTCTTTCTTTCTTTCTTCTCTCTCTTTTTCTTCTTTACATACTGTATATTTCTTTCTTTCTTTCTGTTCCCTCTTTTTCTTTCTTTACTATGATATTTATTTCTCCTTTCTTCTTTTCCCTCTTTTATCTTTGCTTTACTATGTATATCTCTTTCTGTCTTTTCCTTTTTTCTTTCTTTCTATGTATATTTCTTTCTTTCGTTCTGTTCCCTCTTCTTTCTTTCTTACTATAGTATTATTTCTTTTTTTCTTTCTTTCCACTCTTTTTTCTTTCTTTTATCTATGTATATTTCCTTCTTTCTTTCTTTTCCCTTTTTTTCTCTTTACTATGTATAATTTCTTTCTTTCTTCTTTCCTTCTTTTTCTTTCTTTACTATGGTATATTTCTTTCTTTCTTTCGTTCCCCTCTTTTTCTTTCTTTACTATGTAATTTTCTTCTTTCTGTTCTTTTCCCTCTTTTTCATTTCTTTACTATGTATATTTCTCTTTCTTTCTTTTCCCTCTTTTTCTTTCTTTACTATGTATATTTCTTCTTTCTTTCTGTTCCTTCTTTTTTCTTTACTATGTATATTTCTTTCTTTCTTTCTTTTCCCGTTTTTTCTTTCTTTACTATGTATCTTTCTTTCTTCTTCTTTCCTTTCTTTCTTTCTATGTATATTCTTTCTTCTTTCTGTTTCCTTCTTTTTCTTTCTTTACTATGTAGATTTCTTTCTTTCTTTCGTCCCTCTTTTTCTTCATTACTATGTATATTTCTTTCTTTCTTTCTTTTCCCTCTTTTCTTTCTTTACTAGTATATTTCTTTCTTTCTTTCTTTTCCCTTTTTTTCTTTCTTTACTATTTACTATTTTCTTTCTTCTTCGTTTCCTCTTATTTCTTTCTTTATTATGTATATTTCTTTCTTTCTTTCTTTCTTTCCCTCTTTTTCTTTCTTTACTATGCTATTAATTTCTTACTTTCTGTCTGTTCCCTCTTTTCTTTCTTTACTATGTATTAATTCTCTTTCTTTCGTTTCCCCTTTTTCTTCATTTTACTTGTAATTTCTTTCTTTCTTTCTTTTCCCTCTTTTTCTTTCTTATACTATGTATATTTCGTTACTATTCTGTCTGTTCCCCTCTTTTTCTTTCTTTATATGTATATCTCTTCTTTCTTTCTTTCTTTTCCCTCTTTTTCATTTCTTTCATTATGATATTCTCTTTCTTTCTTCGTTTCCCTCTTTTTCTTCTTTACTATGTATATCTCTTCTTTCTTTCTTTTTCCTCTTTTTCTTTCTTTACTTGTATATCTCGTTCTTTCTTTCTTTCCTCTTTTTCTTTCTTTACTATGATATATCTCTTTTTTCTTTCTTTTCCCTCTTTTTCTTTCCATTTACTATTGTATATCTCTTTCTTTTTCGTTCCCTCTTTTTCTTCATTTACTATGTATATTTCATTCTTTTCTTTCTTTTCCCTCTTTTTCTTTTTTAATAGTATCATTTCTTTCTTTCTTTCTTTTCCTCTTTTTCTTTACTATGTTATATCGTCTTTACTTTACTCTTTTTCTTTCTTACTTGTGATTTCTTCTTTCTTTCTTTCTTTCTCTCTTTTTTCTTTCTTTACTATGTATATTTCTTTCTTTTCTGTTCCTCTTTATTCTTTCTTTACTATGTATATTTCATTCCTTTCTTTCTTGTTCCTCTTTTCTTCTTTACTATGTATATTTCTTTCTTTCTTTTCTTTTGCCCTCTTTTTCTTTTTTACTATGTATATTTCTTTCTTTCTTTCTGTTCCCTTCCTTTCTTTCTTTACTATGTATATTTCTTTTTTTCTTTCTTTTCCCTCTTTTTCTTTCTTTACTATGTAATTTCTTTCTTTTTTCTTTCCTTTTTCTTTTCTTACTATGTATATTCTTTCTTTCCTTTTGTTCCTTCTTTTTCTTTCTTTACTATGTATATTTCTTTCTTTCTTTGTTCCCTCTTTTTCCTTCTTTACTATGTATATTTCTTCTTCTTTCTTCCCTCTTTTTCTTTCTTTACATGTATATTTCTATTCTTTCATTTCTTTTCCCTCTTTTTCTTTCTTTATATGTTATATTTCTTTCTTCTTTCTGTTCCCTTCTTTTTCTTTCATTTACTATGATATATTCTTTCTTTCTTTCTTTTCCCTTTTTTTCTTCTTTACTATGTATTTCTTCTTTCTTTCTTTTCCTGTTTTTCTTTCTTTCTATGAATTTCTTTCTTTCTTTCTGTTCCTTCTTTTTTTTCTTACTATGTATATTTCTTTCTTTCTTTCGTTCCTCTTTTTCTTTCTTTTACTATGTATATTTCTTTCTTTCTTTCTTTTCCTCTTTTCTTCTTTACATATGTATATTTTCTTTCTTTCTTCTTTTCCCTTTTTTTCTTTCTTACTCTATGTATATTTCTTACTTTCTTCTGTCCCTCTTTTCTTTTCTTACATGTATATTTCTTTCTTTCTTTCGTTTCCTCTTTTCTTTTTTATATATGATATATTTTTTCTTTCTTTCTTTTCCTCTTTTTCTTTCTTTTACCTATGGTATATTTCTTATTTCTGTCTGTTCCCTCTCTTTTCTTTCTTTACTATGTTATATTTCTTTCTTTCTTTCGTTTCCTCTTTTTCTTTCTTTACTATGTATATTTCTTTCTTTCTTTCTCTTTTCCTCTTTTTCTTTCTTTACTATGTATATTTCTTACGTCTGTCTGTTCCCTCTTTTCTTTTCATTACTATGTATTAATCTCTATTCTTTCTTTCTTTCTTTTCCCTCTATTTTCTTTCTTTATTATGTATTTTTCTTTCTTTCTGTCTTTTCCCTCTTTTTTCTTCTTTACTATGAATATTTCATCTTTCTTTCTTTCCCTCTTTTTTCTTTCTTATTATGTATATTTCTTTCTTTCTTTTCTTTTCCCTTCTTTTTCTTTCTTTACTATGATTATATCTTTCTTCTTTCTTTTCCCTCTTTTTCTTTCTTTACTATGTATATTCTCTTTCTTGCTTTTTTCCCTCTTTTTCTTTCTTTACATTGTTATGATTCTTCTTCTCTTCTTTCCCTCTTTTTCTTTCTTTACTTAGGTATATTTCTTTTCTGTTCTTTTTTTCTTCTTTACTATTGTATATTTCTTTCTTATTTCTTTTCCCTCTTTTCTTTCTTTACTATTATATTTCTTTCTTTCTGTTTCCTCTTTTCTTTCTATTACCTATGTATATTTCTTTCTTTCTTTCTTTCCCTCTTTCTTTCTTTACTATTTGTAATTTCTTTCTTCTTCGTTTTCCCTCTTTTCTTTGCTTTACTATGTATATTTCTTTCTTTTCCCTTCTTTTTCTTTCTTTACAATGTATATTCTCTTCTTTCTTTTCTTTTCCCTCTTTTCTTTCTTTACTAGTATATCTCTTTTGTCCCTCTTTTTCTTTCTTTACTATGTATTTTCTTTATTTGATTCTTTCCCATCTGTTGATCTCTTTTCTAATCTTTTTTTCTTTTTTCTCTCTTTTTTCTTATCTTAGATAAAACGAGAGGATAGAAGAGAAAAATAGGAACAAAGAGTAAACAACAGGAAAGGGGAGACTTTTTCTAATTCCTCATTGCCTACGTTTTTAAATTTGTAGTTTGTCCATACATCCTGAATGAAATAAAGACGAAACAAATATCTTAAGGGGAAATCTCAAATTGTACTGAATTAATCAAGATATTGATTAATTACATTTCATTACGGAAGTGAATAATACAATTATGGCCGTTGAAAAAAGTTTCACAGTTAAGTAAAACACTATGTATTTGATTGCGTCATTCAAAACACAATGTTGCTGAATGCCGAACGAGATTGTTAACTTGAAATAGTTGATTGTTAAATGTTAAACGTAACTGTTGACGCGGAAGCAACGTTTTGGAATATTTTTTTTTTAAATCACTTGTGCAAAATATATTTTATTCTATTTACAACACAAGCTTAAAAAATAGAAACTTTCTCTAATTATATCTACTATTTTCTTATTAATCAGAATGTAATCAATTGACAATTCAATTAATATTAATTTTCCAGGACTCAGATTTCAATAATAATAAGACTTTACTAGAATAGAATGAGTTATGAGGTAAATAAACAGTGAATTTTGAAATTTCCTATCATACAGGTAAAAAATGCCAAGAAAATTAGATACAGCCGAGTAAAAAATTTACAACTAAAGCTTTTTATAACAGCAGACAATATCCGTGTTTGTCGTTTGCGTTAAAAGGAATTTGTTTACATTTAAAATTTATGACTTTTGAATTTTCAATTAATAAGCTGCCATGTGCGTTTATGTAAGCATTTACCAAAATTCTCGGACCTTTGGTTTAACAGTTTTTTGGTGTTATCATTGAATGTGATTGCCATTTTTTCCTCAGAGCATAAAGGACAGAATCTATCACATGGTCTATATCCGCGATTTTTGTTTCACAATTTCAAGAATATTTATTTTTGATACCCCATACATATTTAGAAAGTGTGGTGGTATGCATATATTTTATGTTATTAAAGCTAGATTTGTGGTTATAGAACCTTGTCTTGATTATATCTTGTGTTAAGCCTATGCATATTATTTTATTATTACTTTGTTTATTAATATGTACAGAAGCTTTGTATACTAAACAAACACTTTGGCATTCTTCATTAAGAGGACACGTTTCTATCTTATTATTACAATTACAAGGAAGAATATAGTTAAAATGTTCTAATACTGTATTTGTTTATATATCGTTCAACATTTGGCATGCGACTATAAGATAATTTTACAGTATTTTTTTAATTTGTTTTTTAATTGTATATCTTATACAATTTGTTTTGCGGTTTATTTAAAATTTTGAAGAGGATGCTTCCTAAATTAAGTTTCATAGCCAGGTTTAATGGGGGAGCAAACCAAATGACATTCATTGATCTATTCTTTCTTTTTTTTTGTCCTCATTTTGGTTGAATAAGGTGTTTTTTTTATATATAAGGTTGGTTTTATATCTGTTGGAATATTTGGATATAAGATGTGCTCTAAATACCCACCTAGATTCATAGACTAGCCAAGGTCACGTGATTGACTCCTGCAACCAATCACTAGCAATACTACTGGCCTAATAGAATACTTAAGCCCCCCCCCCACGCACACACATTGGTCATAATTCAAATTGAACTCTTTGAACACAGACATAGGATTGCCGGGATCTTTACCAATACTCTCGAAGGACTTATACGATTACCAGAGTAACAAAATAATTAATTATTGAAGGACTCTATACCGGTAATTGAGAACACTTTAGTAATGAAAAGGATTCATTATCGAGGGACTCTTTATCAAGGATCCAATTCCACTGACTGTAAAGGCTTGTTCATATGTATCTTTTTTCTTGGGAAAGATGGTGTTATTGGAGGAATTATGGGATAACCTAGTTGATTTGCCGATGGGAAAACTCTGAATTCAAACCTAGTAAACTGCGTTTAAGAAATTGACCATGTGTCGCATCCTGCTCGTGCGGAGGGGTAGGTAAATATATGTATTAATGTATGAGTGCGTGTATCTTAGTTTCTTAGTATCTGAGTATCTTTATACTTAACAAAATATTTTTTTAGCCCACGTCAAAATTCTTTGCAATTTTCTCCGAATAAAAAGCTGTCATTCCCGAGGCTCACGAATAAATCCAAAATAATCGATTCAACTAAAAATATTTCTGTCAAGTTCTGAATGTTTCCATTCAATTGAAACAGTGAATGATTCGGGAACAACATAAGATAATACTAAAAGGAAATAATTGGGCTACGCTGATATTTTTATATCTTTCATACTATGGAAGTGTCTACTATTCTGCGGTTTAGTTGGTTGGTAGGTCGGATTTTACGGCATGTCAACCCTAGTTGGTTTATTTTCGGCAGAAGATATTCTGTTTTATACATTCCTGATTGGAATTGGAATTTCTTTTTTTCCACTCTATTTTTAAACAAGTTTTAAAAAATGTTTCCGTGGCATACTTGATGGGTATTCTGTCAATTATGCATGGTGCTATGGTAATTTGCCACGCACTTATAAACTTTTCCAACTATAAATAGCAGCAGGTTCTGCACTTAAGCACGAGTTAATATTTCAGCGGATAGTTCATAAGACCGCCTCGCGAGTGATCTTCCCATTTGTATAAGTTTGTGTTGGAGTTTGTGATATAATTATTTACTAAGCTGAGCTTAGATGTGGCACAGGCCAGAAGAATGGGGTACCCAGTTAGAATCGAACTCACTAACAATGGGCTGCTAATCTAGCTTGCTAAGCATTACGCCATGTGAAGTGCCCTGGAGTTTGTGATATAGTTATTTACTAAGCTTAGCTTAGATTTGGCACAAGGCCAGAAGTATGGGCGCCCAATGAGAATCGAACTCATTAACAATGGTCTGCGAATCTAACTCGCTAACCATTACACCACGTGAGGTGCCTTGGAGTTTGTGATATAAAGTGTGCTCCAATTCCCACCCTGGATTTATAGACTAGGCGAGGTCACGTGGTCTATTCCTTCGCCAATCAGCAGCCAGAATCTTCGGCTGATTAACTACTTAAAAGCTGATTCTTTCACAGTTTACTTGCGACCATTGATGAAGGATTCTTTACCCGAGAGGATTACCAAAGGATTTCTGCTGGACACTCTTCTTCTTCTTCTTCTTCTTCTTCTTCTTCTTCTTCTTCTTCTTCTTCTTCTTCTTCTTCTTCTTCTTCTTCTTCTTCACTTTTGAATGAATTTTCTAGTGTTTCTTCTTTTTCTAAGTTATATCCTTCTTCTTCTTCTCTTCTTCTTCTTCTTCTTCTTCTTCTTCTTCTTCTTCTCTTCTTCTTTTGAATAATTTTCTAGTGTTTCTTTTTTTTCAAGTTATCCCTTCTTCTTCTTCTTCTTCTTCTTCTTCTCTTCTTGCTTGAAGGCCAAAGGATGGCCCATTAAAATTTAACAGTTTGTACTACTGTTCATTGTCAATATATTTAACTCCTTTCCTCATTTCCTCTCTTGTGTCTTTCTTCTTGCCCCTAACCATATCAGAACACATGGTTAGTGTAATTTAACACCCTCTGGTTAAAAAATCAGACCGTCCAAATCGCCCAAGATGAAATGCAAAACTGTAAATCCTGATTACCCGGTGTTTCTGATTCTCCGAATTCCTATTTCTTACGAATGCCGTTACCTAGGCCAAATAAGGGATCATTCCGTTTTTATAATAAAGAAAGAAAGGGAAGTAAAATGAAATGCTACGCAGAAGAATATTATAAGAAAGAAAGAAAATCAGAAAGTGGGAGAGAGGATAGTAATAGGGGGTGAGCGCGCGGAAGTGATAGCGCTAACCTGTTTCAATTGAACATGTTTCAATCGAATAAAAAGATGAAAGGACTGAAAGAAAGAAAAAAAGTGAGAGAGTGTGAATATCAAGATTATTATCCTATATCTCTGATTTTTTAGATGAGGCCTGATAATTTGTATTATTTGGGTTATTCGGACTATTGTCCTCATTTTTATTATCATACAGATAACAATAAAGATGATGACAATAATCCGAATAATCCAAATAATACAAGATTATTATACTTTTTACATATTGAAGTATTGAAATAGCTCTTAATAAATATATCAAACGTTGCAATAATTAGATTATCATACGGTAGTATATCCACCGCTCATGCAAGTGGTTGATAATTAACTTTAGTAATCTTATTTTCTTCTCCTTCTCCTCATCAACACTCTTCTTCTTCTTCTTCTTCTTTTATTATTATATTATTATTATTATTATTATTATTATTATTAATTATTATTATTATTATTCTCTTTTGAATACATTTCTAGTGTTTCTTCTTTTTCTAGATATATCCCATCTTCTTCTTTTCTTCTTCTTCTTCTTCTTCTTCTTCTTCTTCTTCTTCTCTTCTTCTCTTTCCTTTTTTCTCTCTTCCTTCCTTCTTACTTTGTCATCTCCCCCTAGAAGTCACTTTTTGCAGCTTTTTTTTTTCTTTTATATTAATTCATTTTGTTAATTCTTTAAAGATTTATTTTCAAGTTATATATTTCTATTTTCTTTAGTAAAAGTGTAAACATACCACAGAAAAGTCCAATTTAGCAATAATTATTAACCTGGGATCAAGTGCCAGCATTCTGAAAACCAGAAAGTTTTAATATTTATATTGTGAATTTTCTTCCCGATATTTGTGTCCCTTTTATCATGTTTTATGCTCCAGACATAATCGATTTCCTGAGTTTCCATTGTCTGTGATTAAGGGGCTTAAAGATAGCTGAGCTGGTTCTCAAGAGATGGTCGTCTTTCTAATATTCTAGGTTATTTTCATTTTATATTTTCTTTTATTATTCCGCTGAATGTAATGTAGACATTTCGATGCTTAGAGTAGTTTGGCACAAGGCCATGAATATAGGACATCAATTTGGAATCAAGCGATAAAAAGTTAAAAATTAGCGACAAACAGACACCACTCCCTGTATTCATAAAATGTATTCATCTTGTACAGGCTGCAACAGAAATACTTCAAACATTTTAAACTGTCAGCTGTGAGGTACAAGAGATCTTAGGCAAGTGGTAATGGTAGCTCCATTACTCTTCAGTCAGTGAAGATCTGTAAATGTATAGCTATTGGAAAAACAAGTGATAAACAGACATCACTCCTAATTTTCATAAAATGTGTACATCGTTGTACAGGCCGTGGCAGAAATAACGGATCAAGTCACCAATAGGCACCCCAGTTGTGAGCTGCTTTCAAAGGAACATAATTTTGCTTTACACCGGTTGTTAGTAAACAAAATCAACACGATTTTTTGACATTATAATTTCATGCAAACCAAAGACATGTTTGCATACTAAAAATTTAAAGCTGGTTTGAATTCAGATCGTTCCTTCTCCTAGACTAGTGGCTTCATCAAAGCTAAATCACACAGTCTGCCCTACTATTTACCTATAGCGGGGAAAAGGGAACGGAATCATGCCTTTCATCAGTGGCATTAGCAAGACATAAAATGCTGACGGTTTCGTTTCCTAAGACAATAACCATAACACTAAGTGCACCTCCTCATATAGATATTTACCAACCCCTCTGCACGAGCAGGATGCGACACAAGGTCAATTTCTTAAGCGGAGTTTAACAGGTTTTAATTCAGAGTTTTCCTTCTCCTAGACCGGTTACCTAGCCATGGTTCAAGAGCCCAGTCTCTCCTGCGATTTACCCATAGCTGGAGGGAGAATTGGATTCATACCTTTCCCAGGGTATTAGCACCATGTGTAATCTAAACAGCTTCGTCCAGGAATTGAACTCGGGTCGACGAGTCCATTTCCCACGACTCTAACCATTAGACCTCCTCATATAAGATACATTATTTACAAGAGGCTTTCAAGTCCCTTGTATCTTATCCATATTGTCCATTTCAAATTTCAGTAGACAGTCTCTTACTCATAATACCAGATTATTAGAAATTATGTGTGATTTGCCTTATTTCAGTGTTTATCTAAATATTTCTGTGACATACTTGATGGGTATTCTGTCAATTATGCATGGTGTTATGGTAATTTACCACGCACGTATGAACTCTTCCGACTATAAATAGCAGAAGGTTCTGCACTTAAGCGAGAATCAATATTTAAGCGGATAGTTCATAAGACCGCCTCGCGAGAGACCTTCCCATTTGTATAAGTTTGTGTTGGAGCTGGGGATATAATTATTTACTAAGCTCAGCTTAGACATGCATATATATATATATATATATATATAATATATATATATATATATGTGTGTGTGTGTGTGTGTGTGTGTAATATTGTATTGTCGATGAAAACAAAAGACTGCAAGCCTCTGTTTTCGGTGGCTCACAGACATTTGTTTTCATTAATAATTTATTTTTTTCCATAAACCAATGAAAGCCCTGATGAAGGTCTATCGAAACAGACCAAAACACTACAGCGTAGGCTTAATAAACATCATTCCTTAATGAAACTTGTGTTTTTTCAATTTTTAAAATATTACATATTGTCCGATTTACTTCCATTTTTTCTTCATTATATATATATATATATATATATATATATATATATATATATATATATATAAACTTAAACTGAGCGAATCAACATTTTCCTCCTAAAGGTTTTTTACTATTTAATGACACGAAAGTTATACTAAATTATTCCTTACTTTAGGATTGAGTTATATTTGAAAAAAATTCCATTCTAATTGATTGTAATTAGCCAGAATTTGCAATTAAGTAAAACACTGACCCGTTCCTTACTTTACATTCTGTATACCACGTTCCACATCTCTATCTATATCTTGATTACCTCCTCATTATATAGATTTCTCGGGAGAGAGAGAGAGAGAGAGAAGAGAGAGAGAGAGAGAGAGAGAGAGAGAGAGAGAGAGAGAGATGGAGAATTTGAAATGTATTTGTATGTTAAATTTCATAAATAGCAACCCGTAACTTAACTTAGGTCAAACGTTTCCTTTCTTAGAAATCTTACAAAAAGGATTTTAATGTTTTGTCCGGTCTTATTTATTTTTCAAAAAATGTTATTCGCTTTGCAAAGTCACGTTTCTCTAATCTCAATTATCTACCAAGAGCTCAATGGGTGACCCAACGTGTCACGTTTGGTGTAGTATAGTATAGAACACACACCCACACACCCACTGAGGCGCGCGCATATATATTATATATATATATATATATATATATATATATATATATATATATATATAGAGAGAGAGAGATAGATAGATAGATAGATAGATAGATAGATATGGAGGGAGACAGACAGAAAGACAGACTGAGAGAGCAGCTGAAAATATTGGTAGTAGTGAGAATGTTTATCAACCTCCCAGGAGGCCAGGATGTGACAGATTACCTTTTTTTCAAAGCGGAAGGCCACGCACAAACTGAAACTCGTGCGATGGCCAATTAAAAAAATGGGTGGATCCCATTGGACCACGTGAATAATTTGTACAGTGGCCTGAGCGTTATCGGACATGCAATATCTTAGTAGCATGACCACATTAAGCACTGATACATATTATTTGGTTGACTCGAACGTTTGTAATATTTATATAACGTCAGGTACATTCGGCTTTTGCCAACACCTTGAAAGTGACGTATCACAATGAGCGCCTGATACTCCCCAAGAGCTACACTCCGGATTAGCCTCTATAGTTGTATCTCGGACTCAGAATTCACCGTTTTACGTCTAACAATGGACTGTGAGAAGCCAATTTCGCCTGATACTCTCCGAGTGCTACATTTGCTAGGATGGCCTCTATGGCTTTTATTCCGGACTCAGAATTCACCTTTTTACGTTTAACAATGGACTGTGAGAAGCCGAGCTCGCCTGATACTCTCCGAGTGTCACTCTCCATATTTGTCCCTTTGGCTTGTATCCAGGATTCGAAATTCACTTCATTACGTCTAACTGACATTGCTGAGCGAAATTTATTGAACCATTCAGTTTCTTTACTGTGCTTAACTGGGCCATCACAACTATCAGGTGAGCACAATGAATTCTTTGTTGATTGCTTTCACGGTGTATTGGCCCAGTCCAAGTTATAATTTCATTTCCACTTAAACAAGGGAACTTTTGAAAAGTCTTTTAAGAGGTTTCGAAGTCGAGGTCGTCTGGAAATCAGGCTTCAAACCAATGGTGATTTCTTTGAATATATTTAATCTATATTATTTCAAGATATTTTCATGTAATTTTGATAAATATAGTTATTTACTACGCTTAGATTATATGTGGCCCAAGGCCAGAAGTATGACGACACTCATGAGAAAAACGAATTCGATGGATAATCAGGATTTACATTTTTGTATTTCATCTTGGATGATTTGGACGGTCTCATTTTTTAAACAGTGGGTGTTTTGCCAGTTGATAACGGTCATACAATCAAGGAGTACGAATTTACGAGGTATGTCAGAAAAGTTCCAGAACTGGTGTCCCCAAAAAATTATTTCAAATCCAAACTACAAATTAAACCATTCAAAGTAATCCCCCTTGAGTCTATCTTTCTCTGCCATGCTTTATGCACTCCTGGAAGGATTCTTTCGGGATTCTCCGTAGTTCTGTCTTCACGTCTTGGGCATTCTCCTTAACTCTGTCGTCACGTCTTAGGGAAGAAAGATCACATGGAGCCACGTCAGGTTAGTAGAGGTTGCTTCGGCACAGTGATATTCTTCTGGGTCAAGCACTTTCGGATACTCGGGGTAGTGTGGCAGGTGATTTGTCATGGCGAAGCATTCTACGTGTTTTCCTGCCACATTTCTCGCCTCTTCTCGCGCACTGAACGACGCAAAACGCGCAGTATCTCTTTGTAGGCTTGCTAGTTGATCGTCTGGCCCTGTGGCAAGAACTCGCAGTGGATGATGCCCCCCAAATCGAAGAATGTGATCAACCTGGAACTTTTCTGACATACCTCGTAAACATATTAATGAAAGCAAATCCCAATTCGTTGAGTGGAATACAGAGAAAGTTGATGAAAGGAATATTATTCAATTACGATTGGACGTATTAAGTTATTCGCTTTATTGAAAGTTACATTTAATAATCTCTGTTTATTAACGAGAGTAAACGGGACTAAGGTTACAGGAAGTTAGTATCGAATGGTTTTGCGAGATCTTAGTATTTATATAGGAAGATACCAAATAATTTCATTATATTTCATTAAGTTAGCACACCATTAATTGTTGATGAAAATAGGAGTAGGAAGATTATATTTGGCAAATTGGAAAATAATATACAACTTAACAATCAAATTGAAAAAGAATATACAACTTGACAAATGGACACAGCGTAATAGATAAAGGTGTTGGTGTTAAGACAATTCTAAGTGACAGTTATCTCTAGACTGCAGGTTCAATCCTGGTCAGGGGCAACAGTAACAAAGAATAATATTTAATACAACTTAACACCTGTACCCCAGTTATGGTTAGCTGAATGAGAACAGGATACCCCTGTGGATTGAATAAAGGGTTGGGTTGGGTTCAAAGTTCCGCGATAGCTCCCGATTACGACAAGAAGATTAACGAGTTCGAACTCGAGTTCAATAGGAAATACCTTTAGAAGACCGGATGGCACATCAGCCGAAACGTTGTACAGATAACAATAAAGATGAGAACAATAGTCCGAATAATCAAAATAATACTAAGCCTCATCTAAAAAATTCAGAGAAACAAGAAATCAGATATATTTAACAATCACCGTTTGAAATCCCTGTATTTTTTCAGATTAATTTTTCTTTCTAATATATTATGGCAGTACCTCATTTACATATGATACTACAATATCAACATTAGATTCTCACCGGTAATATAAAAGGCACTGGCGTACAGCCGATTTTTCTATGAAATGAGAAAGTATTAGAACGTAAGAGAGAGAGAGAGAGAGAGAGAGAGAGAGAGAGAGAGAGAGTTTGGAAGAAAAAATGGAGTTGGGAAAAATATTGAAAAATGAAATAAAAGACTAAATGTGAAAAAAGATAGTGAAGAAAAAAATTAAAGAAAAGAAAGAAAGAAAGAAAGAAAGAAAGGGTTTAGGAGAAAGAAAGAACGTAGTTGAGGGAGGCGGCAGGTGAAGAAAGAAAGAAAGAAAAAGAAAGAAAGGATTTAGATCAGGGAAGTATCAGGCGAAAAAAAAAAGAGGGGAAAAAGAAAGAAAAACAATTAAGTCGCACCACAACAAGAACAAGAGAGAGAAAAAGAAAGAAAACAGACAAAGAAGAAGAAGAAGAGAAGAAGAAGAAGAAGAAGAAGAAGAAGAACAACAAGAACAACAACAACAACAACATAAAAAAAACAGAGAAAGAAAACAAGCAAAAAGAAGATTCACACCGGTAATATAAAAGGCACTGGAAAATTATTACTATACAACTGCACTACTTGAACTTTAAAGAAACAATTAAAGAAAAAAATGGATAAAACCTTCACAAGGATGCTGCGTGCTGTATTGAACAAATTCTGGAAAGCAGTAACTATCAAAAAATCAGCTGTACGGCCATTTACTACCCAGTTTATCCTGAGTCGAACCATCATCAATAGGAAGGAGACTCTGTGAAGGATTGACTTGGATTAAGGGCTTCGGCCTATAGACATCTGACTAAATTTAAATTAATCACGTGATCCCAGGAGCCGTACTCCGCACTGACGGCAGCCGCTCTCTCATCTAAAATTCTTAGGGTCAGGTTATTGCCCAGTGCCTGAGATATTCCAAATGGGGAAGGAATGAATGAATGATAGAATGATGGTGAAACAGATCACAAATTAGGACTGAGC
>CM042158.1:36655590-36663090 GCA_023376005.1 Doryteuthis pealeii | reverse complement strand
ATATATATATATATATATATGAATCCCAACATGAATTTAAGATTTTAAGCAGTTTGAAAGGTTTTCCTTCGCTTAGCCCTGTTGACATACCAAAGTTACAGAGCCAAGTCTGGCCTACTATTTACCCAGAGCTGAAGGGAGAACATTTCGATTCGTATATGCAAGTTGTGTCAAAAAAGTATCGGGATTTTCGGTACTGTTGACACATGTTGTATTCTGAAAAAAAAAATGTTTCTTTTTCATTAATTGTTCATCTCGATACTTTAATGATAAACTTTGTATATATGAATAAAACAAGAGAATAAGGAAAACCCGAAAAATATAAAGAATATACGTGAAAAGTGAATTAGAAACACAAAGAAAATTTGCGCAGAGGCGGTACCATGGCCAATGAGGATTTTCTGAGGCGTAGTTATTGCTAGTTGAAAACTATATATATATATATATATATATATATATATATATATATATATATAAAGTTAAACCTACTGGCCTTCTTCAGGTATTTATTGACGGACCCGGGAACCTTCTTTTCGTACTCGGGAACCTTCTTGTCGTAATCGGGAACCTTCTTGTCGTAATCGGGAGCCATCACAGATCTTTGAACCTAACCCTCTATTCAGTCCACGAGGGTATCCGGTTCGCATTCCGCTAACCATAGCTGGGATAGAGGCGTTAAGCCGGAGGACGCATCGGCCGAAACGTTTTCCAGATAACAATGAATAGTCCGAATAACGCAGATAATACTACTCGTCAAGCTTCATCTCAAACATTCAGGGAAAAATAAACCTAATTCTTTAGATATACCTACTAATTGTTCCGCTTAGTAGGTCTTCAGGGCAAGAAAATTTATACATTATATATGTACACACATACACACATATATATATATGTGTGTGTGTGTGTGTGTGTGTGTGTGTGTATGTGTGTGTGTGTGTGTGTGTGTATAATATGATAAGTATAGCACAATAAGTCATGTGATTTGATTCCGGTGTGGAGTTCGAAATTTTATCTAGTATAAAAAATTATGAATCTTTAAAAAATATTTACGTTGAAACTCATTACTTTAGTTAAAGATATGGATAGAAATATCATTCCTGATGGTAACCATTAACATCAATCAATCATGTCTCTTTTAGTTCAAATAAACACCTTAAAAAAACAGTATTATTTGCGTTATTCGGACTATTGTCTTCATCTTCATTGTTATCTGCACAACGTTTCGGCCGATATGCCATCCGGCCTTCTTCAGGTATTTCTTGTCGGACTCGTGAACCTTTTCGGACCCGGTAACCTTCTTTTTTCACACTGGATTGTCCAATTGGACACATGGTCTAATGGTTAAGGTAGTTAGGTTAAGACCCGTTCTAAGGGACAGTTATGTCTAGATTGCAGGTTCAATCCTGATCAAGGGCAAGAATAATAATTAATACAGCTTAACGACCCTACCCCAGCTATGGTTAGCGGAATGAGAACAGGATACCCCTGTGGACTGAATAAAGGGTTAGGTTCGAAGTTCCGTGATGGCTCCCGATTACGACAAGAATGTTCCCGATTACAACAAGAGAGTCCGAAAAGAAGGTTCCCGAGTCCGAAAAGAAGGTTCCCGAGTCCGACGTGAAATACCTGAAGAATTCCGGAGGCATATCGGCCGAAACGTTGTACAGATAACAATGAAGATGAGGACAATAGTCCGAATAATGCAGATAATACTAATCATCAAGCCTCCTCTCGAACATTCAGAGAAATCTTAAAAGACTTATGCTATATTTGTGCAACTTTCTTCTTCCTTTTGTAAATGACGAATGTGCTTTCTTATCCGATTTCCAAGCCCACATGGACACTGTCAGATTCCTGATAGCCATACCGGGTATTTGTGTACGTCAGTGCGACCACAGACCCCACCGTGCTCAGATTTACTAAGAAAAGTAGGATCATTGCTGTTCACTGGCCGTTTGACTCCGAGATTAGAACTTTGAGCGAGGATGTCTTCAGAAGCAAAAGGGATAAAGGTTTTAACGAGTGGTTTATTGCCTTCGGGTTAAAGCAAGCAGGAAATGTTCGATTTCGGCTGGCTTGACTTCGATCTACAAAGCTCCTTATCGATCGAGTGGTTCACAGTAAATGTAGGTTTCTGAGCCAAACATTTGGACAAACAAAAACGTATGTAGGCGTTACTTACACTAATTGCTGACGTCGAATTGACAGAAACAATAACACGGCTTTAATGTAAACATCTTGTCCGCTAAATGTTCCGCTTTTCAGCTCGTGTTATAAAGTGCAACTTTTGATCAAATTCTCTTATTACGTTTAATGTATATATATATATATATATATATATATATATATATATATATATATATATATATATATATATATATATATATATATATATATATATATATATATATATCTCAGATGAGTATATATATATATATATATATATATATATATATATATATATATATACTCGTTGATTCGAGTTCAAATCCTAGATGAAGCTGTTGCCATTTCACATAGTGCTAATACCCTTGGGAAAGGTATGAATCTATATATTCTCCCTCCAGCTATGGGTTAAATAGTAGGCCTTCAGCCATGGGTAGGTAACCAGTCTAGGAGAGGGATAACTCTGAATTCAAAATTCCTGAGGTCGGTCGTTGATCAGGTTTGTGGTAACCCTTGATGCACCAATTCTTTCCTATCGACTGTGCCAAAAAGTGTGGATGGTCCAACACAAGCCTTCACCACTATAAACAAATCACTGTGTGGATATTCATTGTATGAACACTCAGACGTCGATCGACGGGAGAGTCCATCATATATATATATATATATATATATATATATATATATGCATTATATACATGTATTACATATGTATTATATTTATTTGTATTATATATATATATGTATTTTACATATTACTACCAAATATATGCACCCTCCGGGTGCAAGTATTTAAGTTTTGATATAATAAAATATCATATCAAATTAGAAAGGCTAATGAAACTGACTAAGAATGCAAATAAAAAGATCTGCAACAGAGGGGGTATAATCGAAAAATAGAACAACTTTGAAACTAACTATTCCATCATTTTCCATTACTCCCCTCTTTCATTGGTAAATTTTCCTAATTTAACTATTTAGTTAAAATAGGAAGTAAAGGATAATATTACAGTTATTTCTTCTTGTAAATAAATTTCTTTTAAGATTTATCAACGAGATTTTTGTTTATATTTCTTAAGATAAAACCAAACAATTAGAAATCAATAATAACAAGCACATATTTATTAAAATAAAATTTTAAATATCAATATGCAAATTAGCCTTATCGTTCAAACTGTAAACCGCTATTTTGTTGTATATATAAATACAATTGCATGTTATTAGTACGTAGATATGGTCAACATTATTAATAATGTAAAACAATTTTTATTAATAACTGAAGGTTTAAAAGAATGAAATCATGGAGAGTTTGACGTAAATAATTAAGGGAATTGTGACTTGAGTAGTAATATAGTTTCGGTTACAGACAGAAAAACACACAATCTCCATTATAATAAGATATATATATGTATTATATATATATTATGTATATAATGTATACCTGGTGAGTATATATATATATATATATATTATTATTTTGCTTGAAGGCAATTATAATGCATGTATCGCATAAAATTCGATAATTATAGAAAATAATCTTGACAAGTGAATCCCGGCAAAGGATGGCTCGCTATGCAGAACACCGTACAGACTGTTTATATATATATATACCTTGTGATTTAACAAACAACCGGATGTTGACGGTGTAAATGAAAAAAGTACTTATGAATCAGCAAAGCAAAAGAGGTGCCTAAAGGTCATATGGTCTAAAACTTCTGCGTAATACATTGTGATTACTAGGCAAACGATCTACCCACTGAGCTAAACCGACCCTGCTAGTAGCTTGCATAATACCCGTAAAAAAAGCTTTTATTTATGTATAGCTGGTCACTTCCTGTGCTATCTATGCTCTTTGTGGAAGATCGGTGTTTTGTTCTTCAAAACTTCTGCGTAATACCTGTAGTTTCCCGGTCTTCACTTTAACGCTTGAGGGGAGTAACTATTCCTCATTCTCAGTCGGACTTTCACCTTCAGGCAGGATACAGTATGAAAAAAAAGTAGAGATATCAGACTGGTCCAGCAGATTTTGACGTCAGTGTAGCCATTTCCATTGATTTATAAAATAGAAGGTCATAGTAGGCAAGCGTCTTCGTGACAATGGCTGGTTAAATATTTTAGTATCTTCGTGACAAAGGCCGAGTAAATACTTTATTATCCCAGACATAGACGTACGGACCAACACCTGTAAGTTTTCCAGTGTTATAGTCTACTTGTTTTGGAAGATAGTTATCAGTTCAAAGTGGAGTATCTGTACCCGTCAAAGTAATATGGTTATTTCTAAAGCTATTGAATATAATATAAGGAGATGATATAACATTATTTCGTCGAGTGTATCGTATAACTTCCTCTAAATTAAAAAAAAATTAAAAAATAAAATAAAATAATTTATAAAATTTAATCTAGTTCCATTATAGTCTACTTGTTTTGGAAGATAGTTATCAGATCAAAGTGGAGTATCTGTACCCGTCAAAGTAATATGGTTATTTCAAAACCTATTGAATATAATATAAGGAGATGATATAACATTATTTCGTCGAGTGTATCGTATAACTTCCTCTAAATTAAAAAAAAATTAAAAAATAAAATAAAATAATTTATAAAATTTAATCTAGTTCCATTATAGTCTACTTGTTTTGGAAGATAGTTATCAGATCAAAGTGGAGTATCTGTACCCGTCAAAGTAATATGGTTATTTCAAAACCTATTGAATATAATATAAGGAGATGATATAACATTATTTCGTCGAGTGTATCATATAACTTCCTCTAAATTTAAAAAAAAAAAAAAAATAAAATGAAATAATTTATAAAATTTAATCTAGTTCCATTATAGTCTACTTGTTTTGGAAGATAGTTATCAGATCAAAGTGGAGTATCTGTACCCGTCAAAGTAATATGGTTATTTCAAAACCTATTGAATATAATATAACGAGATGATATAACATTATTTCGTCGAGTGTATCGTATAACTTCCTCTAAATTAAAAATAAATAAATAAAATAATTTATAAAATGTAATCTAGTTCTATTATAGTCTACTTGTTTTGGAAGATAGTTATCAGTTCAAAGTGGAGTATCTGTACCCGTCAAAGTAATATGGTTATTTCAAAACTTATTAAATATAATATAAGGAGATGATATAACATTATTTCGTCTAGTGTATCGTATAGCTTCCTCTAAATTAAAAAAAAATTTAAAAATAAAATAAAATAATTTATAAAATTTAATCTAGTTCCATTATAGTCTACTTGTTTTGGAAGATAGTTATCAGATCAAAGTGGAGTATCTGTACCCGTCAAAGTAATATGTTTATTTCAAAAGCTATTGAATATAATATAACGAGATGATATAACATTATTTCGTCGAGTGTATCGTATAACTTCTTCTAAATTAAAAATAAATAAATAAAATAATTTATAAAATGTAATCTAGTTCTATTATAGTCTACTTGTTTTGGTAGATAGTTATCAGATCAAAGTGGAGTATCTGTACCCGTCAAAGTTATATGGTTATTTCAAAAGCTATTGAATATAATATAACGAGATGATATAACATTATTTCGTCGAGTGTATCGTATAACTTCCTCTAAATTAAAAAATATATATATATAAAATGTAATCTAGTTCCATTAATATATATATATTATAATTAATATAATATAATGTATATTGATATATATATAAAACTAAAATCTTATTATAATGGGGATTGTGCGTTCTTTTGTCTGTAACCGAAACTATATTTCTACTCAAATCACATTTACCTTCATTATTTACATCACATTCTCAATGATTTTATTTTTTATTTAAACCTCAATTATTAATAAAATTGTTTTACATTATTAATGCTGTTGACCATATCTACATACTAATAACATGCAATTGTATTTATATATACAACAAAATAGTGGTGTTCAGTGTTAATAGGAAGGCTAATTTGCATTTGATAATAAAAAAAATGATTTTGGTAAATATGTGCTCGGCATTATTGATTTCTAATTTTTTAGTTTTATCTTCATGAATATGAGCAAAAAACTCATATCATTTATATTACTGACCATATCTACATACTAATAAAATTCAATTGTATTCATATGTATACAACAAAATAGCGTGAACGCGAAGGCTAATTTGAATATATTTGTCGCATACCCCACTTGTATGGACTGGGCACAAGGCCTCGTTTTAACGTGGGCCCACCCACAAGCCGAAGCTCATGGGTGGGAAAGAACAAAAATTGTGTCGATCCCTTCGGCATTCCCCCACAAGGGGGCGCCTCAGGAATCAACGCTATTATTAAACTCTCGATGAGTCCAGCTGCCGAAGCTCGCTGGACCCCTGGTGTTAAGCGGAAACCCGAATGTGCAATGAGTTTATAATAATAATAAAACAAACAGATTTGAATATCGATGTTAAAAATATATTTTAATAAGTATGTGTTTAGTATTATTGATTTCTAATTGTTTGGTTTTATCTTAATGAATATGAGAAGCATCTCAGAGATAAATATTAAAAGAAATCCATTAACCAGAGGAAATAACTGCAATTTCATTCTTTACTTTCTATTTCAACTAAATAATTACATTAGGAAAATTTAACAATCAAAGACGGGAGTGATGGAAGAGTAAGTTTCAATTGTTCTATTTTTTTCGATTATACCCCACCCCCTTTGTCTCAAATCTTTTTATCTGCATTTTTATTTAGTTTCATTAGCCTTTCTAATTTAATACGATATTCTATTACATTAAAACTTGAATACTTGCGCAGGGAGGTTGCATATATTTGCTAGTTAGTTTAATTAAGGTAGAACGTTTAGTGTGTCCAGGGCATGCTAATAAACCCTGATGGAGTGGCTCTAAGATATGAGTACGCCTTCATTGCCATTAGACCCTGGTCTACTCTGGCTACGTGTAGTAGAAGACTGGTTGAAAAGCCGGGCCTTTCTTTAATAGTGTTGTAGGTAGTAATAATGCTGGATTCAACGATATTTCTGTGTTGTTTTACCTATGTATATTAACTAGCATATTTAAAATTACAATGATGTTGGATTTCTAAGTTATGTTTCTCTAAACTGTTTTTTTAATAGCCAAACATATTTCATGCGTTTTTTTTTTGTCGTTCGGAATAACATATATATCTATAATTGAAGATTATACGGGATATGTGAATAACAAACACAAATAATCGATTTAATGAATATTTCGTCATCGTTAGCTCAGAAGCTTCTTCGGAATGACAACTGAAATAGTTTCTGAGCTAACAATAACGAAATATTTATTGCATCGATTGTTTGTATTTCTTATTCACTTTTTCCCGTATATTCTTTACATTCTGTCG
>CM042158.1:36638090-36650590 GCA_023376005.1 Doryteuthis pealeii | reverse complement strand
TGTGTGTGTGTGTGTGTGTGTGTAGCCATCCATGTACAGTTCTGTCTCGACCTATCATGTCTCTTCCGTGCGGCTAGACTTTATAAGCAACTTTTTCATCAGTCAGAATTTCTAATCCTCGGGCTTTCAGCACAAATAGCAGAAATTGAATTTTTACTGAAAAATACGTACATTCTTTTGATTTTTTTTTTTTTTTAGATTAGGCTTGATAATTTGTATTAGTTGTATTATTACCCTCATCTTATCTAATTAATAAAGATGAGGACAATTGTCCGAATAATAAAAATACATACATATGTTCAAAACTATTAAGGAGTGCTCTATCTGTGTTAAGGAGAGCTTTGGATTTCTGAGTAAACAGCAGCCGTTAGAAAAATTCTCTTCCAGGGGTGGAAAGCATAATTATTGTAATCCGCATACAGTCCTGTTTAGACTTGTCATATCTCTTCAATGCGGCTAGTCTTTGTAAGCTACTTAGAACCGGAATCGAAACGACCGATTTTTCATCAGTCAGAGCTACTAACCAACGGGAAATATATTTGCGTATGTATGTGTAGCGTAATGAATATACTAAAATTCTACAGTATTTTACATTTGAAATTATCGTTTTTTTAAATTAAATTACATTTTCCCAATAGTCGGAATCTATTTTTGAATAAGCGGTATTTTACCCATAAAAGTGCAAAAATCAGGTCACTATCTATTATTGAATTTAACAAAACTTTCGAGTCAATCGTTTTTTTTTTTAAATTGATGATGTTAAACGGAAACGGAGTGCTTCATTAGCAGCAGCCCCCACCTCACTAATAACACTAATACAAAACAGACCCCAATTTCAAAAGATCGATTGTGAATGTCTTTGTTGTTTTCACAATCAAGATAACGACGTTTTTATCGATAAAATTTTCAGGAGCAAGGCCCAAGAAAATTATTAAAATGCAACGTCAGAAATTTTTAATGAGCCTCGTTATGAATGAGTTCAGAAAAGTCGATATCAGCATTTATGTTCAGATTAATCCCTTGGGGGAAAAGGTCGATTTTGAAATTGCAGTGTAGCCTATTTGAGCTTTGGCAAATGATCGGGAATTTTAGATACTGCAGTATATTGCCATTCGATAAGTTTCATTGAAATACACTTTGGGCATTCATCGTGTTATCTTGAAATCGAATTATAAATTATTGGCGAAGTGTCACTGTTACCCCGTTCTTTCACCTGACCGTCTTAAGTTTCGAGAAATTATGATGGATTCCGTCGGGGTGACGATCTATAATCTACAGGTTCATACCAAGATTGAACTCTTCCAGAACCAACTACAATATGCTATCTGTGTAACGGACTTTATTGTAACAACACTATTCGGCTAAACTTTCAAATTGGTCGCAAAATTAAAACGGAAAGTTTCTGGTGGTTCCCCCATGACATTTTAACTACAGTTTATGAATTAACCTTTTTGCGAATTGGGTTATGGTTTAGGGGTTTGGGGATTAAGGTTGTTTTTAATTACGTGTTGCTTAAAAAAACAACAAAAAACATAGTCAAATTCATTAATACACACACACACACACACACACACACACACACACACACATATATATATATATATATATATATATATATAAAATATACCAAGCGTGTTGGTAGATCCTTGCGGAGAGAAAAAACCCAGCAGAGAGTTTGATTGTAAAAATATACTACCAAACATCAACCAGGAAGAAAAAAATTTTTGAAAAAAAGAAAAGACCAAGATATTCGTACCAACAAAAAATAATCTATTGGTACAGTATTTGGCCAAAAGAAAAAAAACAATTTATATGTATATATATGTATATAAGATATATATATATTCATATAACCGCTAGGAGAAGCTAATATGTAAAAAATGCTCGATACCTAAGTAGAGCCAAGTAATAAAGATAATCTAATGAGTCAGACGAACCTACTATTAGTTTCGCATAAAGCTCTTCAGGGCTAAAATCTGACTCTCTCTCTATATATATATAAGATTTTGGGATGTTTGTTTATTTTAGAAGCATTGTTGAATAAAGCATATATTATTATTCATATGTTTGCTTGAAGGCAATTGCAATGCGTATATCGCATAAAATTCGATAATTATAGAAGATAATAATGACAAGTGAATTTCGGTAAAGAATTATTCTGTGTGTAGATCATCGTACAGACTGTTTCAACTTTATTAAATCCCATCAGCGATGTATACTAACGATTTCCCTCCGACAGAAATCTTATTTTTCCTTCGCCGAAGAGCATAAGGCCCGGGTTTGTTATAATTCACTCAACGTTCCCTTACCTCATATGGTAGAAACGTATCAGTATCATTGACAGGTTAATTTCACAAGGATTTTCCCGTGCTGTATCGTGGCCGAAGCAGTGTGGTTTCTGACTATCCTGCTGAAGTCCCGGTTTCGATTTCTGTGTGTGTGTGTGTGTGTGTGTAAGGTGTGTCAAAAAAGAATCGAAATTGAAGTTGTATTTACCAAGATAGAAATGAACAATGAATGGGAAGTTATTTTTTTCAGAATACAAGGTGTGTCATAAAAATGCCGAGTTTAAAGATGCATTTACCAAGAAAGAAATTAAGAAGAAATGAAACGTTATTTTATTCAGAATACAAGGTGTGTCCAGTACAATAAATCTCGATACTTTTTGTGTATATATATATATATATATATATATATATATATATATATATTAGAGGATATGTGCTTAATGGAAGTCATACCTAATTTTGAAAATTAATTAGTTAATAATTAATGAATTTAGGCGGGCATATATATGTTCAAATGTAAGGTTAAACAAGTCGAGAATATGTCAATCCCTGAATGTACATTTCGACCTAATTAGGTCTCATCAGCAAGGTTATAGATATATGCCCGCCTAAATTCATTAATTATTAACTAATGTATTTTCAAAATTAGGTATGACTTCAATTAAGCACATATCCTCCAAAAATTGTCGGCTTAAAGCCATATAAAAATAAACACATTTGTTTATATATATATATATATATATATATATATATATATATATATATATATATATATATATATACACAGACACACACACACACACACACACACACACACACACACACACATATATATATATATATATATACATATATATAAATATATATATATATTTATATGAATTAAATAATTAATGTAATGTGAAATTCAAACAGCTTTGTCCAGAGCTTGAACTTCAGTCGCCGTGTCGATTACACGAGGAGCGCCTCCAAAACAACTTATACAGGAATAAACACATTCCAATGCCCTGCTTCGTCTCTCTCTTTTGAAAGTATGAAAACACTTATTTGAAAAATATTCACAGACAAAATCCGATTATTTTCCACCTTCACATGAGTCCAAATCCCCATCCACTTGTTTTCATTCTGACAATGACGGATCCTTCATTCACTCCTGTCAGTTCCATGGACGGACAAGCTGGCCATGTTTTTCAGGGTTCGTTTGTTTTTAAAGGATCTTGTGTTCCCTCATGTTTATTTTACCCAAAGGAAAAAAAGAAAACAGCCCCATTAGACATCTTCGGTTCGCAGTGGCATTTACGAATATTCATGACGCACAAACAACTCCCTATCTCGTTACCTATTTGTCTCATCAGAAATTTTGTAAAATATCAACACTTGACACAGGGACACATTTTAAGCGGAGCAAAGTTGATTTTAATTCAATATTAATCGTCGTCTGTTTACCTTTCCGAGACTAAGAACATAGTCTACCATAACATATATTTTATCCACTAGTGCAGGGATCATCAAACTACGCCCGGAAGGCATTTCATCAGGCCCACCGACATTACCTGAATTTGTTTCTTAAAAAGAACTACTTATGTATGCGAGCAAGCCTTTTTCAAAATTGAAATATATGACCATCGAACGACTGATAAACATTTAAAAGCAATTCTCTTGATTGGATGTAACAATTCCAAACCAAACATTGACGATATCTTAAAAGGCAAACTTCAGTTTCACAAATCCCACTAAACCTTTCTGCAAATGTTGCGTTCTTTGATAATTTTTTTGAAAATAAATATGTTGGATGAATTTGTTTTTGTGTATCTTACACCACTCTTCCATGAATATAACATCGAAAGATACATTTTGTTTTATATCTTTTTCTCAGAGCTTTTGTTCTGGCTAGCAAGTATTGAACACAATACCACCCCATGAGTCTCGGCTTTTGGGTGGTGCCCACATAAATGGCCTTGTGTCATATCGTGTGAAAGTGGGACACATGTAAATACCTGTATTGAACACAATAATGTGGCCCACACTCGTTATTATTTTTTTTTCAATTATCCGGCCCACATTGAAAAAAGATTGGTGATCCCTGCACTAGCGGGAACCGTGGAATTTCCACGTAACGAAACAAGAATAAAGAGATATTTAAGCCAGAAACGATTATCTACAATTTCATTACATGAAAATCCTATTAAAATTACCAAAATATCTTCTGTACTTCATTACAAATAAAACAAACACGTAGCTTTTTTTATTCATTTTAATTAATTTGGTCATTTAAACAACGCAATACCATTTGGAGTGTTTCATTTTTAAAAAATGGTGATAATTTGTGTCTACATTTTTGCATTATATCTTGAACAATTTAGACGGTCTCATCTATAACCAGAGGTGGTTGAAGGATGATAAAGGACGAAAGATTTAGGAACAAGCGTATTAATATCTAGATTCCTGAGTGAGTAGAGATAGATCTTCAGTATGTTTTCCTTCACATAGTCTTTTTGCCTTTCTGCTGTAAAGAACCCAATCTATCTCACTATTAAATAATAGTTGAGTAAGTATTGTTAGATTTTCAATAATTCCCATTTTTACTAAAATTTTTATTAAAATTTTTATTAAAATTTTTATTAAAATTATTTAAGTATTAAAATTATTATCTTATAAAATTATAAAATTATGATTATTTAAGTATTAAAATTATTATGTTATAAAATTTAAGTATGTTATAAAATTTAAGTATGTTATAAAATAATGAAATTGCCTTCGAATTTTATTATTATATATATATATATATATATATCAATTTGAAACGCCTAGATATTGACCTGAGTGCTTGGGAAGATCTAGCATCGGATCGGAAGGAATGGCGTAAGGCCTGTTTCGCTAAACTAAAAAGCTTTGAAGAAAATAGACTGAAGCATAGAGATCGGCTCCGCAAAACTTTAAAAGAAAAGCATTTAACTCCTGCCTTGGATCATTTCGTTTGTCAGTGTGGCTTCATGGCTCGCAGCAGGGATGGGCTGCTGTCACACTCGAGGAAACATAAAATGCCTTCTTGACAGCATGAACAACATGGGAGGTATCAAATCATTCACTGCTGACCCTCATCTATCGTTCTCGATAGGAGAGTCCACCATATATATATATATATATATATATATATATATATATATATATATATATATATATATATATATATATATACCAACCCCTCCGCACGAGTTGGATGTAAGACAATGTCAAATTCTTAAGCGGATTTTCGCAGGTTTGAATTCAGAGATTTCCTTCTCCTAGTCTGTTTAATTAGCCATGTTAAAGAGCCCAGCCTGCCCAACTATTTATCCATAGTTGGAGGGAGAGTAGGTGGATGAATACCTTACCCAAGAGTATTAATGCTATGTGTAATGCAAACTGACTCGTGCAGGACTCGAAATCGAGTAGACGAGTCTATTTCCTACGAATTTAACCATTGCACTACGCGCCTCCACCCCCTCCCCCTCTCTCTCTCTCTCTCTATATATATATATATATATATATATGAGTGTGTGTGTGTATATATATATATATATATATATATATAGAGAGAGAGAGAGAGAGATAGATAGATAGATAGATAGATAGAGAGAGAAAGAGTGATAGATAGATAGAGAGAGAGAGAGGGAGAGAGGGAGAGACAGATAGAAACAGATAGATAGATAGATAGATGAGTTTGTGCGTGTGTATATGCATGTGTGTGTGGGGGGGGGGTGTGTGTACTGTTTTTTTTTATCTTAGAGCATTAAACTTACCACCTATGAGTATTTACGTGTGCCTGAATAAATATTTTTTACTTAGCACACACACACACACACACACCACACACACATATACATATATATATATAAAATATAATATATATATATATATATATATATATATATATATATGCCACCTAGCGTGTTTAAACCGAAACATCATAGGTATGAATAGACGAATCGGAATTTGATGTCTGTCTCGTGTCTAGCTTGCTTATTTATTGTTTTTGTCCGAGAGTTGAAAAAGCCCGCAAAAACAAACTGACATTTTCCTGGGGAGTTGAAGGAATGTGTAAAGGAATTGCGGAGAGGAGGAAAAAAAGCCACCCACAGGATTAGTTCTATGTCTCATCAAGTAAACACGTTTATCTTGTAACAGAATATTCATCGAAGGTTTTTGCAATACTTTTCGGATAAGAGAAAAAACGTCAGTTTTGCTTGAAGATCTTTATTAATGTTTGTTTGTTTTTTTTTTGTTTTGTTTTACGGCATATCAACCTCGGTGGGTCATTTAATGCCGACAATGTTTTGAAATAAATTCATTCTTAAGGATACTCAATTTTTTTTATAAACTCATGTTTTTCTATTTAACACATAGATGGGACCCTAACAGGTACTACCACTCCTGGTCAGATTCTTGCATGTCGTGGACTGCTCAGCCACCAAGATTCCGTTCTTAAGCATCATGGGTCGCCACCCACGGCCAACAGGTAGCACCATTGGGTGAATCTTACCACTCCACAGAGGTGCAGTCGGTGTATTCTAAAACCCCAGCCGACAGGGCTGACTTTATTAACGTAAACTAGCTAAACAAGAACACCCTCCGGGCGATGTAAAAATTATTTTTGAAATATATTGCCTAAAGGGGGTGTTTTTGTTTTGTTTTATGACTGAAGACAATACTTTCTTTTAAAAATACACCCAAGTTTACATAATTCTACAAAAATTTATTAAAATTGAACGAATTAATTTAATTAAAAATATTCTTTAAAAAAGTTATCTCAATTTTATCGACGACAAAAAGTAGGTAAAAATATTTTCCCAGGCTCTTTAGTAAAAAGAAACGTAAAAAGATCTTTGAAATCTTTTATTTTTAAAATTATAGACATAAAAATTGTTTTCCTGCCAAAATTCAAATAAAAATGTTTTCTTTCTAACAAAATCAAGTTTCTTACTGTTAAATTCGAATTAATTCAAATAAGGTAGATTTTTATTCTATATTTGACGTTTTTGGGTTATATGACGTAATCAGTGAGGTAGTGTCGGTTACAGACAAATTGAGAGCTCATCTTCATAATAGATTTTTTATCTAACAGATTAGGCAGCTTAGGACCGGGCATGTGTAGGAAAAGGGATTTTAGAAGTTATATGACTTCTAGTAATTAAATGCTTTATTCATTCTTGATGGGTATTCAACATTTATTTCAAACTCAATTTTTATTCACACTCATGTTTATTAATAATTGAGGTTTAAATAAAAAATAAAATCATGGAGAATGTGACGTAAATAACAAAGCGAATTGTGACTTGATGAGTTATATAGTTTCGGTTACAGACAGACAAACACACAATCTCCATAATGATAAGACTAGAAGCTACCCGATGCCGCCTGAGTTAAGAGGATTTTATTTTTTAAGTTAGTTTAGCAGATCCATTATTACTGAATCGTTAGTTGGATCCTCACGCGATGCATCTAGGTAAAAAAATACCTTGCGTTGATCCGGCGTGGTGGGGCGTCTGAAAAAAAAGTGCACAGACCCACTGAACTAAAAATCAGTGTTTCTTTTTTTTAATATTAAATGAAAAAAATCCATGCTGTTACTATTTAAATTTCATATTTTGATTATCTTCACGAATATAAATAAAATCTTCATTATCTTTGCACAAAAGGCAAGCTCTGGTGATAGTAAATGTGTAGTTATATATTTACCTTGTCGTTAATTCTTGTATTTTAGTAGTTTCATGTGGACATACATACATAAAATACACACGGGAGAAATATGAGGAGGTTAATCCGGCAGTATGTGGAGAAAGGTAGACAAACAAGGGATGTTATGGAAACTGGATGTTTATTGTCGACGATGCAACGTTTCGGTCTCTTATTAGACCATCTTCAGGTCTTGGATATAGTTCTTGCTCCAATGATGGAGATTCTCAAAATGCTGAAACAGAAGGTCGTCAGTAGGGGAGGGGTGTTTGGGGTGGTTAGTGGATTTTCTTCTCTCTAGATAGGGAGTGTCAGAATGGGGGATGGTGGTACCTGTGGTACCACTATCCACCATTCTGATTGTGGGGATTGGTTAACTAAATATGTATATGTGTGTGTGTGTCTGTTTAATTGTTTTTTTTTGTTTATATGTGTTGGGGAAATGGATTTGTCGTTAAGTTATATGTGTGGTTGGTATGTTAGTGTGATTTTTTTTTGGTAATACAATACACACTGTCATGTATATGAGTATAGATAAATATATTTAAATGTTTAATATGTCAATAAAATTAACCAATGGTTAAAATCATTAATTCACTTAAATCAAACGCACGTTTTGACTTGGTATAAATGGATGACTGAATTTACACAGCATGTTCGTCAAACAAACAAGCAATGGATTCTATACAATAGACATAAAGTAATCTGGTTACTGAAATATAACCTCCTAATTATATTTATTCTATTAAATTACCTATTATAAACACCCCGCGTTGGACGTAAGCCTTTCTAGAAACGAATGGGCTGTACATCAAACCGGACCTTGGTTAACGATTTATCGCGGTGGTCATATTCGGCCCGTGTTTCTTAGGAGGTCAGTCGTCCATGTCTCTAAATGTATCTTTATAACTGGTTCAAACGGTTCGCCACTCGAGTGCGAATAATCGATCTGGCCGATTTAGCCACTTACACATTTATCACTCTTGACCAAGTGGACATAGTCATCCATATGCGACGGAATTGTATTCTACCTCGTGTTGGGCGGGGGTGCCTATTGCCCCTGGAGACAGGCGTTCAGTCTTCAAGAGAAGGTAAAGAATAAGTTAGGTTTTTGAATGCTGATTTTGAATTATTCAGTTCCAATTGTTGAAATGACAAACTTTCAGCTCTTTGTTCTGTTATTGTTGTATGATTGTTCCTACTTCGTCAGAAAAATCATCAGTGAATTTGATAGCATATCTATATCTATAGATGTCTACTGGGTCTATGTAGCATAACCCTAGAACAATATATGTATCAGAACCTGGTATGTCGCATGGGCCAACTAAAGCTGCAGTAGTAGTCGCCGTTAGTAGTAGTAATAGTCGTTAGTTCAGAAACAACATACACGCATGTTGTATCGTCCCAAGGGGGTGTGCATTTATTTCTAGGCTCATAGGTTCGTTTTCAGAGAGAAGGAAAGACCGAGAGAAAGAAAGAAAGAGAGAGAGATAGATAGATAGATAGATAGACAGAGAGAGAGAGAGAGAGAGAGAGAGAGAGAGAGAGAGAATCGTCAAATTATTCTATGTTCATAGAATCTTGCTCTGTAGCGCTGTCCCACATCCACACGAGGTACCGGGACCTACTAGGGCCGAAAGGAGAAGAGACATTCTCTTCATCTTCCGTTTCTCGTCCCTGCGTCACATCCCTTTCCGTTCAACAGTCGGTACTTCCGTTTTTATCTTTAAATCTATTTACGGGGTCATTCTTTTGTCAAGTTACTGGCATCCCCTTGTGTTGTTTACTCTTCCAAATTTTAACCTTTATTTGTTCTTATTTATTCTTCCCCTCTTTCTCTAGAAATCCGAATACAGTTTTATTTCTAATCCCAAATTCTCGGTAGATACTAATAATTACGTTACATCTATAGGTCCTGCCAATTCATTGTGTACCAGTTCAGAAATAGATGTTGCACGTATGTCGGGTTGTCTGTTTCTGCTCTGAGAACATTTTCCCTGGATACAGGTTCCACACGCCTTGTTTAGATTGCCTATTTTCTCTCTAATTAAATTTAATCTTATTATAATGGAGATTGCGTGTTTTTCTATCTGTAACCGAAACTATATTACTAATCGAGTCACAATTAACATATCTATTTACATCACTTCCTTCATGATTTTATTTATATTTAAACCTCAATTATTAATAAAAGTGCTTCACCTTTTTATTAGCGTTGTCCATATCTACATATTAATAACATGCTATTGTATTTATATATACAAAAAATAGCGGTTTGCAGTGTGAATGGGAAGGCTAATTTGCATATTGATATTAAAAATGTGATTTTATTAAATATGTGCTTAGTATTATTGATTTTTAGCTGTTTGGTTTTATTTTAATGAATATAAGCAAAAATCTCTTACATGAATTTTGAATGAAATCCATTAACAAGAAAAAATAAGTGTAATTTTATTTTTTATTTCCTAATTTAGCTAAATAGTTAAATAAGTAAAATTCAGCAATGAAAGACGGCAGTGATGGAAGAGTAAGTTTCATTTCTATTTTTCTATTATACCCCCACTCTGTTACATATCTTTTTATCTGCATTCTTATTAGACTTTCTAATTTAATACGATATTTCATTACATTAAAACGTAAATACTTGCACCCGGAGGGTGCATATATTTGCTAGTTTAATTAATTATTGTTATTTAAATTGGCAAAATCAAAGATATTTGCACAGTTATCGTCGTACGTCTGTTCCTACTCTATCAGGCATTCTATGATAATCCAGATCCGATCTGTTGAACAAAACCGCATTCTCTTTATGCCGATATCTTAATTTATGCTTATATTGTGTGTTGAAATGCCAAAATTGAACATGTTTGCACAGTTATCGTCGTATGTTTCTTGCTACTCTGTCAGGCATATATTTTATAATCATCCAGGTCCGATTTGCTTATAAAAGAAACAGGATCCTCCGACCGACATCTTAATGCCTGCTTATATTGTGAGTTCAAATGGTCGAATTGCACAGTTATAATCTTATGTTCGTTCCTACTCTGTCAGGTATATGTTTGTATGTCATTCAGGTCCTATTCTTTAACTAAGGCAAAAGGATCTTCCTACCAACAACTCAATGCATGCGTATATTGTTAGTATAAATGAAAAAATAAAGCTGTTTGCATAGTTATCCTCTTATATTTGTTCCTACTCTGTCAGGCATACGTTTGTATGTCAATCAGAGCAAATTTGTTGATCAAAGAAACAGTATCCTCCGAACGATATCTTAATGCATGCTTATTTTGTCAGTTGAAATAGTAACATTGAAGCTGTTTGCACAGTTATCGTCGTATGTCATTTACTACCCTGTCAGGTATTTTTCTTAATGTCATATTTAAGGTCATATTTGTTGATCAAAGTAACAGTATCTTCCTAACGATATCTTAATGCTTATAATGTTAGTTGACACGTGAAAATTGCAGCTTTTTGCACAGTTATTTTCATATGTTTGTTCCTACTCTGTCAGGCACATATTTTTATGTAATTCAGGTCAAATTTGTTCATTAAAGCATTACGATCTTCCTACTGGCATCTTAATGTATGCTTATATTGTTAGTTGAAATGAAATAATTGAAGCTGTTTGCACAGTTATCGTCTGATATTTATTCCTACTCTGTCAGGCATATATTTTAAAGTCTTTCTGATAATATTTGATGTTCAAAGCAGCAGGATCCTACTAAATTATTTTGCTTATATTGCTTGTTTACATGGCAACATTGAGTTGTTTGCAAAGTTATAAGTGTATGACTGTTCCTACCCTGTCAGTGGAGTGATAGTACACATTAGGGTTCATCTAGAGGTAACTTGATCAAAGATGAGTTACAATTTAATTATTACAGCGTTTAATATGTTAACTTAAGAGCTATGGCTCAATAGTTCAATATGTAGAAAGTATAATAATCTTGATAGTAGTCTCTCTGACTTTTGTTTTTTCTTACTTTACTTCTTTTCATTTTTTCCTATTCTATTTCTTTAATATGTTTACTTAAGAGCTATTGCTAAATAGTTCAATATGTAAAAAGTATAATAATCTTGATAGTAGTCTCCCTCATTTTTTTTAAAAAATTTCCTTCTTTTAATTTTTTTTCTATTTTATTTCTGTCTTTCTTTTTTCTGTCTTTCTTATATTTTTCTGTGAAGCATGTCCTTTTTCTTACCTTCTTTCTTTATGATAAAAACGGAATGGTCCATTATTTAGTGTCGATACTCATAACACGAGTATTAATACATAGATTGAAGCTAATGTTTCATTCATTTATATACTTATGAAGAACGGTGTTTTTATCCTATTTTTGTGTATTGGCTTTTTTAATTGTTTAATTGTTGATCATATATATATATATATATATATATATATATATATATATATATATATATATATATATATAAAACAAAAGCGACATCTCCACCATCGATGGCAAACTCCTAACTCGGTAGAACAATTTAGATACT
>CM042158.1:36594434-36627990 GCA_023376005.1 Doryteuthis pealeii | reverse complement strand
CACCACTATGGATAACTCTCCGACCGACATCTTAAATTGCCTGCTTATATTGTGGTTCAAATGGTCGAATTGCACAGTATAATCTTATGTTCGTTCCTAGCTCTGTCAGGTAATATGTTTTGCTTGTCATTCAGGTCCTGTTCTTTAAATAACAGGCAAAAGGATCTTCCTACCAACAACCTCAATGTATGCGTATATTGTTAGTATAACCACCGTTAAAGGCTTAAACCGTTTTGCATAAGTTTATCCTCTATGTTTCTGTGGTTCCTACTCTGTCGGGTATATTTGTTAATGGTATGTCATTCAGGTCCTATTCTTTAACTAAGGCAAAAGGATCTTCCTACCAACACTACTCCAATGCAAATGCGTATATTGTTAGTGAAATGAAAAATAACAGCGTTTTGCATAGTTATCCTCTTTATACTTTGTTCCTACTCTGTCAGGCATACTGTCTTGTATGTCACACCCATTCAGGAGGCAAATTCCTGTTGATCTAAAGAAACAGTATCCTCCGAACGATATCTTAATGCATGTCTTATTTTGTCAGTTGGAACCATAGTACCATTGAAGCTGTTTTGCAAAGTTATCGTGGTAATGTTTACTCTTTAACTCACCTCTGTCAGGTATTTTCTTCTTATGCTCTTATTTAGGTCCTATATTTGTTGATCTCAAAGTACCACAGTATCTTGCCTAACGCCATATCTTAATGCTCACTATTTGGTTACGTTTGACACGTGACATATGCCAGCTTTTTGCACAGTTATTTTTCATATGTTATTTGTTCCTACTCTGTCAGGCACATATTTTTTATGTATATTCAGGTCACCAATTTGTTTCATTAACAGCATTACGATCTTCCTACTGGCATCTTATGTATTGCTTATATTGTAGTTGAAAATGAAATAATTGAAGCTGTTTGCACAGTTTATCGTCCTACATATTTATTCTACTCTGTCAGGCATATATTTTTAAGTCTTTCTGGATAATATTGATGTTCAAAAGCAGCAGGATCCTACTAAATTATTTGGCTTATATTGTCTTGTTTACATGGCAACATTGAGTTGTTTTGCAAGTTATAAGTGTATGACTGTTTCCTACCCTGTCAGTGGAGTGATAGTACACATAGGTTCATCTAGAGGTTAACCTTGATCAATCAGATGAGTTACAATTTTAATTATTACATCGTTTAATATGTTAACTTAAGAGCGCTATTGCTGCAATAGATCAATATGTAGAAAGTATAATAATCTTGGATAGTAGTCTCTCTGGCACTCTTCCTTGTTTTCCCTTACTTACCTTCTTTCATTTTTATCCTACCTCCTTCTCCTACTTCTTTAATATGTTTCTTCTAAAGTCTATTTGCTCAAATAGTCTCAACTATTACGTAAGCAAAAGTTACTAATAATCTTTTCCTTGTATGCGTTCTCTCACTCACTTGTTTTTTTCCTTAACTTTATCTTACTTTTCATTTTTCCTATTCAATTTCTTTAAATATGTTCTTTCTCTAACCCGTTCAGGCTATACTTGCTAAATTAGTTCACAATATGTTAATTATCTATACGCTATACCTGTATAGACTATATTGAATCTACTCTACTGATTTTCTCCTCCCTCTTCTTCTTCTCTTTCTCTTTCTCTGTTTTCTTATTTATACTTTCCTTCTTTCTCATTTTCCTCTCCTCTCTTACTTTCTTCTCTATATCTATCTGTATTTCTCTCTCTTTTTTTTCTGCTCTTTCTTCATATTTTTCCTGTGAAGTACTATGTTCACTTATTTCCTTCACCATTCTCTGATTTCATTATTATTGCATTAAAATAACGAATGGTCTCCCACTTATTTACGATGTCCGCATACTCCATAATCACGGCTATTAATTCACAAGATTTGGAAAAGCATTGCCTCGTTTTCATTCTTAACTTTTGATTATATCTCTCATCTTGAGCTAACGGTATGCGTTATGCTCGTACTATTTTTGTGTATTGCGTCTTTCTTTTCTTTTAACTTGTTTAAATTGTTGATTCATTCACTATATATTTATATCTTATATATCTAATATCTCTATACTATATATATATTTCACTTATATTATTTCATATCTATACTATACTATTATCACAAACAAAAGCGACATCTCCACCATCGATGGAAACTCCTAACTCGGTATGCACTTTCACACATCCTTTAGCATTCACTTTACCCGGCAGTAATCATTCTCTGTCCTCACATCAAAATACCGACGTTAATGTGCATCGTTATACTTGACCAAATACGCATCATGGGCCGGCCCTATTCACACACTATTCCTCTCTCATCATTATTCGGTTACTATCATGCGCTTACTCATCTCTCCCATCTCACTTAGATCTCTCTTTTCTTATAACTCTCCCTTATGAATGCTATTAGGATAGCCACTAACCACGTTTTCGCAGCCCGGGTCAGTACCCAAAAACCACGGGTGTTTCTGGCCTCTCTTTGGTAGTACTGGCCATCCGACTAAAGCAGGACGGCTGCCCGGACATCGCGCACTCTAACTAAGCGACATAGAGAACCACACACTAGACCTGAGGAGAGCTGCTCACAAGAATGATGCGGCGTGATCCCTCCGCCGCCAACGCGTGGAACACACACCCACTCAACCTACCAGCAATGGAGAAACCCAGTTTATGTCACCAGGCTAACCCTGCACAATAACATACTGCACCGCCAAATATTAATTCACTCACAGCCAGCCTAACGCACGCGACTACAGCCACCTCACTGCATGCATGGGACCAACCTTCGCTCGCGTTCAGTAGTAGGATCTATTATGTACGAATCTCCCCATGGTTAGGCCAGACTATATACCACCTCGCCGCCAGACCTTTTTGCATCGCTGATTTACGCTCTTTTTACCGACCGCCCAGTACATTGTGAGCATCGTGATCTTAGGGTTACGCTTCTACGTGTGCCGACCATTAATCCACAGACGTACATTGATCAGTCCTCTAGTTCGCGCGTACATTAACAGTCGCTGCTGTCATATAGCTAGGACTCCTTCCCGATGTATGTATGTGCGATAGCGACTTGATTTGAGAGATGAGTTGTTCATTGTTGTACTTGATCACGGTGTGACACAGCGGTCATTGATGGATTGATGGGATCTTTGATTCGATATCGGTCGTTTTAGCTAGGTACTTTATCTTATCCTCTTTATTTAAGGTTCTGGGTTATATATATATATATATTATGAATTAACTTTCACTTTCACTTTCAATTTGTGATTTCCCAATGATTTCCTGTGAATATTAAAAATATTACTAACTTGCTAATTTGGTCCATTAATTTTTCATTTCAATTTCAACAGACATTTTTATTGTAAACAATTACCAGAAAAAAATATTCGTAATCACGATGTCAGGAAAGGAACTGAAATTGATTCCTTAAAAAAATATTTTCTAATGTTTTTCAAAATGACGTTAATGGTCAAATAATCTCCACTGGTAGTACTGTGTTTCTCCGAAGATAAAGACAGGGCTTATACTGATTTTCACTTCCGAAATATAACACTAGGGTTTATTTTCGCAGGGATGTCGAGTGTTTGGCATCGCGGATGTGGTTGTGAAAAATACTTATTTCTTTCGTTCTGAACTGCCGCTCTCAATCAGGGCTTATTTTTAAGAGGGGTTATATAACATCCATAAAAATGGCCTAACGAAGCGCCTTGAGAATAACTATATAGGAAGCTGTGGGAAGCAGCACCCGCACAAAAAGGAACTGTATGGCCACCTGCCGCCCATCTCACAAACCATACGATAAGATGGGCTAGGCATACAGGACGCTGCTGGAGAAAGCAAGGACGAGCTTGTAAGTGACGTACTACTGTGAAAGCCGCACATGGGCACGCTCAATGTGGGCCGTCCAGCCCAGGACCTACATTGGACCAATATGTAGGGATGCTTGGCTGTGCGCGAAGAATGCTCTCAGAGTCGATGAATGATAGGGAAGGTTGGCGAGAGATTGCCATGGTATCTGTGCAAACTGTGCGAAGATGGATGATTATGATATAAACATCATCTACAATGCACGTTGTTTTATTTTGCAGCGTAGGTCTTATTTCCGGGATACAACATAGTAAGTTCAAAGTAAAAACGCACAGCCCTATCAGCTTTGACCATACTTAGGCGAGTTGGGTGGTCGGAGAGACGCCCACGCCGATCACTCGGCACCTTACGTCAAGCCTTAGCACCTATATCATTGCCCAACCCTATTGCCTTTATGGCAAGCCCCAGCCCTTTTTATCATAATATGTGTCTAGATGGCGGTGGTTGAAGGGTTTCATACCCTGGGAATAACGTTAAACTCTATCTGATGTTGAAGTTCCAATGCTGGATCTCTGAGGAATGGGGAGTAACCCGTCATCACCAGTGCTCCCAGGTTCACTCTGACACAGAGTGAACGTACCTGCTTGGGTGAAATCTATGGGTTACATAGAAAAATGAGTTTTATAAAAATAAGCACCCCTCAAGAATTAATTTATTTCAAAACATTGTCGTCATTAAATGACCCACTGAGGTTGATATGCCGTTAAACAAAACAACCTAACAAACATAAAGCCTTACCATAAGTAAGTGTCGAGTAGGGGTAGGGTAATGAGTGAGCCAGACGGTAAAGAATTAAAACAATTAACTGATAATACGGTTAAGGAGGCGCATTAAGCGTAACGGCTATCTATGTGGGGAAAGGAATCGATGACAGAGTTCAAATACTGGACGAGACTGTTTGCGTTCCCTTTTGTGATAATATGTTTGGAAAAGACAATAATTCCTTCTGTATCAACCCAACATATATATGGTTAGTTTGATAGGGTGGTTTAGGATGAGATAAGAAGAAAACATACTAACGTTTGTGTTATATCCCAAGATGTAGGAATAACAAAATACAACAAAAACAATTAAATATGTTTAAAATATAACAATATTGGTTTTTGTTTTACTCTCCGACCGGGGAATACAGTAGGATGAGTTGGATAAACAGTTCAACTATATGCCATGTGATGTGTTTATCAGGCAGCCATGTTCTTCACTTCCTGTCTCTGATTTGCGACGTGCATATCAGTGACAACCTTCATTGAGGGAGAGTTTATCTCCCCTAACAGTTTGCAACCGACCTACTGTCAAATGGCCGGCCCGCCTAAAATTTAAAATAATAATTAATGGTATTAACTTGCAATTCTTAGCATTTACGTTTCCCACGAAAATATTGAAACACGTTTTTTGCATAAAGGTTGTTGAATTTTTGAGTAAACATCTTTGCTCAAAAGTACTGTATGAAATATTTTGTTTCAAAATATAATAAACTGGTATCTTCTTTTAGTTTATACAAACTAGATAAAAAGTTAAACAAGTGGTAAATTTAACTGCTAACAAATTCTAACAAAAACCTTACGCTGAATTCGCTACTACTAATATATATTTACACGCACACACCTACACACACACACACACACACAACACACTCACACACACACATTACATAGTGAAAAGAGGTTGGGACTGAAAAGTCAGTTCAGGTTTCGGTCCAGGCTAGAAGTAGCTTGTTAAAATTTAGCCACATTGATGTGACATGAATGTCAAAAGACAGTGTCTGTGGATGACACATATATATATAAACACACACACACACAACACATATATATATATGTATATACACACACACATATATATATATACATATATATACACATACACACACACATATATATACACACACACACACACAAACACACACACATATATATATATATCAATAAGTATTTATTTGGTGGTTGGTTTCGAAGGCTATCACAATGCAAGTGTAAAGAAAATGAGGTAACTATGATGTTTTTGTTTACTTTTGATTTATTCTTAATGTTTCGGGATAAAGATCCCTTCGTCAGAAGATTTCTGAAAGCTAAGACTGGAGCTGTTACCTTTTCGCTAGTATTCGTCCATTCTGTTGTTTTCTTGGTGATATATTCCAAATTCTCTGCATGTGTATGTATGTAAGTCTGTGTGTGTGATCATGTGTGAGTATTTCTCCAACAATGCCTTAGTATTATTACAGGTTTGGCCTATCTGGTCTTATTGTTATTATTAGGCAGACCTTAGTTTTTTGTTTATTTATTGGTGTTGTTTATTTGTGAGTATTTAATTTATAGTCAAAACCATTAATACATAAAATAACGGATATTTATTAATGATGTCCCAATGAAAATCTGAGTTAGATTTGCCTCAAAATAGCCTATGTTATTAGTGCGTTTAATTATGCAATGTGTCTTATATATTACTAAGAAATAAAGGTTTCCATAATATAAATAGAGGAGAATAAATTATGCGATTGATCAAAGTCAGGTGGTAGATGATACAGAATGAGTTTGTTCATATATTTAAATTAAGCGATTTGTATATTTTGTTTAGCAAATGTATATCTGCTTAGTCTAGGATGCATAAGTATTTCTTTGTTGTTTAATGTAATAAGTGTCCAAAAACTGACATACCATTTTTATGATACTGTAATGTCCAAACAGGACTCAATATAGATATGGAAATGTAAGTATATAAAAAATGAAAAAGAAAAAAACAAGGTGTTCAAATGGATGATATTTTAATGTAGGAGCCAACGTCTGTTTAACAAACCATCATCAGGGCATTCATCTATATGAAAAAAAAAACAAAAACAAAACAAAAAAAAACAGTAGTTTGTAATTTCTTTTTATAGTGTTGCAGCTTCTGAATTTTCCTCAAATATGAAAAAAGAAACAACTTAACCCTTAACATCCTATACCACCTCATTCCACCCGGCCGGAAGTCACATTCATTTTCATAATCTACCCCAAACAATAGCCTTTGTTTAATTGTAATATTAAATATATTTAGAAGTCTTTGATTTACGGGAAATAACAGGTAACTTTAAAAGAAAAGGCCATTTTTTGCCATTTATTGATAAATCCTTATAGGAATGGAACTCTGGACTTAGAAAATTCTCAACAGGATGTTAAGAGTTAAACACCACTTAACCATTGGCATTCCTTTTCAAACTGTGTAACGCAATAAATTTTCATGCACAGCATTACCTTATTTGAGAGTTTATTTTTCTGGTGTTTGAAATTTATTTTAGATTTCGATTATAAATATTAATGCGAATTACATTTAAAAAAAATCTAATTTGGTTAAGATTTCTGCTGTAGAGTTGAGTTTTGATAATTTGTATTATTTGGACTATTGCCATCATCTTCATTGTTATCTGTACTACGCTTCGACCGATGTGCCCTCCGGCCTTTTTCATGTATTTCTTGTCGGACTCTGGAACCTTCTCGGACTCGGGAACCTTTTTGCCATAATCGGGAACCTTCTTGTCGTAATCGGGAGTCACCACGGTGGTATCAGGTTCTCGTTCCGCTAACCATAGCTTAATAATTAATACAGCTTAACACTTGAACCCCAGCGATGGAACACTTAAGGGAAGTGATTTACAAAATATCAAAAATGTGCCCATCGTCTCTAATGTATTTTCTTTTTAATTTTTGTGATAAGGCTTGATATTTGTATTTGAACGCATGACGCAATTGATATAGGGATTCAGTTAATACTATTCTAAGTGACAATTATCTGTACATTGCAAGTTCAATCCTGACCAAGGGTGATAATAAGATAGAATACTTAATATAGCTTAAGAATTGTACCCAGTCATGGTTAACGAAATGAGAACAGTTTACTTCCGGTTCCGGTTCGGTTTGAAGTTACGTGACCTCACACGATTACGACACGAAGGTTCCCGAGTTTGACAAGAAGGTTCCCAGTTTGAAGGGAAAGTTCCCAAGTTCGACAAGGTTTCCGAGCTGAAAAGAAATATCTGAATTAGGTTGGAGAGCACATCGGCCGAAACGTTTTTTATATAACAATAAAGATGAGGACAACTGTCCGAAAAGAAAACAGATAGTATAAAACCTCTAATGTATAGTGTAATGGTTAGCGAGCTAGTTTAGAAGACCATTGATAGTAAGTTCGATTCTCGCTGGACGCTCCATACTTCTGGCCTTGTGTTACATCTAAGCAAAACTTAGTAAATAACTAATGTATTTTAAATTTATTTGATTTGGATCTTCCTGGAAAACCCTAACCCTAAACTCTAATCTTAATGAATATCAGTTAGGATATGAGAACAACTAATATTGATGTTTAGAGGAGAGTCCACGTTTTGTGCCATGGCTTTAGTCTTATTTATTTAGTCTTTTTACTTATAGAAAGTCCGAACGCTTTACCAGCATGTGTGAGGCGACTTACAAGCTGTTGCAGGCCTTCTTCGCTGTTTGACGTCAAGGCTACGTCGTCAGCAAATAGCATTTCACGAATGAGGACCTTCTTAACACTAACACGTGGGAGGTAGATGTAAAAAATAGAGCGGCCTGGCGACTCAACGTTAAGCAAGGCACGGAGAGGGGTGAGACAGAGAGGCGTGTAGCATCGACAGAAAAGAGAGCCAGAAAGAGAGAGAAAACCCATCAGCTCCAGAAAGCACCACAGTTTGTGTGCATTCAGTGCACCAAAGACTGTCACTCAAGAATTGGCATGCAGTGTCACTTGCGCAGATAATTTTTTTTTGATTTTTAATTTTTTTTTAAATTTTTAATTTTTTAAATTTTATTTTATTTTATTTTTTATTTCATTTTTTGATTTTATTTTTGATTTCATTTGATTTTCTTTTATTTTTCATTTTCTTTTATTTTTTATCTTTATTTTTTTTGACACTACGCCATCGTCCTTAGTGGACGGAAATTATCCAATAATAAAAATAATGAGAACAATCACAGATAAGGAAAAAAGTGTCGGTAGGGACATATTCGTTTAACTAAGTACAAATAATAGAAAACCGCAAGGCGAGAGTTTCTATCTAAAGCCTCGAGTTATTTCGATTCGTTAGAAAGGGATTCTTGGAATACGGAACAGTTGGGTTTGAGACAAAGGCATATTAAAATTTCTTTAGGTACAAAGAACTTGCAACAATCAGTGGAGAGGAATTGCGTAGATACACAGGGAAGTGTGTCCTTTCAAAGAATCTCAAGATCCAAACATTCCTAATATTATTATAATCAGCTTCTTCAGTTTCTTGAGAAAAGTCCTGCTATTTTTTTTCATCGTTTAAGAATGCTTTTCTTTCGTTTGGCTTTAAATCCTTTTATTTTTGATCCTAAGATGCCAAAGGGAGGGCCGTTTTGCCTGCAAAGGCCTAGTGAAGCAGAAGGGAAGTAGGGGCCGCATATTTGATAGGATTGAAAGAAAATCCGATTTCTGTATTTTCTTGTCTGGAAAGAGGAAGAAATCAGAATGGTTTAAAAGAGTTTTTAATGGTAAAATCGAATTATGGGAGATCAGAAGAACAACAAGAAGAAAATGTTGTAAAAAGGTAAGAGGAATATAAAATTTTTCGGAATAAGATGAAACAACAAAGAAGAAAAACAATTATTAAAAATGAGACATTTAAAATATTATCAAATATATATATATATATAATATATATATATATATATATATATATATATACATATATATATATATATATATGTGGTGTGTGTGTGTGTGTATATGTATATGTGTATATATATATATATATATATATATATATATATATAATATATATATATATATATGGGTGTGTGTGTTTGTTTATTTGTGTATGTGCATGTGTGTAGTTCAGAATTTTAAATGTATATACTACGTCTGCTTTTATCTCTTTCTTTCTCAAGACACATACACACGCAGGCACACAGACAGAGACAGACAGACAGACCGACAGATAGACACACACGCGCGCACACAAACACACACACACACACACACACATAAGTGTGTGTGTGTGTGTGAGAGAGAGAGCGAGAGAGAGAGAGAGAGAGAGAGAGAGAAATAGGGATAGAAGTATGATATACATGTAAAATGGTGTACTATATACACATGCACACATACACAAACACGCACCTACCCATATATATATATGTGTGTGTGTGTGTCTGTCTGTCTGTCTGTCTGTTTGTCTGTGTGTGTCTGTGTGTGTATGTGTATTGAGAAAGAGAGAGGTAAAAGCAGACGTACTATGTACATTTAAAATTCTGAACTATATACATTCCTCTGTGTGTGTAAGGTTTGAAATGAAATCCGACAGTATGAGAAAAGAAAGGCAAGACGAAAAATTAAATTGACATATTTAAAGGTTTCCTTATAGCGAAATAAGTCAATTTTATTTTCCGTATTGTCTCCCTTCTTACATCATTAAATTCTCCATGATTTGCACTTCTCAGCAACCAAAATTCTTATCACAGACATCTGAAAGAAAAGAAAGAAAAGAAAAGAAAGGAAGAACGAAAGAAAGAAAAAAAAAGAACGAAAGAAAGAAAGAAAGAAAGAAAGAAAGAAAGAAAGAAGAAAAGTCACTATAAAAGATAAAATATGAATTTTAAAAATATTAATCAAGAAAAATTAATCTTATGCGTCGTAACCAGTTTAGGAGAATGACAACACCGAATTTATTCACACAATGCATATGCTATATAAAAGCGTTACAGAGGCTTACAAGATTATCATGTTTTCTATCATTTATTTTTGAATGGATCGGTCGGCGAGTGAACCTAGCTAAATAGATCCATGTAGTAGTATGACCAGCTTTGTTACCCTCCCCCAACTAAACCTTCCGGCTTATATGCCGAGTCGTGGTGACACACTCATGTACTTCACTTCTTATTTTTTGAATAAAGAATTTGGAGTGAGTACATGAGTGTGCTCACTTCATATATTATCATGTTTTCTATGCAAGAACTCCCGAACCAGAAGTTAATCTCATGAGTTTTGGTTAACATTATTATTTTATTTGACACTTTCCATGTTCTTATTAGCAAAAGTATGTCCCCCTCCGGATGTAAGTATTTAAATTTTAATGTAATAGAATATCATATCAAAGGTCTAACGACACTAAATAAGAATTCAGATAAAAAGATTAATTACTTAATGTTATTGATTTCTAATATTATTCTCAAACGTACTAAAATAATCTCATATATAATTTTATATACAAATCTCATGTATAAATCTCATGTATAATTTTATATATAAATCAATAAAACATAATATGATTGTGATATTTTATATGCGTTCGTATTTAATTTCCTTAGTGTTTATAATTTCTATGATATTTAAATACAATAAGACATACAGACGAAGGATGCATATTTTTGCCCATCATTTAAATTCGTTTGTCTTTCTAATAATATTGCATTACATTAAAACAAAAATACTTGGCCAGTGGAGGGTGTTTATTTTTACTAGTTATTTAATTTCAGTAGTTTTACTAATCTAATATAATATTACATGATATTAAAATATAGATACTTGGGCCGGATGAGAGCGCATATTTTTGATGGTTATTTAATTTCAGTAATCTTTTTAATTTAATCTAATATATTTTTAATCTTAATATAATATATATTTCTAATTGTTTTACATCTATTTCTAATTTGATATAATATATCATTTTTAATACATATTTCTAATTTAATACAATATTCTATTACATCAAAACATACATATTCGTGCCCAGTGGTTAAAGAAATTCCGCTAGGGTTACAAGAAATTCAACGATCAGGAAATATCAGGTAGCTATAGAGTATTATCAGCCTAGTCCTTAATCTCACAGTCTAGTATGGTTCCTCACCTCACTACTGCATCTAATGCTGCTGAATTATACCTCACTTTTGATCTACCCTAGTATTCCCTTGGTTGGTTAGTTAGATTTTAGGGCATGTCAACCGGTGGTCCAATTGGGGGAATTTTACCCCTCTGCAGACGTGAAATCGGTGTATTCATCAGCTTGAGCCAACAGTGTGATGATGCTGCCGAAATGTGTCCCACGCTACTAAAACATTGCAACACTTTTGACTCATTAGTATTATTTGGATTACTCTGACTATTATCCTCATCTTTATTTTTATCTGTAACAGCTTAATACCTGTACCCCAGTTATGGTTAGCGGAATGAGAACAGGATACCCACCTAGATTGGATAATGGGATGGGATCAAAGTTCCGTGATGGCTCCCGATTACAACAAGAAGATTCCCGAGTTCGAAAAGAAGGTTACTGTGTTCGAGAATGCTCCGGACTCCAGCAAGAAATACCTGAAGAAGGTCGGAGGGCACCTTGGTCGAAAGGTTGTAGAGATAACAATAAAGATCAGGACAATAGTCCGAATAATACAAATAATACTAATTATCAAGCCACATCTCAAAACTTCAGAGAAATATTGCAGATAACAAAAAAGATGAGGACAATAATCCGAATCCGAATAATCGAATAATCCTAATTACCAAGCCTCATCTCAAAACTTCAGAGAAATATTGTAGATAACAATAAAGATGAGGACAATAGTCCGAATAATCCAAATAATACTAATTACCATGCCTCATCTAAAAAATTCAGAGAAATAGTGTAAAGATGAGAACAATAATCCGAATAATCAAAATAATACTAATTATCAAACCACATCTCAAAACGTCAGAGAAATAGTGCAGATAGCAATAAAGATGAGGACAATAGTCCGAATAATCGAAATAATACTAATTATCAAGCCTCATCTCAAAACATGCAGATAACAATAAAGATAAGGACAATAGTTCGAATAATCCAAATAATACTAATTATCAAACCTCATCTACAAAATTCAGAGAAATAGTGTAAAGATGAGAACAATAGCGCGAATAATCCCAATAATACTAATTATCAAGCCTCATCTCAAAACGTAAGAGAAATAGTGCAGATAGCAATAAAGATGAGACACAATAGTCCGAATAATCGAAATAATACTAATTATCAAGCCTCATCTTAAAAATTCAGACAAATACTTTTGACTCAGTCTGTTATTCACTGCCATGACTGGCAGTTTTATCTCCTATGAAACACAATTTCAATCGATCTCCAATAAATATCCTTCGAATAGAGATACTGTAACCTGTAATTAAGGGAATTAATCCCTTAGGGCACACACTGTCATTGATTATCTAGGCCTTCGTTATTTTTAGAAATGTTTTTGTCGAACTATGAGGGCCTTAAAAAATTCCCCGGGGCTTTTGGAAACCAGGCATAAATTTTTCCTCCCTAATTTATAAATGAAGGGTTTACACAGAAAACTCCCAGTTTCAACTTGGAAATATTATTCTGTTTTCCGATCGCTTGAGGCTACTCCACGCATCACGGAGAGGCGTTTTTTTGTTCTCCCTTGTTAAAGAAAGATCATTTTAGATTCTGTTTCTTCATTGAAAATTTCATCTTCTTTTCTGTCTGATGCCTCGTGTTGCCGAATTGCTTTTATTCCATGTTCGATCATAAAGAGATTTTGCAATAGGTTTTCATACGTGAATGAAGAATTGTCTGACTGAAAAGATGTAGAAATGTTTTGCGGCAATTGCTTCGAGGACATGAGCCTATGAAACCATCGTTTTTTTTTAATCTAAAAAAGTTTTTTTTGTATTATTCAAATTAAATTATTGGAAGCTGTAATATTTTTGTCGCTCGCATCACCAAAGCTAAATAGCATTGAGCCCTAATGGGAATGGGTTGTAAAGGAAAATACGATAAAGGAGAAAAAAGAAGGAATTAGTCAATAACGGGGGAAAAAGAACAAAGAAAAAAAAAGAAAAGGAAAAAGAAAATAATAAATGAGAATGAAACTGAGAAGCAAATGAAAGAAAGGAAGAAGGAATTACTAAAATGAAAGAAAGGAAGAAGGAGTTTGTAAAATGAAAGAAGGAAGAAGGAATTTCTAAAATGAAAGAATGGAAGAAGGAATTTCTAAAATGAAAGAAAGGAAGAAGGAATTTCTAAAATGAAAGAATGGAAGAAGGAATTTCTAAAATGAAAGAATGAAGAAGAATTTCTAAAATGAAAGAAAGGAAGAAGGAATTTCTAAAATGAAAAAAAATAAGTGAAAATCAGTTAAAATGAATGGCATTTCAAATTTGAAAATATGGAATGAAAAACTAAACTTATGAAGAATAATGAATGAATGAATGAATTAGAGACAAGAGATGATCAACAAACACTATAAATGAAGTAAATAAATAACTATATAAAGAACAAAATAAGAAATTCAATCATATAAATGAAAGACGAAAAGAAGGGACGAAAGAAATAAAGAAAGGAAAAGAAAGAAGAAATAAAATAAATAGGTTGTGAAGGAATTAAAGTATAAAACTAAAAAAAAGAAAACAAAAGAAAAAGAAGGAAGGAAAGAAAAAGGAAAAAGAATAAAGAAAATAAATTAGAAGGTAGTTCAAATGTGAAAAGAAAAGAAAGAAGAAAAAAGAAAAAGCAAGAAAAAAAGAAGTTGAGGGGAATTCAAGTAGGAAGGGTACAAAAGAGAATAGAAAGAAAGAAAGAAAGAAAGAAAGAAAGAAAGAAAGAAAGAAGAAAACATACATTACGAGGGGATTAGAACATGAAAAAGGAAAGAAAGAAAGAAAGAAAGAAAGACAGACAGACAGAAAGAAAGAAAGATTGAAAGAAAAATAAAATATACGAAACCGAAGAAAAAACGAATGATGGAAAATGAGAAGAAATAAATTCATGATTGGAGCAAAGAAAGAAACAAAGAAAAGAGGGTTGCAAAAAATATACAAGAGTGTGTCAAAAAAGGATCGAGATTTTTTGTACTTTTTGACACACTCTTGTATTCTGGAAATAATAACGTTCCTTTCATTCTTTACTTATATCTTGGTAAATACAGCTTTAAACTGGCCACTTCTTTGATACACCTTGTTGTCCGAAAAAAATTAATGAATGGAACATTATTTTTTCAGAATACAATATGTGTCAAAAAGTACAAAAATTCACAATACTTTTTTGACACACCTTGTATAAAATTGAAGAAAACGGTAAAATAAAGAGGAATTAAATAAAAGTTTAAAAAACATTGAATAGACAAAGGAAATGAATAATGAATAAAAAACATTGATCGAAGGGAATAAAATTAAAGTTAATATATCAGAAAGAAGAATTGTATATTCCCCTTAAACTGAATTAAGAAAGGTGAACTGAGATATTTCAGGAGTGTTTGGCAAATAAAGGAGAAAGAAAGATAGAATGAAAGATAGAATGAAAGAAGGAAGGAAAAAACAAGGAAGGTAAAAAGGAAGGAGGTAGAAAAGAAAGAAAGAAGGAAAAAAGTGAGGAATGAAGGAAGCAAGAAAGGAAAGAGTGAAAGGAGTAATCAAAAAAGAAGGAAAACGAGGAAAAAAGAAATACAGAATGAAGAAGGAAAAAAAAGAAGGAAAGAAAAAAACGAGGAAGTAATGAATGAAAAAAGAAATAAGGAACAAACGAAAGAAAGAAAAAAGAAGTAATGAAAGAAAGAAGGAAGAAAATAAGGAAGGAAAGAGAGATAAAATGAAGGAAAGAAAAATAGATTTAAAAAAAGAAATTCAGCATTAGAATAGGGCAAAATTAGAATATATAAGAAAAGTATAGAATATATAAGAAAAATATGTTAAAATGATTCTGATTATACAAAACACACACACAAAAAATTAAGGAAAAAAAAAAACGTAAAAAGAAAAGAAAGACTTGAAGATCCCTCCGAAGAAACGATCGAATAATTGTGAAAAAAAAAAAATAAAATAAATAAAACACATACAATATTTGAAACAGTGGCTAAGTGGAGAGTAATAATGGTCGATTTTTGCCGCAAGGTTTCGTGTACATACATATTTTCCTTATTTATATCTCGCGGGTTTCTTGAAAAGTAGGGAGTCAAAAAGAGAGTCTAAAGGAGAGTCTCGAAAGAGTGAATGAGTTTGTATAAACGTCTTGATGGGCGGAGAGCTAACATGACATTGTTAACTCGTTATCAAATCATTAAGAGGTATTTTTTTAAAAATCTCATCTTGGTTTCTAGTGTCATACAATAAACGAGAATTAAATCCTAACTGAATCGATACCTCATGCTTCTTTGTCAAGTGGGAAGGGCAACAAACGAGGGATCTCAATCGATAGAGTATTCGGCTGGGAACCTAAAGGTTTTGGGTTCGACACCGTCCCCGCCAAATCAGCGTATGAGCAGCATAGGAATCTGTGCGGTAAAGTGAAGAGGTGATGGTAGGTATGCCGCTCCACCACAAACACCAAAAACATCTCATTGCTCTAACGCGAAGTGAAAGGGCATAGACTCTATCGCTCCCTGGCTGATACCTACTTTAAGCCACCCTGACTACTTTTAATACTCGTGTTCTTTAAAAGTATGACCGTTATCATCTTGCAACACCCTCAGGTCCAAGATGAAATGAAAAAAATTGTAAATCACGATTATTTGGTGAGTTTATCAGCCAAATTCTTATTTCCAATGTGTCGCCCCTCATAAATAATGGACCATTCCGTTTTTTCCTAAAGAAAGAAAAGGAAGAAAAAGTATATGCTACACAGAAAAAAATAATAAGAAAGAAAGAAAGATAGACACAGAGTATCAAAAATAAAGGAATAAATTATTTATATATTAATACTCCTGTTCCTTAATAGTATGACCGCTATCATGCAACACATTCTGGTTAACACTGAAATAACCCAAAATCGTCCAAATGCAAAAATGTAAATTCTGATTACCTGGTGTTGCTTATCCACCTAATTCTCACTTCTTATGAGTGTCATCACAACAGTGAAATAATGAACCATTCCATTTTTATTATAAAGAAAGAAAGGGAAGAAGATGTACTTGCTACACAGCAAAAATATAATCTATGAGAAAGAAAGAAAGGGAGTAGGGGAAATATAGATATAGGGGGTGAGTGCGCAGAAACGATAACGCTAATCTGTTTCAATCGAATATAATGAAAAGATAAAAAGAAGGAAAAAAGAAAAAAGAGAGAGAGAGAGAGAGATAGAGAGAGAGAGAGAGAGAGAGAGAGAGAGAGAGAGAGAGAGAGAGAGAGAGAGTGTGTGTGTGAAATCAAATTATTATACTTTTTATATATTCAAGTATAAGCAATAGCTCTTAAATAAACATATCAAACGTTAAAGTCATAAATTCTTTAGAACAATTTAGATACTTAGGCAGTAACATCTCCTCCACAGAAAACAACGTTAATGCACGTATAGGAAAGACATGGGCCGCTATAAATAAATTATCGATCATATGGAAATCCGATCTCACAGACAAGTTAGAGAGACAGTTCTTCCAGGCCGTTGTCGTGTTAGTACTGCTGTATGGCTGCACCACCTGGACCCTAACTAGACAACTAGAGAATGGGCTGGATGGGAGCTGCACAAGAATACTGCGGGTGATCCTGAACAAGACGTGGAAACAACACCCTACGAGAAAACAGCTGTACGGTCGCCTGCCACATATCACCCAAACCATCCGAGTAAGACGGACAAGACACGCGGGACACTGCTGGAGAAGCAGGGATGAACTCATAAGCGACGTCCTCCTGTAGAGGCCAACGCATGGGCTAGCCAGTATGGGCCGACCAGCATAGACGTACATTGATCAGCTCTGTGCGGATACAGGATGCTGCATAGAGGACCTCCCGAGAATGATAAACGATAGGGACGGATGGAGAGAGATTGTCATGGATATCCGCACTGACAGAGTGACGTGATGATAATGATATTTACAGGTCCTGCAAGTATACAATAATTTCTTTAAAGTTAAGTTTTATTTCTTTTGTTATACAAATATCTAATGAAATATCCATTTCGAATTTTGCCGTTCATCGTAAATTTATAACAGGTAAATTAAACTGGTTTACAAAGAAATTGAGGCAAGTACAAACATAGCTGTTTTAACCTAATTTGGGGGTGCTGAATTCAGATTTGAAATCCGTTTTTACTCATCACCTCTAGTTTTTTAGATAGGCATACTGTACATTTTGTACACATACTGTACATAAAGGCGTATATGCATTCAGGGTTCATTTCTAATATTGTGTGACTTATGTCTTCTTTTTTTTACTTATTATGCAATAAATGTAAGTGATAGCATTACATTATATATATATATATATATATATATATATAGCTATATATCAAGACAGATTTTGGCAGTTAAGCGTAGCCAACACGTCTCAATCAACAGCCAGTAGTGCACTGGCCAGTAGTGGCAATTAGCAGATCATCTAAGGAAACACATTTGTAACTGTCTGCGGTACTGTGAATTGTGTACATTGTGTCATCCAAGTATATTTATTCCGTCAATGTTCTTTATCTATCCTGTTTTATCTGTAATAAGCTGCTGCAACTGTTGAAATAAGCACGTATATACTCTGTATATACTAAAATGAGACTATTTAAAAGACAGAAAACTAGAGGTGATAGAGCAAAACTGTTTATAAATTTGAATTCAGCACACACAAATTAGTAAAAAAACACCTATTCCCATTCTTGCCTCAGATAAAAAATATTTTTTTTGTAAACCAGTGTTATTTGTAACAAAATTTAGAATTTACCGATTGCTTTTTCCCAATTCAACAAAAAGAACCTATCTACACTTATGCAACATCTATAAACAGACCAAATTCTGTAAAGTAATTTATAATAGTTCCAAAAATGAATGAAAAAAGAAATTAAAAAATATGGAACAAACGAAGGAAAGAAGAAAGAAGTAATGAAAGAAAGAAGGAAGAAAATAAAGGCAGCAAATAGAGACAGAATGAAGGAAAGAATTATAGATTAAAAAAAAAAGAAATTCGGCATTAGAATACAGCAAAATGTAGAATATATCAGAAAAGTATAGAATATATTATTAAAAAAAACGTATAGAATATATAAGAACATTATAGAATTTATAAGAAAAGCATAGAATAATAAGAAAAGTATAGCATATATAAAAAAGTATAGAATATATATAAAAAAATATAGAATATATAAGAAAAGTATAGAATATATAAGAAAAATATAGAATATATTAAAAAAGTATAGAATATATCAGAAAAGTATAGCATTTATGAGAAAAGTATAGAAATATAAGTAAAGTATAGAATATATAAAAAAGTATAGAATATATATAAAATATAGAATATATAAGAATAGAAATTATAGAATATATAAAAAGTATAGAATATATCAGAAAAGTATAGCATTTATGAGAAAAGTATAGAATATATAGTAAAGTATAGAATATAAAAAAGTATAGAATATATATAAAAAGATATAGAATATATAAGAAAAGTATAGAATATATAAGAAATTATAGAATATATTAAAAAAGTATAGAATATATCAGAAAAGTATAGCATTTATGAGAAAAGTATAGAATATATAAGTATAGAATATATAAAAATGTATAGAATATATAAAAAAGTATAGAATATATAAGAAAATTATAGAATTTATAATGAAAGTATAGAATTTATAAGAAAAGTATAGAATATATCAGAAAACTATAGAATTTATAAGAAAACTATAGAATATATAAGTAAAGTATAGAATTTATAAGAAAAGTATAGAATATATAAGAAAAGTATAGAATATATAAAAAAAAGTATAGAATATATAAGAAAAATATAGAATATATAAAAAAGTATAGAATATATATGAAAAAATATAGAATATATAAGAAAAGTATAGAATATATAAGAAAAATATAGAATATATTAAAAAAGTATAGAATATATCAGAAAAGTATAGCATTTATGAGAAAAGTATAGAATATATAAGTAAAGTATAGAATATATTAAAAAGTATAGAATATATAAAAAAGTATAGAATATATAAGAAAATTATAGAATTTATAAGAAAAGTATAGAATATATAAGAAAAGTATAGAATAATAAGAAAAGTATAGAATATACAAAAAAGTATAGAATATATCAGAAAACTATAGAATTTATAAGAAAACTATAGAATATATAAGTAAAGTATAGAATTTATAAGAAAAGTATAGAATATATAAGAAAAGTATAGAATATATAAAAAAAAGTATAGAATATATAAGAAAAGTATAGAATATATGAGAAAAGTATATAATTTATAAGACAAGTATAGAATATACAAGAAAAGTATAGAATATATAAGAAAAGTATATAATTTATAAGAAAAGTATAGAATATATAAGAAAAGTATATAATTTATAAGAAAAGTATAGAATATATAAGAAAAGTACAGAATATATAAGAAAAGTATAGAATATATAAGAAAAGTATAGAATACATAAAAAAGTATAGAATACATAAAAAGTATAGAATATATAAGAAAAATATAGAATATATAAGTAAAGTATAGAATATATAAAAAGAAGTATAGAATATATTTAAAAAAGTATAGAACATATAAGAAAAGTATAGAATGTATAAGAAAAATATGTTAAAATGATTCTGATTATACAAAAAAATAAAAAAAAATAAAAGGATATGTGATAAAAAATAAAATAATTCTTTTTCTGACAGGAATCTTTGAAATCATCCCAATTAACCGGAAATATTTTTTACACGTGCTGTTTTTGATCTGATTAGAGAATTTATTCCAAAATATATTACTCTTACAAGCAAAACAATCCAATCGGTTAATTGATTTGATTTTGTAAGTCTGTCTTCACACAAAATTTCCTCATCGAAAAGAAATATAAAAAATGTCTACCATAATTAGAAATTACATTAATTATTTTGATAGTTTTAATTAGATTACCAATAATTCTTCTAAGTACTTATCCTGGTATTATGCTATTAAGTAAGATACAGGCTAATCTGAAATTTAATGATACTATTCTGGGGAGAGCGTTCGCACTCAAGCTAATAATGATCACTGTTCTTAATTGTTTAAGCTCAAAAACTGACCATTCAAACCTGTAACATTTATTTGAGCAATTTTCAAAGAATTTAAACAGTATAAGATATAACTGTTATGCATGTTTACGATCTAATAGCTTATACAGGGTGTCCACAAAGTCTTGAAACAGTTTTAAAATTGAACATTTAATAACTCACATTGTACAAAGGATAAAATCTTTTCATAAACAAACATATAAAAGTTCAACTCTTAAAGGTTTAATATTCATGCGGCATTTTAATTATAGCACTTCAACATGACCACTATCTTTTTTAATACATGTTCAAACTGTAGCGGTACTCTAGGGAAACGCTGTATTATGTTTAATGAAGAAGATTAATATGACTAGCAAGAATATGCACCCTCTAGGTTTGGTTTGATTTGGTTTGTTTTCTTTTGTGGCATATCAAACTCATTGGGTCATTTAATGCCGTTGAGGTTTTGAAATAAATTCATTTTTAACGGATACTCAATTTTTTTATAAACACATTTTTCTGTTTAACCCATACCTAACAGGTACTACCACTCCAGATCAGCGTGGACCAGGGAGCAATGCTGATGAAGAGGTACTCCACATTCCCCAAACCTTCAGAACTGGAGCCTCACCATCAGATACATAACGTCTTTCCAAGGACATGAAGGCCCTCAGACACTGTCTTCTAGCACCCATATGATAAAAAGGGTTGGGGTTTGCCATAATAGCGTTCGGACAATCATATATGTGGTAGGGCCTGACATAACCAGTCGATTGATCGGAGGGGGCATCTCCGACCACCCGTCTAGCCTAAGTAAGGGTTTAAGTGCAGCGTTGCATGTCATGGACTGCTCATACACCAGGATCCCGTCCTTAAGCATTACGGATCGCCACCAGGTCGTTCCACTGGGGGTTTCTTACCCCTCTCAGAGGTGCAGTCGGTGTATTCTAAAGCCCCAGCCGGCAGGTGTAATTATTTAAGTTAAAAGGTAATGAAATGCATTGAATTAGAAAGACTAACAAAATTAAATAAGAACGCATATAAAAAGATTACACTTACTTTAATTATATTTTAATTGGTTTCTATATAAAATCCTTCAGAAGATTGATTCTAACACGTTGGAGAATGAAACAATTATATTAGATGTCAACAAAACCAAATAATTATTTATTAGATTCGGTTTTGTTAAAACTTGAATCCAAATTAATCACACCATATATTATGTAAACATTTATTTCTTAGTGATATATAAGACATCTTGCAGGATGTTAAACTCACAAATATCATGGGATGTTTTGAGGCAAATCCAACTCAGATTTTCATAGAAACCGCGGTGATAAATATGAGTTGTTCTATTCTATGTATTAATGATTTTGAGTATAAATCAAAAACAAATTGATAAACTTACGTAATTCCCTTGGTTATTGGGACATAAGTAATGACGTAGTTTTAGTTACAGACAAACACCTAATGTCCATTATATATAGGTATATGTTTCAAATATATTTTGTATATAATCTTATTATAATGGAGATTATCTGCAATGTAATGTTTTTTTAACAACACGTGTATATTTTTAAATGTGTTTATTTTCTGCAAGATTTTCTGGACTTAGTAAAAGTAAAAAAGAACAGGAGAAAAAGAAAGAAAATAATAAATAAAACAAAAAAACAAAACAAATAAAAAACAAAGAATAGTTGCAGAATGTCTCATTATTAATCTTAGAAGAACATTGTCCAAGTTAGTTTGAGAATTTAAAAGAAAAATTTAGAATCTGGTGAACATTCCAAACATTGGTAAAATGATCTTCGTTTTTTCCCTTTTCCCTAAAAATGAAATAAACAATCTTCTCCTTTGAGAGCGTAACCTTTTAAAAGTACATGACACACACAGACACACGCACAGACACACACACACACACATATTGCAATGAAAAGGCTTAATTAACGATCATATTAACGGTTATAGATTTAATTCCAACGACACACAGACACACACAGACACACACACAAACACACACACACACATATATATATATATATATATATATATATATATATATATATATATATATATATATATATATATAGAGAGAGAGAGAGAGAGAGAGAGAGAGAGAGAGAGGGTGGCTTCATTAGACTGAGAATTTTATTGAAAATCTCCATAAATTCCATAAGATTCGCAGTCAGTTGAATCCGTTTATATATATATATATATATATATATATATATATATATATTTATATCTTTTTTACGTGTCTATTTATTTTATCAGTGTTACACTGAAGAAATACAATGTAGCGAAATGTACATGACGTTAGCAAAACACGAAGCGAATGAACAAAGACGACGCGATCGCATGGCTTACACGCTTTTTGGGAAAAACAATGTTTCCAGTTTGAATTTAATTTTTTTTCCTGCTTCTCTCTCGATGTGTCCGGATTAAAAACATTTACATCTAAAAACGGACCTAATTATCATTATGCTCTGATGATGATTTTTTTATAAATCAACATATTGTCAATATTAGCAATGAAAATGATATGAAAATATATTCATTTTAACAACATTGTGTGTTTTTATACCCTTTTATCTATGCATATACTGTCGGATTCATTTCCTTACTCTTAACACACACACACACACACACACACACACATATATATATAATATATATATATATATATATATTATGAAAAGGTGTATATAGAAATAACCAACTTTAGGTTCACCAAAAAGAATAAGCAGGGTTAATTTTAATTGATTAATCAAGATATTGATTAATTACAGACAACTGCGGAAAAAAAAATTTCTATATACACTTTTTTACTAAATCCTTTATATTCTTTAAAATCTGACTTATTCAGTTAATATTTGCATCAACCGCCGAAATTGAGATTAACTCGATATTCTATTCCCGGTATGTCATCTTCTTTATTATTATATATATATATATATATATATATATATATATATATATATATATATATACCCCGAAGACTCGCGATCCTCGAAAAACTCGAGTCGGTCTATTTTGAACCATTCGCTATAAATCATATATTTAGCTCTTTTTATTGGGTATATTTACACGTTCTTACTGCAAAAAATCCGAGGTATTTATGTTTTATATTTATTTCCTTTTTGTGGATTTTAATAAATCCACAATATATATATATATATATATATATATATATATATATATATATATATATATATATATATATATATATATATATATATATATATATATATATATATATATATATTGGTTTGGAGGTTGATTTTGAAGGCTATCAGAGTGCAGGTGTAAAGAAAAAATAAGGTAACGATGGTTTTTGCATACACACGCGCATAACAACATACGCACACGTACAGACAAAAAAGTGCATTCACGAAAACATGCAACACGAGAATACACTTATAAAAAAATATCATCAGTAACATTTTCAAAAAAAAAAAAAAATTAACTAAAAATGCCATAACAAGACGACAACTACTTCAATTCCAGTGTTCTTCTGTAGAAGAGATTTTATTTCGAAATATTAATATTAAGAATAAATCACAGGTTAACAAACAACACCATTGTTACCTTATTTTTTTCTTTACACCTGCATTGTGATAGCCTTCAAAATCAACCTCCAAACCAATATATACACAATGATTCAAGAAAATTATAAAACCCTTTTATATATATATATCTATATATCTATATATGTATATATGTATAATCCAAAAGTTCAGAGAAGAAATATTCCTTACGACACAAGATTTTTATTTAAAAGACCTATCACAATTTGAGAGCTCAATGTGTGCTCTTAATGTTATAGTCACAGAGCAAATATATAAGTAAAGAAATAACAAAAGACTTAGAGATTAAGCATTATAGTCTAAGCTCCCTGAAATAGACTATAATGCATAATCTCTAAGTCTTTTGTTGTTTTTTCTTTACTTATATATATATATGTATATATATATAATATATGTGTGTGTGTGTGTGTGTGTGTGCGTGTGTGTGCGTGCGTGTGCGTGTGTGTAATGGCTTTGTGTCTACACTGTCTTAACTTATGTATACATATGCTTTATCAGTGATATTGATCACTCTTTATAAATAGTCGATATGTATTACCATAAAGTGATTGATTTTTTTTTTTTTTTACAATTGTACGATTACTACCAGGACCTGTGGATATACCACAGTATGAAAATTTAATTATTACAACGTTTAGTATGTTTACTTAAGAGCTATTGCCAAATAGTTCAATGTGTAAAAAGTATAATAATCTTGAATTAACTCTCTCGCTCATTTTTTTAATATCTTTTGTTCTTTTCATTTTGTTCTGTTGAAACATAATCATTATCTCCTCCTCTGTCTGTCCTTCCTCTAATCACTTTTTTCGTTCTTATTATATTTTTCTGTGTCCTATTCTTCCCTTTATTTTTTATTTAAAAAACGGAATGGTCCATTATTTAGCTGAGGTGATGACACTCACAAGAAATAATAACAACACCAGATAATCAGGATTTACATTTTTGCATTTCATCTTGTACAATTTGGACTGTCTCATTTTTAACCAGAGGGTTTTGCAAAATAACTGTCAGAAGAATAAGGAATAAGTGTATTAATATATAAATAGTCATTATTATTTATTATGCATTCACTACCTCCCCTTCCCCTAACTGCAGAAGGGACACATTTTTAGCTGTCGTAAATCACCTTAGATCAATTTCCCTTTAGTAACGGCGGCTCCCAACTCCCAAATATCAAATTAGTTGGCTTCAGGAAATTATGCCAATTATTTTTGTAGATTTTCTCCAACATTTTTTCCAAGAAAACGAAAACAGGAAAGGCTCATGGGAATTTGAGAGTTATATTGGGAATTTTGGAAAGTCCTTTGTATCAAATCTATAGACAAATGTTATAGTTATTTACTAAGCATAGCTTAGTGGTGGCACAAGGCCAGAAGTATGGGATAACCAGTGAGAATCGAACTCACTAACAACCGTCTGATAGTTTAGTTTACTAACCATTATACTACATGATGTGTCCTACATGATACCATATAGTTATTTACTATGCATAATTTAGTTGTGGCACAAGTATGGGGCACCCAGTGAGAATCGAACTCACTAACAACAGTCTGCTAATTTAGCTTGCTAACCATTATAATACATGATGTGCCCTACATGATACCATATAGTTATTTACTATGCATAGTTTAGTTGTGACACAAGTATGGGGCACCCAGTGAGAATCGAACTCACTAACAACCGTATACTAACTTAGCTTGTTAACCATTATACTACATGATGTGCCCTACATGATACAATATAGTTATTTACTAAGCATAGTTTAGTTGTGGCACAAGTATGAGGCACCCAGTGAGAATCGAACTCAGTAACAACCGCCTGCTAATTTAGTTTGCTAACCATTATACTACATGATGTGCTCTACATCATAGTTTAGTTGTGGTACAAGTATGGGGCACCCAGTGAGAATCGAGTCTCTCCAAGGATATAAAAAGAAGAAAATACTCTGGTATATTGTGATCCAGGCTGCCGGTTTTGTCAAAGGAACAGAATTATTTAAGTTTCTAGTAGTATTATTATTTCATATAGCAAAACATTTCAATGTGTAAAAAAGTAAATTATTCTTGATATAACTCTCTCTAACGTTATTTTTTTCTTTCTTTCTTTTCTTCTTTTCCTTACCTTCAATTGAAATATATTAGGCTTATGACTTCCGCGTGCTCACTCCCCCCTGTATTATTTTTTCACTACTATCTTTCTTTCTTATTATATTTCTTTCTGTGTAGCATGTACTTTTTCGTCCCTTGGAATGAAATAATAATAATAATAATAATAATAATAATAATAAGAAGAAGAAGAAGAAGAAGAAGAAGAAGAAGAAGAAGAAGAAGGAGAAGAAGAAGAATGACCGGTATTAGGTGCTGAAGAAGAAGTAAAAGAAGAAGAATCAAATAATAACCAAACAACAATGATAATAATGAGCTGACTTGCTGTCAGTCAGTCTCCAGCTTAGGTGGGTGTGAAAAAAAAGAAACAATAATAATAATAATAATAATAATAATAATAATAAGAAGAAGAAGAAGAAGAAGGACAATGAATAGAAGAAGAAGAAGAAGAAGAAGAAGAAGAAGAAGAAGAAGAAGAAGAAGCAGAAGAAGAAGAAAGGTGAAAATGAGAACAAGCTCTAATACCGTTGGGAAACGTATGCATCTAACTATTCTCCCCCACGATATGATACTGCGAGAAGAAGAAGAAGAAGAAGAAGAAGAAGAAGAAGAAGAAGAAGAAGAAGAAGAAGAACTTGCTCTCAGTCAGTCTCCAGCTTAGGTGGGTGTGAATAAAGAAACAACAAAACAACAATAATAATAATAATAATAATAATAATAATAATAATAAGAAGAAGAAGAAGAAGAAGAAGAAGAAGAAGAAGAGAAGAAGAAGAGAAGATGACAATGAATAGAAGAAGAAGAAGAAGAAGAAGAAGAAGAAGAAGAAGAAGAAGAAGAAGAAGAAAGGTGAAAATGAGAACAAGCTCTAATACCGTTGGGAAACGTATGCATCTAACTATTCTCCCCCACGATATGATACTGCGAGAAGAAGAAGAAGAAGAAGAAGAAGAAGAAGAATAATTCAAATGAATATTTTTGGTTACGCTGGACCTGATGCAAGAGTGAGAGGTCTGCTGACACAATGAGAGATGTATATGCCACTCTAAACATCTCTACCCCGAAATAGTTATATCAAAGTGTTTTTTTTTTATATCCTGATTTAGGGGTCCGATTTTTTTCTTATTTCCTTCAGAATTTTTTTTTTCTTTCTTTAAAGTATTTTTAAGAAAAAATAAAATCTTTTTTTCTTTTTCTTTTACATTTGTTCGTTAATCTGAATGAAGGCGTTTTGAAAATGTACGACATCCTGACAGATCTAGGTCAAAACTTTGGATTCGCTAAGCCGGCTACGATTCAAAGGATGGAAGATTTTTGGATTCATGTGTATGTATGTTCTTACGTCTTGGCATGTTTAAGAGTATGTGCCTGTGTGCGAGTGCAGAAGACTCATTCATTGTATTGGTGAGTCGATGGGTGGGGGTGGGGGTGTTGCTAAGGAACTGACTTACCAAAAAAGCAAGTAAACAGAAAGAAACAAAAATAGTATTGTAAGTCTTTAACTGCCGAAGGGAGAATGAAATCAGTGCCCGAATCTCATCTTAAATTCTACATATTATTACTTGTCTTACTTACCATTACAACAGTTATTATCATGCAACAGCCTTTGAAAGAAAGGGAAGAAAAAGTACACGCTACACAAAAATATAATGAAAGAAAATAACAGTGAAAAGGGTGAGCGAGAGTGTGTGTGTGTGTGTGAGAGAGAGAGAGTGAGAGAGAGAGAGAGAGAGAGAGAGAGAGAGAGAGAGAGAGAGAGGGGTGAGCACGCGGAAGCGATAATGCTAATCTGTCCAATCGTGCATAATAGAAAGAAAAAAGAAAATAAAGAGAAAAGTCAGTGTCAAATCGGGATAGCTCAGTCGGTAGAGCGTTCGGCTAGAAACCACAAGGTTCCTAGTTCGATAGCGGTCCTCGCCAACTCAGCGTATGAGTAGCACAGGGATCTGTGCGGTAAAGTAAGGAGCTGATGGTAGGTGTGGCGCTCCACCTCAGATGCTAACACAATCTGCTTGGTCTAGCGCTATTGAAAAGGGGATAGACTCCCTCGCTGACTGGCTGATACCGACTTTAGGCCGCCCCGTCGACTTTACTTTACTTTACATATAAAGGTATTTTAGCTCTTAAGTAAACATATCAAACGTTGCAATAATTAAATCATCGTACTGTGGTATATCTATAGGTTCTGTTACTATATATAAAAATATATATGTTTACCAACCACTTTGCACGAGTGGGATGCGACAAAAGGTCAATTTCTTAAGCGGAATTTAAGTTTTAAATTCAGTTTTCCTTCTCCTAGATTGGTTACCTAGTCAAGGTTAAAGTGCCCCTCTGTACTACTATTTATCCATAGTTGAGGGGAGAATAGTTAGATCCATACCTTTCCAACTCATATTAGTGCTATGTGAAATGCAACCAGCCTCGTGCAAGATTTGAGCTCGGATCGACAAGTCCATCTCATACGACTCTAACAACGCCACTTCCAATCAAAAATAGTAAGTGTAAGTGTTTTTTTTTTTGTTTTTTTGTTTGTTTTTTTCTTGCGGAGAAATAATTCTGTCAACATGAATATATGATAATGGGTATAAGCAAAAGTGTGCACGAATATGCATACATGCGTGCAACGAAACACACGCATGAAACTCGACCTATTTTTCATCAGTCAAAACATCTAACCACCGGGCTAACAGTACACTAGCAGAAGGGAATTTTTACTGAAAAATACATATGAAAAAGCTACTAAAGGGAGCTATTTTTCTTCCTTGATTCTTCTTCTTCTTCTTCTTCTTCTTCTTCTTCATTCATTATTTTTCGTCCTTCATTCTTCTTCTTCTTCTTCCTTCCTTCCTTCCTTCCTTCTTCCGTTCTTTATTCTTCTTCTTCTTCTTCTTCTTCTTCTTCTTCTTCTTCTTCTTCTTCTCTTCTCCTTCTTCCTTCCTTCTTCTTCTTCTTCTTCTTCTTCTTCTTCTTCTTCTTTCATTCATTTTTTTCTTTCTTCTTTCTTCTTCTTCTTCTTTCATTCATTATTCTTTCTTTCTTCTTCTTCTTCTTCTTCTTCTTCTTCTTCTTCTTCTTCTTCTTCTTCTTCTTCTTCATTCATTATATTTTTCTTTCTTGATTCTTCTTCTTCTTCTTCTTCTTCTTTCTTCTTCTTCTTCTTCTTCTTCATTCTTATTTTCTTTCTTCTTCTCCTTCTTCTTCTTCTTATTCATTATTTTTCTTTCTTGATTCTTCTTCTTCTTCTTCTTCTTCTTCTTCTTCTTCTTTTCTTCTTCTTCTTCTTCTTCATTCATTCATTATATTTCTTCCTTCATTCTTCTTCTTCTTCTTCTTCTTCTTCTTCTTCTTCTTCTTCTTCTTCTTCTTCCTTCATTATTTTCCTTCCTTCATTCTTTCTTCCTTCTTCCTTCATTCTTCGTCTTCTTCCTCCCTTCTTCCTTCCTTCATTCATTCATTCTTTCTTCTTCTTCTTCTTCTTCTTCTTCTTCCTTCTTCTTCTTCTTCTTTTCTTCTTCTTTCATTCTTTTTCCCTGCATTCTTCTTCTTCTTCTTCTTCTTCTTCTTCTTCTTCTTCTAGACCCCTTCTAAATGCCTAAATATTTAGACACTGCCCAGCCGTCTTTCATCTCCTCTGTCCAAGACCCCTGCCTCACGGCCTAAAGGAGATGTAGCCATCAAAGAGGCGAGTTGCGTGTGTTTTTCAGACCAACACTAAAAGGTAGTCAACTAGGGGAGTAGTGAGAGGTACGGATAATAGTAAGCAAACGGGTTATTACAGCTAATGCATCGTCAATGCGACTTCAAAAGACTCCTTGATGTCTCTTTTACAGCGCTCTTTTGCGAAAGGATCGTTTATGAACTAGACTTAAAAAAATATAAGTGTTTACGCAAACCTAATGTGTCTTCATACAGATATCTGTTTATGACAGTTGCTGGCTTTGAATATAGTAATTTACCAGTAAGGTGCGATGGCGTAGCTCGGGTTAATAATTCTTTTGCTTATTTGAGGACTAAGCGTAAAAGAAAAATAAAGAAAGAGAGATAAGATCTGGTAAAAATCTTGATTTCACATATGCACGTTCTGTCCGGGACGCACGAACGTACGCTGGGATCGTTGGTTTTGTTCTATACCAGATTCATGGGCTATTTACCAGGAAATCGATAGATAAGGTATCAATCCTTTGGGGGGTCCGGAGAATATATCTTCAACAATTTGTTTACGTTTACAATCTACCTACAAAGATTTAATTGGAGATATAATTTATCTACGTGCAAAGTAATAAAACGAATATGGTCAGGTTAGATTTTGCTACCGTTTTATTACTAGCATAGCACATTTTTCAATTCCAAATTCCATTCCTATATCTTGGCTATATATTCTAATAGTTTGTACTAGGGTTTCTAATTCTTTTTCATTTTTTGCAAAAGTTTTATGTCAACCATGTACATAAGGTGGTTTATTTTTCTTGTGAGTTAGTGAATTTGTATCCCCCTGTACATTTTTTAAGTATATGATTGAGTGGCATCATTGCTATAATAAACAGTAGTGGTGATAAAGAGTCTCCTTGGAAGATACCTCTTTGGATTTTTACTTCTGCCAGGGATTGTCTTCAGGCTTTTAATTGAACTCGCCAGTTTTTCATGGCTTTTTCAATGAAGTTTATGATGTTGTTGGAAATTTTGTACATTTTTAGACATTCTAAATCCAGGTATGTGGGACCATGTCATAGGCTTTTCTGTAATCGATCCACGCCATTGCAATATTTTTCCATCAAGTTTTTACTTCTTTAAGAATGTATTGGTCTATATACAGTATATCATGTGTACCTCTGTTTAGGATTTGAGTTAAAGCCCTACTTATGTTTCGTTAGCTATTTTTGTAGCGTAGTGTACCGTTGTCGTATATCTGGTCACAGTACCCAAAGCGTATATATTCACCGTACTAAAAATGTCTTCTGCACGTGGTGGTCATCTTGTTGATAAAAATTACAACGTGATAAATATGTAGTCACAACTGCTAGCCTTTATTATCGTGCTCGTCACGTGTGCTGTATCGGAGAGGAGGAAAGGCAGAGAGAGAGAGAGAGAGGAGAGAGAGAGAGAGAGAGAGAGAGAGAGAGAGAGAGAGAACAATTAAACTACCGTCATCCCACACGGGACCAAGGGCAGGTCTTAACCCTACGCTGTCCCAAATCGAAAAGAGACCGGTCCCTTTCTTCGTTGTTCTACAACACCACGTGACTTCCGGTTCCGGTCAACACCCAACTTCCGGTTGACACCCAATTCTCCATTCGGAGGTCACGCTCCGGTCAAATCATCGTTCATCCTGTTTTCGTGCTCATCACTATTTTTTAAACCTTTATCATCTCTTATTTCTTCTTCCTCTTTTTCTAATATAGTAGTTCTAGCTCACAAAAGTCAGGATCTTCATTATCCCGTTAAATTAGCGCCTTCTTCGCTACTCTGAATCGTATACGTTATATACTGGCACCAAATTCTATATATGTTACAAGCTTTTATTTAAGTATAGATGGTCATTCTTGTGCTATCTATGCTCTTTGTGGTAGATGGATGTTTTTTTTCTTCACAATTTCGGATCATATGACCTTTAGGCACCCCTTTTGCTATGCTGATTCATAAGTACTTTTTTTTCATTTACATCGCCAACATCCGTCAACAACTGAAGTCCTACACCTACCATCGGCCCCTTTCTTTACCGCACAGATCCCTGTGCTACTCATACGGTGAGTTGGTGAGGGCTGGTTTTGAACCAGGAACCTTGTGGTTTCTAGTCGGACACTCTACCGACCGAGCTAAACCGACCCTGCTAGTAGCTTGCATAATACCCGTAAAAAGCTTTTATTTAAGTATAGATGGTCACTTCCTGTGCTATCTGTGCTCTTTGTGGAAGATCGAATGTTTTGTTTTGTTCTTCAAAACTTCGGATCATATGACTTTTAGGCACCCCTTTTGCTATGCTGATTCATAAGTACATTTTTTTTTCATTTACACCGCCAACATCCGTCAACAGCTGAGGCGCTACACCTACCATCAGTCCCTTACTTTACCGCACAGATCCCTGTGCTACTCATACGATGAGTTGGTGAGGGCTGGTTTTGAACCAGGAACCTTGTGGTTTCTAGTCGGACACTCTACCGACTGAGCTAAAGCAGCATTAATTTAGCGACTTCTGTTTGATCCTGACCCTTGACCAATAAGACTAATATCTCATCAAGACAAAAGCAGGAAGTGTTATACTCGAGACGATAAGAATATTTGTTGCCAAATCGTAGTCCACCCCCAAAAGGGGATCGTTAAACCCGCATTTTCAATCTGTTCTTGTTGCTCTGTCAGTTACAAAAACTCGTGTGTGACCGTTTTTCGCATCTATTACGAGATTTCTCTTGTTTGAGCTCGATGAGCATCTAATTTATTGAACAAACTTATTTAATTATTTTCCCTTTTTAATCTTTTTGAATTTTGTCCATCTATCAACTACAAGGTAAACAGCTTTGTTTATGTTAATTTTACGATGCACTGATTATTTTATCTGACATAATAATAGTATTTTTCAAAACGATTAGATTAAAAGTTCATGATGTAGCTAACATACTATTGCTGTTGCTTGATTTCAATGTACTTTTACTCCCTTACCTCTCTCTCTCACTTAAACGTATCATCTTTCTTCCTTCACTGTAAATATATGCCCAGGGGTTTCCTTATTGATTATATATATATATATATATATATATATATATATATATACCAACATACAAAAGCAGTGGTACGATCACCAGATGGCGACACAGACTTCTTTGATATTGTCGCCGGAGTCTTACAAGGAGATACACTAGCGCCATATATATTCATCATATTCCTAGACTACGTACTCAGAACATCACTAGATCCCATAAAAGAAAAAGGCCTCATACTAAAAAAAGCAAGAAACAGGCGATATCCCGCACATACTATTACGGATGCGGACTATGCTGATGACCTGGCACTAATCGCAAATACACCTGCACAAGCCGAATCCTTACTACACAGCCTAGAAAAGGCAGCACAAAATGTCGGCCTGTA
>CM042158.1:36584434-36589434 GCA_023376005.1 Doryteuthis pealeii | reverse complement strand
TATGAACCACTTAGCTGTGTAATGTATTGATTGTTTTTATTTTTGAAACTCAGTCGTATTTATATAAAAATATGTGACAGTTGTTTTGAATTAAAATAAAATGAAAATAAAAATGAAAAAAAACAAATTTAAATAGGGGGTAACACTGATTTAAGAAAAAGATTTCCATTAAATTCAATCTTACAATGTTTAATGTTTCATTTCTTAAAAAAAAAAAAACAAAAAAAAAAACACTAAATTTATTTGAAGGACGAAGATTATTTTTAAAACAAAAATTTCAAACAAGAAATTAAACAAATTCAAAATGAAATTAACAAAAATCCATATAAACAAATTATATAAATAATAATAAATATATAATATATATATAATAATAAATTATAATTAAAAATATGAATAAATGATATAATTATATCGAAACTGAATATCTTTATATATTGTATTTATTTTCCTTATGTCTGTACGTCAAAAGTTAGGGTCGCATCTATGGGTTAAATAGAAAATATGAGTTTTTAAAAAATATGTTATAATTGAGATTAAAAAGAAATTTTGAATACCCTTTATGAATGAGTAAAATAAAACATCTTCGGTATAAAATAACCCAACAAAGGTAGACATGCCGTAAAATCTAACCAACCAAACTAAAAGAAATCTTTCGCCTGTAGTAATTCGTCGGGATGGCCTAGAATAAGTATCAGTCAATCAGCGAGGGAGTCTATCCCCTTTTCACCAGCGCTAGACCAAGGAGATTGTTTTTGCGTCAGCTCCTTATTTTACCGCACATATCCATGTGCTGCCCATACGCTGAGTTGGCGACGGTCAGTATCGAACCAGGAACCTTGTGGTTTCTAGCTGAAAGCTCTACCGACTGAGCTAACCCGACCCTCCACCAGATCTAGAATAGGGATATGAGAGATACTGTCTAGATAAAAATAACTTTCTTTTTGGAAGGGTGTTTCTTTTGTTGAAATTGTTCACAAGCTTTGGCATAAAATAACCCACGACGGATGTTATACCATTAAAAAAAAACACTAGTGACACTAAAATAAATAGAATACATAGCCCTGGGTGACGTCTGGTCTTATGCGGATATCAGACACAGACGTAACCAAGCAAATAACACATTCACTACATCAACTTAAACAAATTTAAGTTGAAAATACGAAGTTAGGCATTGAGTTCAAACGCTACACTGATCGTAGGTCGGTAGGTCATGATGCGACAATTTGATCCTCGATTTGAGCGTACATAAATCAAACTTATCTGAGGTAGAAGGATGAAAACTAACATTTCATCCTACGTAAGCTTACAGATATTTTTGATCTAGGTATAAATGTCAATCCATATGTAAATATATTCCTACATTTACGGATTATATATATATATAATATATATATATATATATATATATATATATAATGTGGTATCCTAGGGAAAGAGAATACACACACACACGCGCACGCGCATATATATATATATATATATATATATATATATATATATATATATAGTGTGACCAGAATAAAATTTACTGTAAAATAGGGAGTTACTTTTCAATCACCCTATTATATATATATATATATATATTATATATATATATATATATATACAACACACACACACACACACACACACACACATCACTGGGTTAAACAGAAAAAATGTGTTTATAAAAAAATTGTGTTTATATTAAAAATAAATTCATTTCAAAAGTTTGTCGGCATTTAATGACCCACAGAGGTTGATATGCCATAAAACACCCCAAATCAAAGCAAAGCAAAGCAAACCAAGCGGTGCCGTCCTATAATATCAGTGACACACACACGCATATATATAATATATATATATATAATATATATTATATAGTGTGCCCAGAATAAAATTTACTTTAAAAATAAGGAGTTACTTTTCAATCACCCTATATATATATTATATATATATAATATATATATATATATAAGTATATATATATATGTGTGTGTGTGTGTGTGTGTGTGTATTTTACGATATATATATATATATATAATATATATATAATATATATATTATGTGGTATCCTAGGTAAATAGAATACACACACACTCACACACATCAATGAGTTAAACAGAAAAATGTGTTTATAAAAAAAAGTGTGTACCCATTAAGAATGAATTCATTTCAAAACTTTGTCAGCATTTAATGACCCACAGAGGTTGATATGCCGTAAAACACCCCAATCCAAAGCAAAGCAAAGCAAACCAAGCGGTGCCGTCTTATAATATCAGTGACACGGTTTTGTCTTTAAAGAATTCTTGCTTTATCTTATCAGAGAGATCTGTCATTTTCCTCATCTCTTTTTGTGACTAGAATAGAAATTTTATTTTCAAACGTAATATTGTAAACCCATTATAATTCATAGAATAAAATGGCTGAAAATTTTGTCTCCTCGACCAAAAAACAAAAACAAAACAAGCAAAAAAAAAACTAGAAAAATGGAGTAGAAAACATGTGATCTTTGAGAGAGAAAGAAGAGAGAGAGGAGAGAGAGAGAGAGAGAGAGAGAGAGAGAGAGAGAGAAGAGAGAGAGAGAGAGAGATGAACATCTGGAATATTCTGAGCCGCACCAAAATAAACAAAGACATAAACATCGTGTTAACATTCGAACATACAATAGCCAGACACGCCAATCAGAAGGAAGTGTTGAGGGTGCTCCTCTTCTTAGATCTTAGGTAAATATAAGACCGTATACAGTTTCCCATCTGTGTAAACACAGCCCTTGAAAACAAACACTATGTCCGACCGTTTAAGTTCAAGATACACAAAAGAGAAGCGACAAAATACTCTCCTCAACTTCATTTTTTAAGTAGTTTCGAAAAAAAAAAGAAACAACAAAGAAATGAAATATACTGATAGATTAATTGTAATATTATATAATCTGGTATCTGTATCTATTTTATTTATCAATTATAAAGTTTGGTTTGGTTTGTTTTACGGCATGTCAACCTCGGTGGGTCATTTAATGCCGACAAAGTTGTGAAATAAATTCATTCTTAATGCATAATACAATTTTGTTTATAAACTCATGTTTTCTATTCAACCCATAGATGGTACCCTAACAGGTACTACCACTCTGGGTCAGAGTGGGCCAGGGAGCAATGGTGATGAAGGGGTGCTCCACATTCCCCAAACCTCCAGAACTGGAACCTCACCATCAGATAAAGTTTAACATCATTCCCAGGACATGTAGACTCTCAGCCACCGCCTTCTAGTACCTATATAATAAGACCGCCCGTCTAGTCCAAGAAAAATCTAAAGTGGAATATTGCAGGTCATGGACTGCTCAGCCACCTGGGTTCTATCCTTAAGCATCACGGGTCGCCATCCACGGCCACCAGGTGGCCCCATTGGGGGAGTTTTACCGCTCTGCAGGGGTGCAGTCTGTGTATTCTAACGCCTCGGCCGACAGGGCGGTCAATTATCAAGCTTGGCTGGTTGTATTTTACGGTAAGACAACCCTTGATGGGCTATTTTATGCCGAAGGTATTTTGTTTTATTCATTCTTGATGGGTACACTTTTTTAAAAATATAATTGTTAAACACAGGTGGGACCCTAACAGGTCCTAACACTCCGGGTCAGGGTGGACCCGGGGAATATTGCCGATAAAGGAGTGCTCTACATTCCCCAGTGTTCCAGTTTAACGTCATACCCACCACACAAATTTCCCAAGAAATAGCGAGTTAATTTAGTTTGAAATAGTCATCATTCCATTCAATCCACATATTTCAGCGCACTGGTCGAAGCACCACTGATTTGATGTGGTATAAAGCTGTGCAAACGTATTTCTTTTTCTATCATCCACACATCCAAATCTTTCTGAATTATTTTCTGTTTCGGAATGAGGAAAAGGTTGTACAGGACTATGTCTGGTGAATATGATGGCAGTTGCACTTGCACAAACCGGTTGTTCTTAGGTATTCTTTCTAAGATCTAATGTCTGTTTGTATGCTGGTGTACGCTTCCAAATTCCCAAGTATTTGTAATTCTCCTTTTCTTCACGTGTTCTTATATTTGTTTTGATTTGGTAGTTGTATTCCATCTATTGTTTCTCTTTTCTCAATTTTCATCACTAGCATAGCACTTTTTTCAATTCCGAATTCCATTTATATTCTTACTAGCAGCGGCTACCCGGCGTCGGCTGAGCAGATTTTTTAAAAATTAGTACCGCAGATCCATTATTAATGAATTGTGAATTGAATCCGCGTGGGATGCCCCATTTAAATCCCTATGTAAAAAAAAAGACCTTGCATTGATCCAGCTACTCTGAAAATAAATGTTAATATCTACTATCTAAAATATTAAACGAAAAAAAAATTCCATGCTGTTATCATTTAAATTTTATTTTTTAATTATCTTCACGAATTTAAATCAAATCTCTATTGTTTTTGCTCAAAAATCAAGCCCTGGGGATATTTAATGTGCATATATATTTACTTTGTCGTAAATTGTTTTATTTTCGAAGTTTCCTCTGGACATACACGCAATAGACCTTGCATTGTTCCAGCTACTCTGAAGAGAAATGTTAATATCTACTATATTAAATATTAAATGAAAAAAAATTCCATGCTGTTATCATTTAAATTTTATTTTTAATTATCTTCACGAATATAAATCAAATCTATATTATTTTTTCTGAAAAACCAAGCCCTGGTGATATCGAAGTTTCCTCTGGACATACACACAATTGCCTTTTATATATGTATAGATGGTTTGTACAATGCTTTCCAGTTCTTTTTCTTTTTTCTTGCAACGATTTTGATATCATCCATGTACAAAAGGTGGTGTATTCTTTTTTCTTGTTTTAGTGAATTTGTTGCCCATTTCAAATATTTTCTAAGCATCCTAATGATGGGACACATTTTAAATGCTATTTTCTCAGATTATAAAAAATGACACAGAGTATTAAGTATATTTATTACATACCTGATACACAGGAGTTTTAGATGTTATTGTTACATAATCT
>CM042158.1:36566934-36579434 GCA_023376005.1 Doryteuthis pealeii | reverse complement strand
AGAAAAGAACAACATGCAAGCTGTAACTTAAATACAGTCCTTGCATGCCGCTGGCACATTGCAGACTGAGGGCTGAAGAGTGGGTACTTATCCATACCTCTACTCACCCTGAATACCATCAGCCAATCAAAACCCAGGAAATGGACACGCCAGAGTTCATAATGGAATAACCCAAAGTTGCAATGTGCCAGCGGGATCCAAGGACTGTATTTAAGTTACAGCTTGCATGTTGTTCTTGTCTGCTAACTCGACGGTAGTTAGAATCCCACTGCAACGGCGAGTATTATATTATTTTATGTTATGTGAGGAATAACTTCTACAATTTTTAATTTAAACAAAATTATTATATGATAAAACAGTCCGTTTTTTTGCAACAGATTCAATTTCTTTGTTGATATTCTTTAGCAGAATTCTGTATTCATGGTTCTTTTACTAAAAAGCTCTCGCATCGAAACTTACAAAAATCTTCTGATATGATTATACAAACTTATCTTTATAGAAAAAAAAATCGTTTTTTGTCGGTTCATTTTTTCATATTTCATTGAAAGCGTTTTTATCGACAATTTTTTTAAAGCTAACACCGCCTAGCGTTTTTTAAGGCAGGAGACCGGGACGGAACTTTGTGAATAGTACCAAATTCTTTGTTCTTACCATTAGCCTCGGAGTTATACAGCTGCATTGCCTCAATTGATATCAAGGGACGAGAGTCATTGGTGCAAAAATATTGTTGACTGGGTGTTGAAAATAAAATGAGTGATTTTTAATGCCCGATTTCATTGTACTAAAATCTCAGCTTTTTCAGTTTCTTTTTTTTTTTCAACACCAGTCATTTCAAACAGGATCAATTTGAAAAAGTATCAATTGGTGTGACCTGTTTATTTCACACAATCAGCCTTCTAAAAGCTGTCAGGGTAAAGCTTAGAATATTCCGACTGTGTCTCCCTTGAAGATAAATAACACCCCTTAAAAATGGGAGTCCTGGGTATGATACTAAACTGCATCTTGAGTGCAGAGTACTCACTAATTTTCATTACTCCCAGGTCCACTCTAATCTGGATTGTTTATATCGTAGGCTCCATCTATGAGAATGATGTGACTCAAGTTCACTTAGACTCACAGATCAGTTTGCCCAGTCGTTGAAGCTTAGAATACGCTGACTGTATCTAGACTGCAGAGTAAAACCCTAATTGCCATTACTCCCAGGTCCATTCTATCTGGATTGTTAATATCTCGTAGCTCCATCTATGAGAATGATGTGACTCAAGTTCACTTAGACTTCACAGATCAGTTTGCCAGTCGTTGAAGCTTAGAATACGCTGACTGTATCTAGACTGCAGAGTAACCCCTAATTGCCATTACTCCAGGTCCACTCTAACCTGGATTGTTAATATCTCGTAGGCTCCATCTATGAGAATGATGTGACTCAAGTTCACTTAGACTTCACAGATCAGTTTGCCAGTCGTTGAAGCTTAAAATACGCTGACTGTATCTAGACTGCAGAGTAAACCCTAATTGCCATTACTCCCAGGTCCACTCTAACCTGGATTGTTAATATCTCGTAGGCTCCATCTATGAGAATGATGTGACTCAAGTTCACTTAGACTTCACAGATCAGTTTGCCAGTCGTTGAAGCTTAAAATACGCTGACTGTATCTAGACTGCAGAGTAAACCCTAATTGCCATTACTCCCAGGTCCACTCTAACCTGGATTGTTAATATCTCGTAGGGTCCATCTATGAGTGTTGCAGATTGACTGTTTGTTTTGCGCGGGAAGTCGAAAAGACAAAGGAAAATTGAACTGAGAAGACAATAGATAGGCGAGACAGAAATCTTAGTATAACAAAAGAGGTGTGACAAAGGACTCATCTGGACAAACGCTAACTTGAACAAAGGGAAAGGACTTCCGGTCAAGGAAAAAAGGAATGTGTGGGCGGTCGTCGGTACTTAAGCAGACCCGGACAGACCCCACAAGAGAGAGACCGAGGAGACGGCGAAGAAAGCACAAGGTGTCGGACCGTCGATACGTCGGGCCGCGGCTAAGCGAGCAGTGAATGCTCGCCCACCTTACCACATAAGTAGTCGTAAGTGTCATTTTCCGTGCCCTCCACTCACTACCACACACCGAAGAAAATAAAGAAGAGTCATCTTTTATATACGCGTAATCTGTTGTTATTGAAGTTCAAATGCTGACTACTAGCATACCTGGCTAGTGGGTTAGTGACGATATCCGCTACTAACATACACGAATTTAGCGGCGTGAATTCGAAACCAGTATGCAACATGAGAATGATATGACTCAAGTTCAATTTTTTAGGCCAAGTTTACCAGGTTTGAATTCAGAGTTTTTCTTCTCCTAGACTCACTCACTCAGACTTCACAGATTAGTTTGCCATGCGTTAGGGCTTAAAATACACTGACTTTATCTAGACTGCAGAGTAACCCTTAATCGTCATTACTCCCACAATGCAGGTTAGAATTAGCATATGGAAAATAAAACGGGGTTTGTTTCTATCTCTCTTCCTATCCAATCTGACAGCTGAGAGGTGAATGACAAGCTTAGAGTATCTAATTTAAGAGACTTGAGTGTTATTGTAACCTTCATTCTATTTCTCTCTTTGTTGACGACTGCTAGAATTTATCACGACCAAAAATAAACGTTTGTTGACAAAAAGTGCACGCTTGTTTTTAATCGAGATGGGGTGCCACAGAAAAGTTAATGGGGCGTTTCGCGCTGAAAGGAACAAGCCCACACATAAGAAGACAAAAGACCCATAACAGCAAAGACATAAAACCTAATGAACATGAAAAAAAAAAACTATGTTTTCAATGCTAATAAGATTTATATTACCACATTAAACTTTTTGATATATTTAAAGAATTTATTCTTTTATCAAGAGCAATTTGAACTTCGTTTGCTAATTCTGTCTACCGTATTTAATAATTACTATACCATGAGACTAAATCATGTATTTTTAAAAAATAATTATATGATTAGTAATTAGTAATTAATAAACTATATTGAATCTTGTAACATGGTTGTTATTCGAACATAAGAACACAATGACTCAGTAAAAAATGTAGTAAAAGTAAAGTCGACAGGGGGGCCTAAAGTCAGTATCAGCCAGGCAGGGAGGGAGTCTATCGCCTTTTCCCTAGCGCTAGACGAAGTAGATTGTTTTTGCGTCTGAGGTGCAGCGCCACAACTACCAGCAGCTAACTCAGTCGGTAGAGCCTAGGAATCTCAATGTTCCTGGTTCGATACCGGCCCTCGCCAACTCAGCATATGAGTAGCACATGGATCTGTACAGTAAAGTGACAATGACTCAATAAGTGAATTCAACTATGAATCAAATTGATCTGTGAAAAATTATTTGTATTTTTTAAAAACCACATGCAGCATTCTTGGGCAATTCCCATCTAGCTTATTCTTTAGGCACGTTCTTAGAGTCGTAGTCGTTCAGCCGTATAGTAGTACTGATACAGCCACGGCTTGGAATAATCGTCACTTATGGCATATAACTGTAAAATATTTGTATTAAGAAAAGTTACTTGAAGCTCTACTTGTTTACTAATGATTATTATTAGTTACTTGAGACCGTACACAAATATGACTATAAATGTATAATTAATGCTTCAATCTTATTACGACCACATTATCACGCAGATTAACACTACACTTATCTGATTCCAGCTCCATTAATCACCACCTTAAAACACATTCGTGTCCCCCCTCTACCTACCGCAAAATTCTAACCGAAAATACACGCACACTACATAAAGAAAAAAACAAGCAAAAACTTCAAAATAATCGAAACTTTATTATATCAAACAAAAAAAAACCTACTTAAACAAAATAAATTTTGAAGTAAGTCAACATGTTCTCAAATGCTTATAATTTTCCGCCTATCTCCTTCCACTATACCCTCCCCTTCCACAACTTGTACCCGCTCCCACAAAAATCACTACTGCATCGTTCGCTTTCGAATCACTACATTTTTACAACCTCCCACTACCAATTGTTATTACCTCCCACTTTTAATTCCTTGCTCCTACTCGTTCTCCTTAAAAACGAGAAACCATACCATTGTTTCCTACCTGATGATGGCAAACTGTATTGCCGAAAGCGCTCGTATCGAAACCTTTGGTGGACTGGAATGGTAATACCTATTACTGTCCATATCAAATAGATATATTTATAAAAAATATTCATATTCGATAGAAATGGTGGTGTTTGTTGTTAACTGGTTAATGTCCAAGAAAATGGACACGGTGAACAGAATTCAAATTCTGGATGAGGATGTTTGCATGTTACATACCGTTGATATTCTTGGGAAAGGTATGCATCGAAATATTATCCCTCTTGTTATGGGCAAATAGGAGCGTATATTTGGTTCTACAACCTTGGTACGACAACCTGTCTATGAGAAGGAAAACTCTGAATCCAAACATGTTAATGTTCGGTTAGAAATTGACCTTGTGTTGCAACCTGCTCGTATAAAGGGTTTGGCTCAATACATATTCTATAGAAATACGTGATGCCATATAATTATTGGTGAATTGTATGTATCAAAATAGTTACTTAAAGCTATGCTTGTTTACTAAGTATTGTTATTAGTTACTTAAAAACTGTGTGCAAATGTTTTATACCGTCACTGGACTGGAAAAAGATCACGGAACACATGTATATATCAAAATATAAAGTTATATTTTTATTCTTCGATTGTGTGTAGACTGAGATTCGTCGATAGTAAACTGCTCATACACAAGAGCTTTCGGGACTTATAACTTCTAGCGATCTCGATCTCGAATTGCCCAACCCAGTTTTCTAATTTTTTTTTTATAATTCTTTAACTCAACCGGGTCACGCCTCTTTGATAGTGACACCTACGCAGTTTTCCTGTAGACACACCTCCTCGCACACAGAGCTTGATTTTATTGATTATGCACTACACATTTTCTGTGCATAGGCATTGTCAATTTACACCAGCATTTTCCGGGTGTCAAATGTCGGTTCAATGCGTTCAGGGCTAACACAGTTCTTACAGCCACGCATCAGTCATCTGCCCTTGCTTCCCGGGTGTGAACTCGTCAACCTGGCAATATATTACACAAACAAATGATTATCATTAAATAGTAATAATTATTGAAGCCATACAATTATTGGTATTACATCTGATTAATAATTATATCATAAGATTAATGATTATATCATAAGATTAATCGAGATTTCTTTCAAGCTGACAGTATTATTGTACGTATATACCACATCAACTCTAATAAGACAATGCTTGATGGGAATAGTACATTGAGCCTGCGTGCTCACTTGAACACAATTCTGGACAAAACAACCCACAAAAATGCAGATGTACGGTGCTTGCCTTCCATCACACAAACTGTTGGAATAGTTTTGTATATAAGATGTGCTCTAATTCTCCACCTTGATTTATAAACTATCCAAGGTCACGTGAGTTGTTCCTGTAGCCAATCACTAACCATACTGCGTGGAAGTCATACTACTTACCCCCCCCCGGTCATAATTAGAATTACGCTCACTGAGGACGGACATTGGATTACCAGATCATTACCAATACTCAGGAAGGACGTATGCGATTACCAGAGAAAGCAAAGGATTCATTATCGAAGGACTCTTTACCAGGAACTGAGAACTCTTTACCAAAGTAACCAAAGGATTCATTATCGAGGGACTCTTTACCAGAGATCCAATTCTAATGGACAAGCGCACCTGCTTTAAGGCCAAATGAAGGCCCATAAAAACAACACAAACCATTCAAGTGAAACAAACAATACACACTGGACAGTGCTGGAGAATCAAGGACAATTTCATAAGTGACATTCTCTTAAGGGGACTGACACATGAACACACCAGTGTGTATTGGCCAGCAATAAACTATATCGATTTGCTTAGTGTGGATCTTGGATTCTGTACAATAACCAGGTGCTATAGCCGATAGAGATAATTGGTAGGGTGTTACCTAATTCATGGGTAGCCTATGAATAATGTAGTTTAATTCCAACTGGAAAAATACAGAAAAAATGGTGGTCAGATTTTGAACCGCGCATGACTTCGCTCCTGATTCATTAAAGCGAGCCGTATGAAAGTTAGTTCAGAGAACTTAGGTTTTAGTTGGGCTCTGAAGAGGACGGTCGCAATGGTGATATATTAGTTAGAATTAAATTCTCATATGAGCGTCTGTTGATCTTGATCTTATAAAATATCAACGAGCTCTAAGAAGAAAAAAGTCTTGTGTTCGTGTTCCAAGAACAAACAAATGGCCAAAACTTCCCAGAATAGCATTACCAGACCAGGTCCAAAGATGGAATCAACTAAGAATAACATCTACCAGTCCTGGGAAGGTAGCAGAATCCAGAGATAAGATAACAGCCATCCAGATTTACTTAGCAGCTAAGAAGGAGCTAAGCATCCCAGATAAGTATATTTATATACAACCAAGGGTATACAGCTATACTCTATAAAATACTATTATATTCAACAACTCCTACAGATACGAACGATTTTGATATTTCGACTGTTCTTCTCATCTTTATTGTGTATAAACGCAACGTACACGACATAGTAAGGTGGTTAGGTAAGTTATAGCTTTCTTTAAGACATTTTGAAATTTCTGTTTTCGAATAAGTAAATTATACAATTCTATTTTTTCTATATCTATTCGCCTTTTCCCAATAAGTCTGGTGACATTTGCCTTGCTTTGAGTCCCGTTGAACTAGTGGTAATGATTCCAGCTCCGAAACCATGGGTTATCCTCTGAAATTGACTTATTTTAAGGTAATCTTTAAAAAATAACAAACATTCTGAACAGAGCTCGAGGTTATTGTGGCCAGAAAGTTGTGTTTGGCACAATAAAGATGAGGACAACAGTCCGAAATATCAAAATTAATCATAACAAGTCTCATCTTATGAATTCCAAAAGATAAGCATATATAAAGGTATGGCTATATAAGAAAATGGAGGCGCTTAGTCTAATGGTTAGAGTCAGAGGAAATGGACTCTTCAACCCGAGTTCAATTCTTGGACGAAGCTGTTTGCATTTCACTTAGCGCTCATACCCCTGGAAAAGGTCTGAATCCAATTCTCCCTCAAGCTATGAGTAAATAGCAGGGCAGACTGGGCTCTTCAACCATGGTTAGGTAACCAGTTTAGAAGAAAAACTCTGAATTCAAACCTGTTAAACTCCGTTTAAAAGATTGACCTTGTGTCGCATACTCTCGTGAGGAGGGGTTGGTATATATACGCATATATATTTATTTACCAACCACTCCACAAGAGTAGGATGTGACACAAGGTCAATTTCTTAAGCGGAGTTCACCAGGCTTGAAATCAGAATTTTCCTTCTCCTAGGCCGGTTGCCTAGTCAAGGTTAAAGAGCCCAGTCTGCCCTACTATTTACCCATAGCTGAAGGGAGAATTGGATTCATACCTTTCTCAAGGGTCCTGGGGCTAATTGAAATGCAGTTACCACATCCAGGATTTGAACTCGGGTCCACGTCTATTCCAACGACTTTAACCATTACACCATGCGCTTCCACTATATATAATATATATATATAATATATATATATATATATATATAACTTTGTTGGGGTACCATGTTTCTCGGTAAAAAGGTGATTCTAGGTAGGTCCTATTCTCTACCAAGAGTTTGTTGTAAAGTTCAAGTTCTGTATGAGAGCTCAATGCTTAATTTTTATAAACAGAGCAAATTTATTTGTGAATAAAAAGGCCTTAAATACCAGGGGTATCGTGATTCTGGACCATTTCCACTCGTGGGTATCTTAGGCCCACCGAGCTTCGTCAGACCACGTTTTTATTTTTATTCTCATAATATATAAAAATATATAAGAATAAAAACGTGGTCTGATGAAGCTAGGTGGGCCTCATATACCTACGAGTGAAAATGGTCCATATTCACGATAGAAAAGAAGAATGCGTACTGCAGGCAATACTTGATGGATGGTGATTATGATGCTGGCTGCTGAATGATGAGCACAAAACATGTAACTATGTCAGCTTAATCAGAGGCAGCAGTAATCTCAAAAGCTATGTTCTATTTTCGACTAGAAATTCGAACAACAAAAGGAATAAACAAAAAAAAAAAAAGAAAAAAGAAGCTAAATGTCTTTATTTTCACTGTCTGTCGAGAAGACAATTAAAACTAAACTGCAGGTATTTATACTGCTCCCGACGCTGTCTCCAACCGGACAGAATCGAGTAATCTTGCTGGTAATAATGCTAAAATGAGCGGAAGCCGGTTGCGTCTGGTGTGAATTGGGAAAAGTAGTGTGTTGCCCCCCGATTGGTAAAGCACGGCACGGACGCCACTAAGTTAGATAATCCGCTGTCCACTTTCCGTCTTACTCCGTTTTGAGCCTTTGGGGGTCAACAGCAATGGCGGTGCGTAGGGGTGGGGGGCGAATCTGCGGCCTGAAACGATGAAGGCATATCAACTAGCAGCTCGAACATTCAAGAAAGTCTCAGTCCTAATTTGATCGTTGTAAACACACAGAAAAACAAAATAAAAGCCTCGGAAAATGGAGTCATACTTCGCGATCCTCCTCCTCCTCCTCCTCATCATCATCATCATCATCATACATCCTCATCATTCCTCCTCCTCTCTCATCATCATCATCATCATCACCTCCTCCTCATCATCTTCATCATTCTCCTCCTCCTCATCATCATCCCTCCTCATCATCCATCCTCATCATCATTATCATCCTCCTCTCATCATCATCATCCTACTCTCCTCTCCTAATATCCTCCTCCTCCTCATCAATCATCATCACCTTCCACATCATCATCAATCAAATCATCATCAATCCTCATCCTGATCATCATCATCCTCCTCCTCCTTCCCTCATCATCAATCATCTCATGTCGTGTCAGCACAGCACGGATATCCCTGACAATCTCTCGCTAACCGCCCAATCACTCATCGCTATTGGCAGGTCCTCTGCGCAGCATCAGGTATCCGTACAGAGCTGATCAATGTAGGTCTTTGCTGAGGGTATAGTGATATAAGCAGTGGCGTAGTTTTGATAGCAGACAGGCGGACCTCGAATACCCATTATAATAAGATATGTATGTGTGTGTGTGCCTGTATGTGTTTGTACCCCACTAGGAAACAGTTGTATGGCCACCTACCCCCCATCTCACAAACCATCCGAGTAAGACGGACAAGACATGCTAGATACTGCTGGAGAAGCAAGGACGAGCTCATAACCGACGTTCTCCTGTGGAAACCAACATATAGGCATGCTAGTGTAGGCCGCCCACCAAGGACCTATATTGACCTATATTATGCGAGGATGCTGGATGCTGCATGGAGGACCTTCCTGGGTCAATGAATGATAGGGAGTGTTGGCGAGAAATTGTCATGGATATCCGTGCAGAATAATAAAAAGACAGTTGTGATAGTTGTTGTTGATCAGTTTGTTTACAATGTTTTGAATGGGGAGTTAGACGCTGGGATAAACGGTTTTGAAGGATGTTGAACATTCTCTTACATTGTGTGTGTGTGTATGTGAGAAAGAAAGAAAGAAAGAAAGAAAGAAAGAGGGAGGGGGGAGAGTGTGTGTATAGAAATGTGAGTATATATATATATATATATATAATATATATATATATATATATATATATATATATATATATATGGGGATGTATTTGGGTAGCATTCTTCCATTTATACATGTAGAATTTAACAAAAGATATGTCACCATTTTAACAATTTTATTAACTGTCTGTTCGAACTTTCTGGCCAACATTTTTACATTTGGATGGAATCCGTGGATTAGTCCACCAAAGTTTTTATCCCAAGTACTTTCGGCACTTCATAGTGCCATCATCAGTAGTGATGTGTTTGTGTTCCAGTTTTTTTTCTTCAATTTAGTAGTAGTGAGAGTAACTAGGAGGGGAGCTCGTATAAATTATATTGAGGGATGTGGGTACTGGAAGGAGGAGAATTGGTAGGAAAAGTGTTCTAGGCATTTTAAAATGTAACTACTGCATTCAAAATTAATCTTATTTAAGGATGGTTTGAATTGTTTGATGTATAGAGCTTATAGTATCTGAAGTTATATAACGGTAGCGAAACAAAGTTAATAGCGCTTTGGTTAGGGTTAGGAGTTTAAGACTTAATGTGAAAATCGCAAACTTTGGTTAGGGTTAGAGTTTAAGACTTAATTTGAAAATCGCAAATTGCTTTATGAATTCTATTGAACACTTTTTATTTAAAGATATAGAAAATAATATTTACACACACACACACACACACACACACACACATTCACGTGTCTGCATGCGTCATCCTATGATCTTCAGTTTCCATTTTTGCACATGCAATGATCCAGTCATCAGCTTTCGTAAACAAGCGCACATATAAAATTTAATGGTTAATAACATCATATTCACACATTCACTATACACTTAACATCTTTCATTTTGTCCCTCACAAAAACATTCCTTAACAGTGTCCTGAAGATGGTATAATACCGAAATGCTTAAGTATTGACACATAAAATTGTTTCCCATTATCATAACATCCTGTGTTTTTTATATTTTTAAATATTTCTTCTCATATATATATATATATATATTATATATATATAATATATATATTATATATATATATATACGCTCTCTCTGAATTGAGCACTCTGTGACGGCCTTTACACACAACAAGCGATGTGTGTATTAAAACAGTTAAAATACCCTTCCATTCTGTAAGTAGACAGCCTAATGTTAAGGTGCCGGACTGACACCCCAACCGACCGGAGTTCAATTCCGGCTGTATGTAGCTTACAAAATGTCTAACCACACTGAGAGACTATATATATATATATATATATAATATATATAATATATATATATATATATATACATATATATATATATTAAGAAATTTGAAAAAACAAAGTGTTTCAAAAATTAGTTGAATCTATTTATCGACGCTTAAACGTTTCGGTTCTTTAAACCTTCATCAGGATGTATTAAGTGGTGAAGAAATTGATGGATGTTTTATAGATGACAGAGATAAACAAATCTTTATAACATTTTTTGTTGTTGTGTAACTTTGTCTTTCAAAAATATAACGCTGAACAAATACAGTTACACAACAACAAAAAAATTCATAAAGATTTTTTTTATCTCCTGTCATCTATAAAACATCCATCAATTTCTTCACACTTCTACATCCTGATGAAGGTTTAAAGAAATTGAAACGTTTAAGCGTCAATAAATAAATTCATCTAATTTTTGGAACACTTGTTTTTTTTTTTCAAATTTCTAATATTGTCGGATTTATTTCCATATTTACTCTCATGTATATAATATATATATATATATATATATATATATATAAATATATATATATTATATATATAAGTGTATTTTTGCTGCATTTTTCTTTTATACAAGTTTTGTTGAACTGTACAGACAATTCTTGTCGGACAAGTTTTTGGTTGATCCGTTCCAATTTTCGGGACATTTTTCTGGTGTCGGGGTGTAACTGGTATAACAGTCCCCCAAAGGTTTAAAAACAAGTGCTTTCGGCAATACAATTTGCCATCCTCAGGTGGGAAACGATGGTATGATTTCGTGTCTCGTTTTTAACGAGAACGAGTAGTAGCAAGGAATTAGAAGTAGGAGGTAATAACTTGGAACGGATCAACAAAAAACTTGTCCGACAGGAATTGTCTGTACAGTTCAACAAAACTTATATATATATACATACATACATACATATATATATATATATATATATATATATAGATAGATAGATAGATAGATAGATAGATATAATGTATGATCTCCTCAAATATTTCAATGCGATAAAAGATTATAGGTCCTCAGTTGATTGTTTCTAATCCTATATGAAAATTAAATAAAGATATCCAAATAATGTTGATGTTTATAAACTTTTAGTTTTTATACCAACTCTATTATGTAAGAAGTAAGGGTTATTTCCTAGTTGAGTAATGTGATATTACAGGGTGACCCAGAAAAAACAGAACCCACATTATTTATTTTCCCATTAAACTAACCCTAAACCCCAACCCTAACCCTAACGCTAAACCCTAACCCTGACCATCCCCTAGTTAAGTAACATAATATTACAGGGTGACCCAGAAAAAACAGAACCCACACATTTTGTAATAAAACTGTTAATTTTAATATTAATCTTTTTTTAAGTTTAAGTCCAACAAGGGTTAGAATTAGGGTTTAGGGTTAGGGTTAGGGTTAGGGTAAGGGTTTAGTGTAATGGGAAAATAAATAAATAATTTGGGTTCTGTTTTTTCTAGGTCACTCATGTTACTCAACTAGTAAATAACCTAGAAGATGTGTGCCAATATTTTGCGATGCAAAAAAAGATTTGTGTTTCTTTAGTGGAATTTGTAGCCAGTAGTTGTTTACTCGAACCGAATTATGTTAATAAAATTCAGAATTATTTCAAGAAGCAAGA
>CM042158.1:36536742-36566924 GCA_023376005.1 Doryteuthis pealeii | reverse complement strand
CAAGCTTAATGTCTTTTTTTATCTTCAAAGAAGGAAGGAGGGAGGATTGGTTGCGCGACACAGAAGAAAGGAAGAGAGAAGGTGAGGGAGAGACAAGGAGGAAGGAGGAGAGTTATGAAGAGATCTTTTCTTTCTTTGTTTTCCTCTTTTTTCATTTTATGGATTGAGGGGGTATTACGCATGTAGGTTCTGTTTTCCTGTTGCTCCGCCCTCTGTCCTCGCTCCTCCTCTTCTCCCTCTCTCTCTTCTTGATCTGTGTCAATCTTGTGTTTCTCGTTGCTTTCCATGTCTCTGTCTTTGTTTCTTTCTATTTATATATCCTCTTCTCTCTCTTTCTCCGCTCTCTCTCTCTATTCGTACTTCTCTTGTGTCCTCTTGTCTACATTTCTCTCATTTCAAACTCTCTCTTTTTGACTATCCGTCTTTCTCTAGTTAACTCTCTCTCTTATCTCTCTCTCGGTAATTTCTCTCGTCTTTCTCTCTCTCTCTATTTCCCTGTTCTTGTTTCTTTCTCACTTTCTTCTTCTTCTCTCCTTCTATTCTTTTGCTTGCTTCTAACTCTCTTCTTTTTACTATCACTCTTTCCTTCTCTCTCTCTTCCCTTTCTGTATTCTTTCTCATTTTTCTCTCCCTCCCTCTCTATCTCTTCACTACACACTCTCTACTATTCTTCTCTCTCTGTATTTACCTTACTTCCAAGATTAATTTATGTTTTATTTTCTTTATGTCTGTCATCTCGTTGACGCTGTCTGCTGTTTCTTTCTCTCTCATTCTCTCTCTCTCTTCTTCTATAATATATATATAATATATATATATATAATAATATATAATATATATATTACCTTCCTTCTTTCTTATTCTCTTTCATTCTCCCTTTCTTTTCCTTCTTCTCTATTACCTATAATTTAAATATTCCTTTTCTTTTCTTATTTCTTTATCTCTTTCACTCTCGTCTGTACGTGTCTCTCTTTTTCCTTCTCGTCTTGCCCTTTTTCCTTATCTGTGTCTTTCTTCTCTCTTTCTGGTTTCCATCTATTTACCATTAAATTTCAAAGATTGCATTTTATTTTCTTTAATTATTTCTTTTTTATCTATCTCACTTCTCTCTGTCGCTGTCTCTCTTTCTCTCTTCCTCACTCTCCTCTTCTCTCTCTGTCTCTTATATGTTTTCACTCTCTCTGTCGGCCGTCTCTATCTCTTCTCTCTCTCTTTTCTTCTTCTCTTTCTCACTCTCTCTTGCTTGTCCATTCTTCTTTCTCTCTTGGTCCTTTCTTTCTCTTCTGTTGTTGTTATTGTCTTTTATTGTGCCTTTGAGATTTACAAAGATTCAATTCATTCTTTACTTATTTCTTTAATGCTTTGCACTTCTCTTGTCCCTGCTGCTCTCTTCTGCTCTCTGCCTCTCTCTCTCTCTTTTTCTCCTTCCTTTCAACACACACACACACATGAGCACCACATCTTCCTGCTGTCTTTCTCTCTCTGTCCTTTCTTTCTCCCTCTTGTTTTTCTTTCTCTCTTATTGAAGCCTTGTGATATTGTACAAGAGTTCATTTCATTCATTTACTTATTTCTTTAATATTTCACTTCTCGTCTCTGCTGCCTCTCTCTCTCTCTTCTTCTCTTCTTCTTCCTCTCTGTCTGTCTCACTCTCCACAGGCAACACAGACACAGTCATCACACACACTCCTCTGCTTCTTTCTCTCCCTGTCGTCTTTGTTTCTTGACTTCCTTTTCTTTTCCTTCGTTCTCTTTGAATTTGCTTTAAGATTTGCATATTCATTTCTTTACTTTATATTCTTATATCTTTCACTCTCTTGTCGCTCTCTCATCTCTCCTCTCTCTCACTCACTCTCTCCTCTCTAACTTCTCCTCTCTCTCTCTCTCTCTCTTCTCCGACCATCTCCTCACAATTAATCCTTCGTATTCATTTTCTCTCTTCCTCGTCATCCTACTCTCATCTCTCACTTTAAAGTCTTTTTCTTTCTCTGCATTTCTTGATTACAAAGGTTCATTTCTTTCTTTTACTGTATCTTTATCTCTCTCTCTCTCCTCTCTCTGTCTTCTCTTCGTCTCTCTCTCTCTCTCTCGTCTGGTGTTCCGCCTTCTTTCCTCTCTCTTGTCCTTTCTTTCTTCCCTCTTTGGTTTCTTTCTCCTATTTGCCTTTGAATTTACAGATTCACTTTCCATTTTTTACTTATTTTCTTATCTTTTTCACTCTCTTCTCTTCCTTCCCCTCCTTCTCTTTTCCTCTCTTCTCTTTCTTTTTCTTCTTCTTTTTTAGTTTCTATTTCTTATTCGGTCTTATTTACCGATATTATAATTATTTTCATTTGAGTTGTTATTTTCTTATTTAATTTTAGTTTAATTTGTTTACGGCATTAATATCTTTGTTTTTCGCTCTCGACTTAAGGATCTCCTCTATATTTACGATTGTATTTGGCGGGGAGAGATTGATGAGTTGATTTTTCTTTTTATACGAGATGATTTTAAGATATGAAGTTTTTTCTCTTTTTTCTTTTTTTATTGTTCTTGTCTGTGGCCTTGATAGCTTGAAATCTCTTTCGAAATTGTCGAAAAAGAGTGTCAATGTTCATCCAGTTATGTACCAGTGCTTCTTTGCATCGAGTCTGATTGATTAGCGCGGGACAAAGGTGGCGTTCTTGAGTTCAAGTAAAGAAGTGAAAAGTGTTTAGGGTCAGAGTTCGACTTGTGAGCGACTCTACTTGTGTTAAGGCGATTCGATCTTTGACTGTTTGCTAAATGAGGAAAAATTTATATCTAATGAGAAACTAAACAGGTCTTGTGACGTTAAGAACAATTCTGAATGTTTTATATGACGAAGTGATTAGCCAAGTGTTTCTGATGTGGTATGCCTAGATTTCATTCAGGTCAGCTACATAGGGTCTGAAATATGTCGATTTACTACTGTGCAATTAAAATGCTATTGCTATCGTCAGGTGGTATTTCGTGCTAGAAGTATAAGAAAGTAACCGCATAAGAAATATATATAATGGGGGTGGTACTAAATAATTAGAGGGAGAAAAATGGTGGACAAAGGAAACACAACTCAGAGCAAGTATATGATAGGAAGTATATTTTCACGCGTGCATTATAACTGCGGCTGCGATTCAAAGAGTGCCTTTATTTAAGTAATAAAATGAAGACGAGCTTGAAGTGAGAGGCCGGCGCTTAAATTGCAGCCGGCTGGCGAAATAAGTAGTCTCCTACATATATCTTGGTGCTCTGAGTTTTGTTCCATTTGTCCAGCATTTTCGTGGGTGATATACAAAGCCACGTTCGATCAGGGTAGTTAACATAAGCATGGACTTGGTAATATAAGTTCACATGGGAGGAATACATGTGTAAGCACAGGATGAATATACGAATGCATACAAGGAAAGGATAAGATATAGCAACAAAAAACAAGAGAGAGATCGTTCGTAGGGGCGGGTATCGTCATATCGCTATTTCTTATTCATAGTAACTTTTTTTCTGTGTAGTATGTCTATTTTGCCTTTCTTTTTTTTAAAATAAATGGCGATGGTCATTATTAGCTGAGGTGACGAACTCATAAGAAATAGTTGATTTTCCTAAAACATCAACAACTGTTCCGAAAAAAAGAAGACATGAGAAACATAAATTTCAGAAAGTTAGAAACAGTGCCCCCCTCCCCCCACGATGAGGGAGGTTTAGGGCCGGGTTTAGCTAGTTGGTAGAGATCCACCCTAGGAATCACAAGGTTCATGGTGGTCAATACATCCCTTCACCCTCAGCGTATGAGTGGCGCACAGGGAATTGTGCGATTAAAGTGAGAAGGCTGATGGTAGATGTGGCATACCCAATCAAGATGCTAAAATAATTTCTTGGTCTAGATAGTCAAAGGGGATAGACTCCTCACTATATGCTTGATTGGACATAGGCTGCCGTAAATATAATATATATATATAGTATGAATATATATTAATCAATGGTTTTGGTTATAAACGTCGGAGTTTCAATGTAATAAGTATCGAGATAGATTCATGGTTGAGATGTTGAAAACAAGTCGTGAAATGGTTGAGATGTTAAACAAATTTTTTAGGCGTTTATTGAAGCGTTTTTCACGCGATGGGGAATGTAAAGCTAAAAAATTGTTTTTTTAATATTGTGGCTTGTTTAACGTTTATGTGACGTGGATTGTGTTCAGTGATGTATATTCTCAAGTTAATTGTATCTAAAACATTATAATGAACATAATATATACTAGATATATTATATATATAGTATAGTATAATTATTGTGTGTGTGGTGTGTGTGTGTGTGTGTGTGGTGGTTCGCTTTGAAAGATCACACACAACGCGTGGTATAGTAGTTTTGACTCTTATTTCTTTTCGGCTGTACATGGGTGGGTGGCGATGCTAGAACAAGGCAATATGCCAAGGGGGTTGCTTGCGTTGGTGACATGGAAAGGATTGGCGGCCGTACTTGCCGCGCTGGCAGTGATTGACGCAAGCGTCGGTCACTCGTTCGCCGTTCCTCCGACTGTTACGTACTGACGGTTGACTGCGTTTTGTATAGTTCAAAACGCTCTACACGTATTCTTTGTTCGCCTCCACAGGTAAAGAAGATCCTTTGTTCCCTTGTTGTTTTTCCGTCCCTGCTGTTAAATTCAACGGAAAAGTGTTCTATGTCCGTTTGTAAATATACAAATTTTGTCATTAATGAGCTATGATACGAGTGAGCCTGAAGAATCGTATCAACCAGACAGTCGGGGAGTCTATCCGGTTCTTATAGTGTAGACCAATAGGTTTGTTAGGCTGAAACGCTACATCTTATCATCGGCTTCCTCCTTTACGCACATATCTCTGTGCTAGTGTCTCACGGTGAGTTGACGGGGGGCGGTTAAGCGGATCCAGGAACCGTGTGTGATTCCTGGGGCGGACAATCTACCCACTGAGCTGGCTAAACGCCCCTGGCGAGTAGCTGTGAGTACTGAATTTTTTTAATGCTTTTAAGGCGATTTTTAAAAATTCTTTTTCAATAAATGGAGAAAAAACGAAAACAAAACAAGCAAGATATGTGTAGATAGTTGAATAAAGTTCAGGGTCCCGGTATCCTCACCAACAATCTAATTATTGAGTCCGCACCGCCACCAACAATAATTGTTTTATTAACAATTTGTAAGATGAATAGTTGTGATGATGTTTAACGAGATTTTTAGCAAACTTAAAAGTGTCTGAACGTAGAATAACTTGGGGATTCTTTGAACTCGTCACACTAATTTTTTAAATGATAAAGTTAAAGATTCCAATAAAAGAATTCTAGAGGAGGTTCATGTTGTAATGATACATGGCGGTTAAAAAGTTTATTGTAAGTATAGAATGGTCACTATCCTGTGCTACCCTCATACTGTGGCTCTTTGTGGAGGATATGGATATTTTGTTCTTAAACTTCGGTACCATATGCCCATTTAGGCACCTTTTGCATGGGGGCTGATTATAAAGTCCAATTTTTTTCATTTTACACCGCAACATCGCGTTCAACACTGAGGCTACAAACCTATCATCGGTCCTTACTTTACCGCACAGTTCCCTGTGGGCTACTCATACGGTGAGTTGGGGTGAGGACTGGTTTTTGAACCAGGAACTTGTGATTTCTAGTCGGGACACTCTACCGATCTGAGCTACGCAATTAATTTAGCGATTTCTGTTTGATGCTGACCTTGAACGGCAATGAGACTGAATATCTCATCAAGAGAAAAGCAGGAGGTTTTATACTCGAGACGATGAAATATTTTTTGCCAATCGTAAGTCACCCAAAAGAGGATCGCTCAACCCGCATTTTCAATCTGTTCTTTGTTGCTCTCTCCAGTTACAAAAACTGTGTGTGACCGTTTATCGCATTCTATTACGAAGATTTCTCTTGTTTTGACTCGAGAAGCATCGAATTTATTGAACAAACATTATTTAGATTATTTTCCTTTTTAATCTTTTTTTGAATTTTGTCATCTATCAACTACAAAGGTAAACGCTTTTTTATGTTAATTTTTACGATACACAGTTCTTTTATCTGACATAATAAATAAGTATTTTTCAAAACAAGTTAGATTAAGAGTTTCGTACGTAGTTAACATACTATTGCTGTTGCTTTGATGTTTCAATATACTTTTACTCGCTTACTGCTCTCTCACTTAAACACTTAAATCGGTAAATTATCTTTTCTTCCTCCTACTGTAATATATCCCGGGTTTCTTATTGATTATATGATTATATAGTATATATTATGTTAATTATAGGTATGTATATATATATATATATATATATAGTTATATCCCGAAAATACGATAGAGTGGGTACGAGTCACTGATGAGCGACACAGACTTCTTGAACATTGTCGGCCGGATTCTACAAGGGTATGACACTAGCGCATATATATTCATCCATATGCCTAAGGATACGTACTCAGAAGCACATCATGAGATCTATAAAGAAAAGGCGACATACTAAAAAAAAAGTAAGAAGCGTGGTGCTATCGCCCGCACATACTATTTGACGGATGCGGCACTATTGCTGTTGACTGGCACTACTCGCAATACACTGCAGCAAGCCGAATCCCTTACTACCACAGCCTAGAAAGGCAGCAGAAATGTCGGCTGTAGTGAGATCTCTGAATTAAAACTTGAGTTTCATGTCTGTTCAAAACAAAAGCGACAATGCGAACCACGATGGGCAATTACTCTAAACTGTAGAACATTTAGGAGTACTTAGGGCAGTGAATCTCTCCCTAAGCAGAAAACACGTTAAGATGCACCATAGATAATAGCAATGGGCCGCTATAATAAATTATGCGTCATATGGAGGGATCCAGGTCTCAAACAAGTTAAAGAGACGTTCTTCCAGGCGTTGTCGTCTAGTATGCTGTATGGCTGCACACTGGACCGTAACTAAGGTGACTGATGAGAATAAACTAGATGGGAGCTGCACAAGAAGGGCTGTGGGTGGATGCATGAGAAGACGTGAAAGCAACACCTACGAGAAAACAGCTGTACGCACCTAGCGAACATATCGACAAACCAGACGGACAAGACACGTGGGACACGTGCTGAGATAGCAGAGGACGAATCTCATAAGGGCGAGCGTCCTCCTGTGGAAGCCAGCACTGATGGAACGCAGTGTGGGCGACATTGTGAGCAAAAACGTAACAGTTGATGCAGATCTGTTGGCGGTACCAGGATGCTGCAGGTAGAGGAGCCTCCCGAGAATGATGAGCGATAGGGACGGATGGAGAGAGATTTCATGGATATCCTGAAGCGTGAGATGATGATGATGATGATTTTTATTGATAACCAATCTCTAGTCCTGTTTCTTAATATATTTAATATATGTGTAGTAAGTTTCTTCTAATCATATGTACTGTTGTAGGCATCAATCAGTTATAAACAGACAGAAAGTAATTACTATTTATGTTGTAGGTTTCATTCTCGTTCAAAAACTCTTCTAAATGTTCAAAATTATCTCTGTTTATTTTCCTGTCCCTCGTTCAAATTTAACTAAGTTCATTCCCCTACCAACATTCATTTCCCTGTCCCTCAGTTGATTTTCCTGGTCCCAAACTGTCACGCGAGGATTTAGAATTATAATCAAAATATTGTAACGTTTGGCTCGTCATAAACCTAAGTTCCTGAATTTTCCTTTAATGAAATCATTTAATATTTCTAACATAGAGATTTAGACACTTTCCATAGTGGCAGATTTTGTATTAGTAAATTAAAAGCAATAACACGTTTTATCTAGGGACACTTGTTTCGGGCTGTGCTTACGGTAAAATTTGCTTTTATCCAATTATAAATGTATTCTTTGATCTCAGCGCTTTTACAAAATGGTAATTAAAACACTTAATAACAACTAAATATCACTCCCAAATATTATAGTTATATATATATATATATATATATATATATATATATATATATACTATATAATATAAGTTATAGAGAGAGAGAGAGAGAGAGAGAGAGAGGTCAATAATTTATAAAAACTTTTAAAATAATTATTCTTAAATTAAAAGTAACCTTTTTTTAAGAAAAAAATATGTATTGGCATATATATATTTATATATATATATATATATATATATATATATAGTTAGGTTTGTATGACTCATTACATTTATCTTTATATATATATATATGTGTGGTGTGTGTATATTGTATATATATATATATATATTTATATATATAATATGGGGATTGTGACTGTGTGCACACGTGTGTGTTCGTGTTCTCCATGTGACTGTAGGTATACGTGTGCGCTTATCTATATATTTGTGCAAGCATGTGTATGCATACATTTATGTATTTGTGTATATGTGTGTGTATATTTCTTGATATATATGATTCAATGGTACACACACACACACACACACACACACACACAACACACACACACACACATATATATATATTTTATTTAACCCATAGCTGGAGGAGAATATATGGATTCATACCTTTCCCAAGGGTATTAGAGCTATGTGAAATACCAACAGCTTCGTCTAGGAATTGAACTCGAATCGACGAGTTCTACGACTCTAACCACTAGTCCATGCGCCTCCATATATATACATATTATATATTAAATATATATATATATATATATATAATATATTCACACTTAGAACTAGACTCACCATAATATATATATATATATATAGTTATTATATATATTAAAGAAATGGATATCTATTAATATAGATAATTTGCTCTACTTTGTATTGCGCACTTTGTATTTGTTTTATCGCGGACTTAACCCCTGGATTCTGTGCACTCCAACGATCGTGCCCATATTTCACCAGTAAGCCACCTTTTATCTCTCTATCTCTATTCTCTCTCTCTCTCTCTCTCTCTCTCTAATATATATATATAATATATATTTATATATATATATATATATATATTATATATACTGCACAGCGCGCGTGCACATATGGACACGCACACGCACGCAATAGACACAAGGACGAGCATGCAAAAACCTACGCACAACACAAAGAAAAACCACGCATACATACACAGACACAACACTTAGAACTAGACTCACCATATATATATATAACGATACTCAAGAAATGCAGATTAAATGTTATTAATTTGTGATTAATTCCGCCTGATTTCAGCCTGAGGCCATCATCATGACGTGTTTATTTCAAGACTCTTTGAATTTCACATCCTTATATTTCAAGATTAATTCAATCCATAGTCTGGTGGTAGGAGTTCCCGTGGCGTAGTGGCTAACGTGCTGGACTTTAATATCGTAGTAAGCAAATCCGAACTCAAGTAACTCTGTATTATTTCGATTTTTCGGATTGTTGTCCTCCTCTTTTTTATTTGAATTGCATATATTTGGCGATCTCTTTGCATTCAAACAAATTTGGTTTTACAAAACAGAATCCTTATTGTTATCAAGCTTTTTAATCTTTTCAAATTTAAAGAATTGAAAACAGTAGGGACTCCATTTTTTTAACCAAATTTGTTTAAATATTTATTGTTATATACACAACATTTCGGCCGATGTGTTCCCGGCTTTCTTCAGATATTTATTGTCAGAATCTGAAACCTTTTCTTCAAATTGAGGAACATAATCGAACACGGGAATTCTCTCTGCGAACTCTGGATCCTTCTTGATGAACTTGGGAGCCTTCATCTGGTAATGGAAAGGCTTCACAGAACTTTGAATAATGCAAATTATTTAGCCTCATCTAAAAATTCAGATACCTAGTCACTCTATTTCGTCCACTTTTGGATTCATACCCTTAGTAAATGTATAGAAACACCCTCATTCTCCAAGGTATGAGATAAATAGGACCCTGTGTTCTTCTCAAGATCATTGACTCAGTCGGTAGAGCATCCGCCAAGAAAAACAAGGACCCGGGTTTCCAGACCTGCCCTCGACATCTCAGTGATGAGAGACAACAGCTTTGATAACTTGGTCTTAGTGCTAGTGAAAGGTGATAGATTCCTCGCTGTCCGACTTAACTTAATATTTAAATCAAACAAAGGGTATGCTAAGTATACGAATACTCAAAAACAGTACAGATTCTATACAAATGATTTTTATGTTGGAAATAAACATGTTGACCCGAGTTCAATCCTGGATAAGTCCTTTCATTTACACTAATAACCCTGAGAAAGGTATGAATCGAACTGCTCTTCCTCCAGCTATGGCTAAATTTTTAAGCAGATTGGGCTCATTGAACCTTGTTTTGGCAAGAGAAGGAAAAACTGTGAATTCAACCCTATTAAACTCACTTAAAATGCACCCTATGTCACATCCTGTTCGTGTGGATGTGTATGGTAAGTAAGTACATACAAAGGGGTTTGGCTTTAAATAACCAATGATGGTTGATATGTCATTAACAAACCAACAAACCTTTAAACTGCATGTAATGGTGATGTTCAGTTCTTAACCTCCGGGACTGTGGACATACTCCTTTCACCACCATTACTCTCAGGTCCACTCTAGTTATGAACCACTTATGCTGTGTAATATATTGATTGTTTTTATTTTGAAACTCAGTCGTATTTATCTAAAAATATGTGACAGTTGTTTGAATTAAAATAAAATGAAAATAAAATGAAAAAAAAACAAATTTAAATAGGGGGTAACACTGATTTAAGAAAAAGATTTCCATTAAATTCAATCCTACAATGTTTAATGTTTCATTTCTTTAAAAAAAAAAAAAACAAAAAAAAAAAATCACTAAATATTTGAAGGACGAAGATTATTTTTAAAACAAAAATTTCAAACAAGAAATTAAACAAATTCAAAATGAAATTAACAAAAATCCATATAAACAAATTAATATAAATAATAATAAATATATATACATTATATATTAATAATAATTATAATTAAATAGGAATAAATAATATAATTATATCGAAACTGAATATCTTTATATATTGTATATTTTCCTTATGTCTGTACGTCAAAAGTTAGGTCGCATCTATGGGTTAAATAGAATATAGGAGTTTTAAAAAAATATGTTATAATTGAGATTAAAAGAAATTTTGAATACCCTTTATGATGAGTAAAATAAAACATCTTCGTATAAAATAACCCAACAAGGGTAGACATGCCGTAAAAATCTAACCAACCAACCAAACAAACTAAAAGAAAATCTTTCCGCTATAGTAATTCGTCGGGATGGCCTAGAATCGGTATCAGTCAATCAGTGAGGAGTCTATCCCTTTTCACCAGCGCTAGCCAGGAGATTGTTTTTGCGTCAGCTCCTTATTACCGCACATATCCATGTTGCGTTCATACGCTGAGTTGGCGGACGTCGGTATCGAACCAGGAACCTTGTGGGTTTCTAGCCGAAAGCTCTACCGACTGAGCTAAGCCGACCCTTCCACCAGATCTAGAATAGGGATATGAGAGATAATGTCTAGATAAAAATAACTTTCTTTTTGGAAGGGTATTTTCATTTGGTGAAATGGTTTCACAGCTTTGGCATAAAATAACCCACGACAGATGTTATACCATTAAAAAACAAACCTAGTGACACTAAAATAAATAGAATACATAGCCCTGGGTGACGTCTGGTCTTATGAGGATATCAGACACAGACGTAACCAAGCAAATAACACATTCACTACATCAACTTAAACAAATTTAACTTGAAAATACAAAGTTAGGCATTGAGTTCAAATGTTACACTGATCGTAGGTCGGTAGGTCATGGTGCGACACTTTGATCCTCGATTTGAGCGTACATAAATCAAACTTATCTGAGGTAGAAGGACGAAAACTAACATTTCATCCTACGTAAGCTTACAGATACTTTTGATCTAGGTATAAATGTCAATCCATATGTAAATATATCCGACATTTTACGGACATTATATATACTAGCAAATATATGCACCCTCTGAGTGCAAGTATTTAAGTTTTAATGTATTAAAATATTGTATTAAATTAGAAAGGCTAATGAAACTAAATAAGAATACAGATAAAAAGATTTGAAACTGAGGGAGTTAATAATGATTTGAAACAGAGGGAGTATAATAAAAGATTTGAAACAGAGGGAGTATAATAAAAATTGGAACACTGAACTTACTCTTCCATCACTCTCGTCTTTCATTTTATTTTTTCTAATTTAAGTATTTTATTAAAAGAGGAAGTAAAGAATAAATGACAGTTATTTTTTCTTGTTAATGGATTTCATTTAAGATTCATTGAAGAGATTTTTGCTTATATTCATTAAAAAAAACCAAACAGTTAGAAATCAATTAATACTAAGCACATATTATTAAATTCGATTTTTTAATATTAATATGCAAATTAGCCTTTCCGTTCACACTGTAAACCGCGTATTTTGTTGTATATATAAATATAATTGCATTGTTGTCAGTATGTAGACATAGTTAACAGTATTAATAATGTAAGACAATTTATAATAATTGAGGTTTAGATAAAAATAAATCATGGAGAATGTGATGTCAATAACTAAGAGAATTGTGACTTGAGTAGGAATATAGTTTCGGTTACAGACAGAAAAACACACAATCTCCATTATAATAAGATATATATATATATATATAATATATATATATATATCAAGTTTCACACATCCCGTGTTTGTCTACTTTTCTCCATATATATATATATATATATATATATAATGTGGTATCCTAGGTAAAGAGATACACACACACACACACACACATATATATATATATATATATATATATTATATTTGGTTCCCAGAATTAAAATTACTTTAGAATAGGAGTTACTTTCTTATATGTATATATAATTATATTATATATTATATATATATATATATATATATATGTGTGTGTGTGTGTGTGTGTGTGTGTGTGTGTAAACAAACATCCATAAATCTTATTTCCTTCTCCGAAGAGCATAAGGCCCGGGTTTGTTATTATTCACTCGACGTCCCCTTTCCTCATATCGTAGAGACGTTATCAGTATCATTGACAGGTTAATTTCGCAAGGATTTTCCCGTGCTGTATCGTTGCCGAAGCAGTAGGTTTCTGACTATCCTGCTGAAGTCCCGGTTTCGATTTCTGTCGGAGTGAAATCGTTAGTATACATCGTTGATGATGAGACTTAATAAAGTTGAAACAGTCTGTACGATGTTCTAAACACAGAAAATTCTTTACCGAATTCACCTGTCATTATTATCTTCTATAATTATCGAATTTCATGCGATATATACTCATTGTAATTGCCTTCAAAGCAAAAATATAAATAATATATATATATATATATTATATATATATATATATATATATATATTATAGAAAGTTTTATAGAAAAACAACAAGATGTTAAACAATTTTTGCTGACAGATATCAGTCAGCAAAAATTGTTAACATCTTGTTGTTTTTCTATAAAACTTTCTTACATATTGTCGGATTCAATATCCATTTTTACCTTCATACTGTACATAGATAAAACAAATTTGAATTACTTAATTCATATCACCGGGGCTCATATTTTCGGATGTAATAAGGATCCCGACTCTGCGAGTTTAACATCATTGCAGATTCATGTTGCTGGACTTGTTACATTTTTTAAACTTTCATTTGTAACCGGAACATTTTCCTGAACTTTTTTTGATATTCATATACATTTTTACTACAAACTCTTTTGAGCTTTTTATAATAAAATTGCTTAACATTTTAAAAATAAAATTTATTTTATTTTTTAACAACCACATATGTATTTTAAAAAATAAAAAAAAAAATTCCGGTACTGATCGTGAGCGTTCTATGCCTCGTAATTATGATATATTATTTTCGTTTTTCCGCTTACAATGTTGCTTTGATAAAGACATATTCATAATGTCGAAACAGTTATCTGTCAGCAAAAATTTTTAACATCTTGTTGTTTTTCTATAAAACTTTCTTACATATTGTCGGATTCAATATCCATTTTTACCTTCACACATATATATATATATATATATATATATATATATAATGTGGTACCCTAGGTAAATAGAATACACACACACACACACACATCAATGAGTTAAACAGAAAAATGTGTCTATAAACAAACTGTGTACCCATTAGAATGAATTCATTTCAAAACTGTCAGCATTTAATGACCCACAGAGGTTGATATGCCGTAAAACACTCCAAACCAAAGCAAAGCAAAGCAAAGCAAACCAAACGGTGCCGTCCTATAATTTCTGTGACACGGTTTTGTCTTTAAAGAATTCTTGCTTTATCTTATCACAGAGATCTGTCCTTTCCTCATCTCTTTTTGTGACTAGATAGAAATTTTATTTTCAAACGTAATATTTGTAAACCCATATAATTTCATAGAATAAAATGGCTGAAAATTGTTGTCTCCTCTACCAAAAAAACAAAAACAAAAACAAGCAAAAAAAACTAGAAAAATGGCAGTAGGAAAACATGTGATCTTTGAGAGAGAGAGAGAGAGAGAGAGAGAGAGAGAGAGAGAGAGAGAGAGAGAGAGAGAGAGAGAGAGAGAGAGAGAGAGAGAGAGAGAGAGAGAGAGAGAGAGAGAGAGAGAGAGAGAGAGAGAGAGAGAGAGAGAGAGAGAGAGAGAGAGAGAGAGAGAGAGAGAGAGAGAGAGAGAGAGATGAACATCTTGGAATATTCTGAGCCGCCACCAAAAATAAACAAAGACATAAAAATCGTGTTAACATTCGAACATACAATAGCCAGACACGCCAATCAAAGGAAGTGTTGAGGGTGCTCCTCTCTTAGATCTTAGGTAAATATAAGACCGTATACAGTTTCCCATCTGTGTAAACCACAGCCCTTGAAAACAAACACTATGTTCGACCGTTTAAGTTCAAGATACACAAAGAGAAGCGACAAAATATTCTCCTCACTTCATTTTTTAAGTAGTTTCGAAAAAAAAAAAAAAGAAACAACAAAGAAATGAAATATACTGATAGATTAATTGAAATATTATATATCTGGTATCTGTATCTATTATTTTTCATAATCAAAATTTGGTTTGTTTTGTTTTACGGCTTATCAACCTCGGTGTGTCATTTAATGCCGACAAAGTTGTGAAATATTTCATTCTTAAAGCGTAATACAATTTTTTTTATAAACTCATGTTTTCTATTCAACCCATAGATGCTACCCTAACAGGTACTACCACTCTGGGTCAGAGTGGGCCAGGGAGCAATGGTGATGAAGGGGTGCTCCACATTCCCCAAACCTCCAGAACTGGAACCTCACCATCAGATAAAGTTTAACATCATTCCCAGGACATGTAGACTCTCAGCCACCGCCTTCTAGTACCTATATGATAAGACCGCCCGTCTAGCCCAAGAAAAGCCTAAAGTGGAATATTGCAGGTCATGGACTGCACAGCCACCTGGGTTCTATCCTTAAGCATCACGAGTCGCCATCCACGGCCAACAGGTGGCCCCATTGGGGGAGTCTTACCGCTCTGCAGAGGTGCAGTTGGTGTATTCTAACGCACCAGTCAACAGGGCGGTCAATTATCAAGTTTGGCTGGTTGTATTTTACGGTAAGACAACCCTTAATGGGCTATTTTATGCCGAAGGTATTTTGTTTTATTCATTCTTGATGGGTACTCATTTTTTTAAATATAATTGTTAAACACAGGTCCTAACACTCCGGGTCAGGGTGGACCAGGGGAATATTGCCGATAAAGGAGTGCTCTACATTCCCCAGTGTTCCAGTTTAACGTCTTACCCACCACACAAATTTCCCAAGTAATGGCGAGTTAATTTAGTTTGAAATAGTCATCATTCCATTCAATACACATATTTCAGCACACTGGTCGAAGCACCACTGATTTGATATGGTATAAAACTGTGCAATCGTATTTCTTTTTCTCTCATCCACACACCCAAATCTTTCTGGATTATTTTCTGTTTGGGAATGAGGAAAAGGCTGTACAGGACTATGTCTGGTGAATATGATGCTGTTGCACTTGCACAAACCGGTTGTTCTTAGGTATTCTTTCTAAGATCTAATGTCTGTTTGTATGCTGGTGTACGCTTCCAAATTCCCAAGTATTTGTAATTCTCCTTTTCTTCACGTGTTCTTATATTTGTTTTGATTTGGTAGTTGTATTCCATCTATTGTTTCTCTTTTCCCAATTTTCATCACTAGCATAGCACTTTTTTCAATTCCGAATTCCATTTATATTCTTACTAGCAGCGGCTACCCGGCGTCGGCTGAGCAGATTTTTAAAAAAATAGTCCCGCAGATCCATTATTAATGAATTGTGAATTGAATCCGCGTGGGATGCCCCATTTAAATCCCCGTGTAAAAAAGTAGACCTTGCATTGATCCAGCTACTCTGAAAAGAAATGTTAATGTCTACTATCTAAAATATTAAACGAAAAAAAAAATCCATGCTGTTATCATTTAAATTTTATTTTTTAATTATCTTCACGAATATAAATCAAATGTCTATTATTTTTGCTCAAAAACCAAGCCCTGGTGAAATCTAATATTACTTTGTCGTTAATTGTTTTATTTTCGAAGTTTCCTCTGGACATACGCGAAATTGCATTTTATATATGTATAGATGGTTTGTACAATGCTTTCCAGTTCTTTTTCTTTTTTCTTGCAACGATTTTGATATCATCCATGTACAAAAGGTGGTGTATTCTTTTTTCTTGTTTTAGTGAATTTGTTGCCCATTTCAAATATTTTCTAAGCATCCTAATGATGGGACACATTTTAAATGCTATTTTCTCAGATTATAAAAAATGACACAGAGTATTAAGTATATTTATTACATACCTGAATCACAGGAGTTTTAGATGTTATTGTTACATAATCTATGCGGTTGCTTAAGATTATTGTCAATCCCCTGTAGTTCTGAGGGGATGACCCTTTTCATACCATGGCCGGGTCCTTCCATGGAAAATTACAGAAGCCCGCTAAAATACGTGAAGTTACGTGGGACCTTTTGAGTCCCTAGTTTGCAGTTAGACGTCAGGCAGAGCAGCGGCTATTTTATGCTCTGCCTAAACTGGAACTCACGCGCTCTATGTTAGTCAGATATTTAGTTACATGAAATGTATAGTTAAGGAAATAAAAGTTTATATAAGTAAAATGTTCTTGTGGTTGATGAATGTCTTGGTAACAAGACTAAGAAATGAATCCAGGACGACCAGCCAGCAAGAACATAGCAAAAGAAAGTCCAAACCTTAGCAGATCCAAGACGCTAGACCAGAGGCCAGACCAAGTCAAGATAGATGATAGAAATACCAAAGACAATCAGAAGCATACCAAGACGGCCAGCAGAAGAATAGATGTCCAAGTAAGTGAAGAAGAAGAGATATGCAACATTATAATTATTTAGTGCCAGTGAAGAAGGCGCTATGCACCATTATCTAAGATTTGAATATTACACTAAGTTTTTATTACTTTCAGGTATTGATTTTGGGGAATTTCAATGACAACACTTCGAGCAAATTTTCCCGGACATCTCATTTCGAGATTCGGTGATATCCATTGGCCACCCAGTCCACCAGTGGACTATTTTCCGTGGGGTTACCTTAAAGATCGGGTATACGCAGGCAGGCCCTACACGACAGCGGAACTGAAAGAAAGCATCTGTAGAGAGATAACAGCTATTCTCGTTGATATGCTAAACCACACTTTACGTGATATGAGAAATCGAACTCTCGAATGTTTTCGCCAAGGATATAATATTCAAATCTTAGATAACGGCTTATGGTTGGTCCCATGAGATTAAAACGAGACCTTGTGTCCAGCTCTCATAAGTGAGATGAGAGGCAAATACATATAGATAAGACCAACACTATCAATTACTATTACGCCAGCCTGTGTAGTGTATACCCAATCTTTCAGGTAACCCCACACGATAGCGAAACTGAAAGAAAGTACCCGTAGAGAGATAACAGCTATTCCAATTGATAAGCTAAACCTCACTTAACGTGATATGAGAAATCAAACTCTCGAATATTTCCGTTATGATTGTAAGCATTTCAAGGAGATAATATTCAGATCTTAATTTCTATGTAAAACTCCTGTGTATCAAATATGTAATAAATATATTCAGTGCTCTGTGTTGCTTTTGTAATCTGTGAAAATAGCATATAAAATGTGTCTCATCATTATGGTCCGCTCTATAGTTGAATGGCATCATTGCTGTAACATTAGTAGTGGTGACAGTGAGTTTCAGTGGAAAATGCCATTCAGATTTTTACTTCTGCGAGGGATTGCCCACCTACGTTTTGTTGAACTTTCCAGTTTTCCATAGTTTTTTAAATGAAATTTACGACTTAGTTAGGTATTTTATATATACTAGCAAATATATGCACCCTCCGGGTGCAAGTATTTAGGTTTTAATATAATAAAATATCATATTAAATTAGAAAGGCCAATGAAACGGAATAAAAATGCAGATAGCATGATTTGGAACAGAGGGGGTATGATTGAAAAATAGAACAACTTTGAAACTAACTCTTCCATCATTTTCAATTACTCCTATTCCTAATTTAACTATTTAGTTAAAATAGGAAGTAAAGAATAATATTACAGTATTTTCTTTTTGTTAAGGGATTTCTTTTAAGATTTATTGAAGAGAATTTTGCTCATATTCAATAAGATAAAACTAAAGAATTAGAAATCAAAATATTAAGCAACATATTTATCAAAATCAATTTTTTTAAGATCAATATGCAAATTAGCCTTCCCATTCACACTGTAAACCGCTGTTTTGTTGTATATATAAATACAACGGCATGTTATTTGTATGTAGGTATGGTCAACAGTGTTTAATGATGTAAAACAATTTTTTTAATAATTGAGGTTTAAAATAAAAAATAAAATCATGGAGAATGGGATGCACATAACAAAGGGAATTGTGGTTTGTATAGTAATATAGTTTCGGTTACAGACAGAAAAAACATACAATCTCCATTATAATAAGATTTAAGCATTCTATAATCTAGTTTGCGGGTCCATGACATATGCCTTTTGGTAGTTGATCCATGTCATTGCGAGAATGTTGCGTCTAGCTTTAAGCCCTTTAAGAATAATTTGAACGATATATTATAAACGTAAGTCAAAGTTACTGTGTATGTGTGTGTAGATCTATTTATCTATCTATCTATCTATCTATGATAACATCATCCTCTGAATACCTTGGCTTTTCATATTGTTATATATTTACACATACAAAATATATATATACATATATATATATATATATATATATATATATATATATAGAGAGAGAGAGAGAGAGAGAGAGAAAATAAAACCAAAACTCAAGTATATACAAATGTATATATATATATATATATTATATATATATATATATATATATATTAATATATATATAACATGTATATATTATTATACATTATCTCACAGAATCTTTAGAGACAAAGAGTGTATCGACGCTTTATCAAAATTACACAAAAAAGAATAAGAGCCCATATATATAATATATATATATTATATATATATATATATATATATATAGAGAGAGAGAGAGAGAGAGAGAGAGAGAGAGAGAACAATAATATGGGTATTAGGTGAGTGAGAAAACTGAAGAGAGGAAAAAACCATTTCCGTACATTTTTCCTTTCCAGTATTCCTGTATAAAAACCCGAGCTACAAATGGACACACTTTGCATTAAACACAGGAAACATGCTTCGCTGTTCCATTTGGAAAACCTTATTGGAAAATTATCCCAAATTGTCTATCTCATTTTGATTTGGTCGTATTGTTGTTTTATGAAAATATACAAAAATAAAAAACAAAAACAAAAACAACAACAAAAAAAAATATACGGGGATAAAACTATTGGAAAGTTTGTTGTAAATTAACAGCACACAAATTGTATTCGCTCAATTTGCGAAGGGCCGCTAGAGCAAATCAAAAATAAACGTGAAAAACTGAAACACGTGGAAAAGAATAACAATAAAAATAAATAAATAAAGTGGAACGATAATAAATAGTTTGAAATAATATCATAAAAGTATACCGCTTGTTTTACGTACTTCTCCCTTCCTTGGGCGTCCTATCGTGTTGCAATGGTTAGAAAGCTCGACCCGCAGATCCATAACAGAGAGAGGAAGCAAACGCGCGGAATCTATAACGCTAATATGTTTCAATCGAACATAAGGAAAATGTAATAAAGAAGGAAAGAAAAAAAAAGAATGAGAGCGAGTTAAATCAAGATTGTTATACTTTTTGCAATTTGATAAGAGCAATAGTTCCTAAGTAAACATATCAAGCATTTTAATAACTAAATCAACATACTGTGGTATATTCACTTGTCCTGCTAGTTATCTAATAATACACATGAGGGTATGTGCTTACTCATCCCACGTTTTTACGTGGGCGCATAGAAATTGCGTCGATCTGGGGGGATGGCCCCCTGGGATCGAAGCTATTAATTGTTCTTTACCGGTCCAGTGGCAGAAGCACACTGGACCCCCAGCCGAGGCCGGGTGGATTAGGTAAGGGCATTTGCCTGTTCATTATACTTATGAAGGCTGGACACAAGGTCTCGTTTTTACGTGGAGGCATAAAAATTGCGTCGATCTGGGGGGTGGCCTCCTGGGATCGACGCTATTAATTGTACTTAACCAATCCAGTGGCCGAGGCCGGGTTGATTAGGTAAGAATCAGAGCATAGTAACTGGAACAGATACTACACTTTGATCCCCCCAACACCAGGGAATAATATCTAATAATACACATGAGATTAATGAGAAATATTTCTATCAGTTTATAAAACCAAACCAAATAAAAATATTTACCAAAAAATACTCGCTAACGAGTAAAGGACAGGATTTAGCATTAGGCGATCAACAAGCGTTATATGCAATCAAAGAAACCAACCAACCAACCAACCAACCAACCAGCCAACTAACCAACCAACTAACCAAGTTAAAAATACTTCATTGCCATTACTCCCTGGTCTACTCTGACCTGTTAGGGAACATTTATGACTCAAATAGATCTGTTTAAAAGATTATATATATATATATATATAATATATATATATATATATATATATAATATATATATATTTGTGGGATTAAAATAAAACTAAAATAAAGTAAAAATAAAAAAAAAACAACAACAACAAACTCCCCTGAGCCTCACCGGAATAACCCTTCGTGCATGTGCGAGAAAAAATGACCGATTTCCGACCCCCAAGTTAATATCTAGGCTATTCAAATTTAGGCCTTAACTGGGTTTGGTCACACCAAATAGCCAGGGAGATATTTCTTTGCCACAGGCCACTATGACCATCGAAAAAAGCACAAGTCATAAAACCACCTTCTGCCTTTGTCTCTTTCTTTTTCGTTCCTTGAATTCCTTCATTTTCAGCGCGACCACCAAATGAGATGGGGTTGAATGTTAAAACCCTAAAAACACGCACCAAGAGTATCCAGCTACCTTCAAACCTTTAAAAACACCAAAACCTCTTAGCACCCCATATATTTACCAACCACTTCGCGGCCAACAAGAGTTGATATGCACTTCAAGAACCAACCAACCAACCAACCAACCAACCAAGCTAAAATACTTGAAAATCACCGCTAAAATAAATACTAAATAACTTATAGAAAATGTATGAAATTATTGGTACTATTCGCAGAGTTCCATTCCCGGACTCCTGCCTTAAAAAAAACGCTAGGCGGTGTTAGCTTAAAAAAATTGTCGATAAAAACGTACTCAATTAAATATTTAGATATTCTTGTTTATTTAAACTAACAAGGCATTAAACAAGCATAAATAAAAGAAAATCTGAGTATTTAGATATTCGTTTATATTTTAATAAAAAAATGTCAGGTTATTTTTGTAGAAGTTATCCCCCAGATAACGTAGAAATAATATAATACTCACCGTCGCAGTGGGATTCTAACTACCGTCGAGTTAGCAGAAAAGAACAACATGCAAGCTGTAACTTAAATACAGTCCTTGCATGCCGCTAGCACATTGCAGACTGAGGGCTGAAGAGTGGGTACTTATCCATATCTCTACTCACCCTGAATACCATCAGACAATCAAAACTCAAGAAATGGACTCGCCAGAGTTCATAATGGAATAACCCAAAGTTGCAATGTGCCAGCGGGATCCAAGGACTGTATTTAAGTTACAGCTTGCATGTTGTTCTTGTCTGCTAACTCGACGGTAGTTAGAATCCCACTGCGACGGCGAGTATTATATTATTTTATGTTATGTGAGGGATAACTTCTACAATTTTTAATTTAAACAAAATTATTATATGATAAAACAGTCCATTTTTTTGCAACAGATTCAATTTCTTTGTTGATATTCTTTAGCAGAATTCTGTATTCATGGTTCTTTTACTAAAACGCTCTCGCATCGAAACTTACAAAAATCTTCTGATATGATTATACAAACTTATCTTTATAGAAAAAAAAAATCGTTTTTTGTCGGTTCATTTTTTCATATTTCATTGAAAGCATTTTTATCGACAATTTTTTTTAAGCTAACACCGCCTAGCGTTTTTTAAGGCAGGAGACCGGGACGGAACTTTGTGAATAGTACCAAATTCTTTGTTCTTACAATTAGCCTCGGAGTTATACAGCTGCATTGCCTAAAATGATATCAAGGGACGAGAGTCATTGGTGCAAAAATATTGTTGACTGGGTGTTGAAAATAAAATGAGTGATTTTTAATGCCCAATTTCATTGTACTAAAATCTCAGCTTTTTCAGCTTCTTTTTTTTCAACACCAGTCATCTCAAACAGGATCAATTTGAAAAAGTATCAATTGGTGTGACCTGTTTATTTCACACAATCAGCCTTCTAAAAGCTGTCATGGTAAAGCTTAGAATATTCCGACTATGTCTCCCTTGAAGATAAATAACTCCCCTTAAAAATGGGAGTCCTGGGTATGATACTAAACTGCATCTTGAGTGCAGAGTACTCACTAATTTCCATTACTCCCAGGTCCATTCTAATCTGGATTGTTAATATCTCGTAGGCTCCATCTATGAGAATGATGTGACTCAAGTTCACTTAGACTTCACAGATCAGTTTGCCAGTCGTTGAAGCTTAGAATACGCTGACTGTATCTAGACTGCAGAGTAAACCCTAATTACCATTACTCCCAGGTCCACTCTAACCTGGATTGTTAACATCTCGTAGGGTCCATCTATGAGTGTTGCAGATTGACTGTTTGTTTTCCGCGGGAAGTCGAAAAGACAAAGGAAAATTGAACTGAGAAGACAATAGATAGGCGAGACAGAAATCTTAGTATAACAAAAGAGGTGTGACAAAGGACTCATCTGGACAAACGCTAACTTGAACAAAGGGAAAGGACTTCCGGTCAAGGAACAAAGGAATGTGTGGGCGGTCGTCGGTACTTAAGCAGACCCGGACAGACCCCACAAGAGAGAGACCCGAGGAGACGGCGAAGAAAGCACAAGGTGTCGGACCGTCGATACGGTCGGGCGCTGCTAAGCGAGCAGTGATGCTCGCCCACCACCTTCCACCACATAAGTAGTCGTAGTGTCATTTTCCGTGCCCGCCACTCACCTACCACACACCGAAGAAAATAAAGAAGAGTCATCTTTTGTATAAGCGTATCTGTTGTTATTGAAGTTGAAATGCTGACTACTAGCATACCTGGCTAGTGGGTTAGTGACGATATTACACGAATTTAGCGGCGTGAATTCGAAACCAGTATGCAACATGAGAATGATATGACTCAAGTTCAATTTTTTAGGCCAAGTTTACCAGGTTTGAATTCAGAGTTTTTCTTCTCCTAGACTCACTCACTCAGACTTCACAGATTAGTTTGCCATGCGTTAGGGCTTAAAATACACTGACTTTATCTAGACTGCAGAGTAACCCTTAATCGTCATTACTCCCACAATGCAGGTTAGAATTAGCATATGGAAAATAAAACGGGGTTTGTTTCTATCTCTCTTCCTATCCAATCTGACAGCTGACAGGCGAATGACAAGCTTAGCGTATCTAATTTAAGAGGCTGAAGTGTTATTGTAACCTTCATTCTATTTCTCTCTTTGTTGACGACTGCTAGAATTTATCACGACCAAAAATAAACGTTTGTTGACAAAAAGTGCACGCTTGTTTTTAATCGAGACGGGGTGCCACAGAGAAGTTGATGGGGCGTTTCGCGCTAAAAGGGACGAGCCCACACATAAGAAGACAAAAGACCCATAACAGCAAAGACATAAAACCTAATGAACATGAAAAAAAAACTATGTTTTCCCTGCTATTAAGATTTATATTACCCCATACAACATTTTGGTATATTTAAATAATGCATCATTTTGTCAAGAGCAATTTGAACTTCGTTTGCTAAATCTGTCTACTGTATTTCATAATTACTATACCATGAGACTAAATCATGAATTTTTAAAAATTAATTATATGATTAGTAATTAGTAATTAATAAACTATATTAAATCTTGTAACATGTTTGTTATTTGAACATAAGACTAAATAAAAAAGTAGTAAAAGTAAAGTCGACAGGGTGGCATAAAGTTAGTATCAGCCTGGCAGCGAGGGAGTCTAACCTCGTTCCACTAGCGCTAGACCAACGAGGTTGTTTTTTAGTCCGAGGTGAAGCGCTACCCCTTCCATCAGCTAGCACAGTCGGTAGAGCAATTGCCTAGGAATCGCAAGGTTCCTGGTTCGATACCGGCCCTCGCCAACTCAGGGTATGAGTAGCACAGGGATCTGTGCGGTAAAGTGACAATGACTCAATAAGTGAACTCAACTATGAATCAAATTGATCTGTTAAAAATTATTCGTATTTTTTTCAAAACCAAATGCAGCATTCTAGGGCATTTCCCACCTAGCTTATTCTTTAGGCACGTTCTTAGAGTCGTAGTCGTGCAGCCGTACAGTAGTACTGATAAAGCCACGTCTTTAAAGATTCGTCACTTATGCGATATAACTGTAAATTATTTGTATTAAGAAAAGTTACTTGAAGCTCTACTTGTTTACTAATGATTATTATTAGTTACTTGAGACCGTACACAAATATGACTATAAATGTATAATTAATGCTTCAATCTTATTACGACCTCATTATCACGCAGATTAACACTACACTTATCTGATTCCAGCTCCATTAATCAACACTTAAAACACATTCAACCAGCTAAAATTCACAAAATTTCCCGAAAATACATGCACACTACATAAAGAAAAAAACAAACAAAAACTTCAAATAATCGAAGCTTTATATATCAAACAAAAAAAACCGACCTTAAACAAAATAAACTTTGAAATAAGTCAACATGTTCTCAAATGCTTATAATTTTCCGCCTATCCTCCTTCCACTATACCCTCCCCTTCTCACAACTTGTACCCGCGTCCCACAAAAATCACTACTGCATCGTTCGCTCGAATCACTACCATTTTTACAACCTCCCACTACCAATTGTTATTACCTCCCACTTTTAATTCCTTGCTCCTGCTCGTTCTCCTTAAAAACGAGAAACCATACCATTGTTTCCTACCTGATGATGGCAAACTGTATTGCCGAAAGCGCTCGTATCGAAACCTTTGGTGGACTGGAATGGTAATACCTATTACTGTCCATATCAAATAGATATATTTATAAAAAATATTCATATTCGATAGAAATGATGGTGTTTCTTGTTAAATTTTTAATGTCCAAGAAACTGGACACGGTGAACAGAATTCAAATTCTGGATGAGAATGTTTGCATGTTACATACCGTTGATATTCTTGGGAAAGGTATGCATCGAAATATTATCCCTCTTGTTATGGGCAAATAGGAGCGTATATTTGGTTCTACAACCTTGGTACGACAACCTGTCTATGAGAAGGAAAACTCTGAATTCAAACATGTTAAAGTTCGGTTAGAAATTGACCTTGTGTTGCAACCTGCTCGTGTGGAGGGGTTGGCTCAATACATATCCTATAGAAATCCGTGATGCCATATAATTATTGGTGAATTGTATGTATCAAAATAGTTACTTAAAGCTATGATTGTTTACTAAGTATTGTTATTAAACTGTGTGCAAATGTTTTATACCGTCACTGGACTGGAAAAAGATCACGGAACACATTTATATATAAAAAATATAAAGTTATATTTTTATTCTTCGATTGTGTGTAGACTGAGATTTGTAGCGATCTCGATCTCGAACTGCCCAACCCAGTTTTCTAAGTTTTTTTTTTATAATTCTTTAACTCAACCGGGTCACGCCTCTTTGATAGTGACACCTACGCAGTTTTCCTGTAGACACACCTCATCGCACACAGAGCTTGATTTTATTGATTATGCACTACACATTTTCTGTGCATAGGCATTGTCAATTTACACCAGAATTTTCCGGGTGTCAAATGTCGGTTCAATGCGTTCAGGGCTAACACAGTTCTTACAGCCACGCATCAGTCATCTGCCCTTGCTTCCCGGGTGTGAACTCGTCAACCTGGCAATATATTACACAAACAAATGATTATCATTTAATAGTAATAATTATTGAAGCCATACAATTATTGGTATTACATCTGATTAATAATTATATCATAAGATTAATGATTATATCATAAGATTAATCGAGATTTCTTTCAAGCTGACAGTATTATTGTACGTCTATACCACATCGACTCTAATAAGACAAAGCTCGATGGGAACAGTACAATGAGTCTGCGTGCTCACTTGAACACAATTCCGGACACAACCCTCAAAAGTGCAGATGTACGGTACTTGCCTTCTATCACACAAACTGTTGGAATAATTTTGTATATAAGATGTGCTCTAATTCTCCACCTTGATTTATAAACTATCCAAGGTAACGTGAGTTGTTCCTGCAGCCAATCACTAACCATACTGCGTGGAAGTCACACTGGTCCTGATTACAATTACGCTCACTGAGGACGGACATAGGATTACCAGATATTTACCAATACTCAGGAAGGACGTATACGATTACCAGAGTAACCAAAGGATTCATTATCGACGGACTCTTTACCAAAGTAACCAAATGATTCATTATCGAAGGACTCTTTACCAGAGATCCAATTCTACTGGACAAGCTAGCCTGCTTTAAGGCCAAATGATGGCGCATAAAAACAACAAAAACCATCCAAGTGAAACAAACAATACACACTGGACAGTGCGGGAGAATCAAGGACAATTTCATAAGTGACATTCTCTTGAGAGGACTGACACATGAACACACCAGTGTGTATTGGCCAGCAATAAACTACATCAATTTGCTTAGTGTGGATCCTGGATCCTGTACAATAACCAGGTGATATAGCCGATAGAGATAATTGGTAGTGTGTTACCTAATTAATGGGTAGCCTATGAATAATGTAGTTTAATTCAAACTGGAAAAATACAGAAAAAAATGGTGGACAGATTTTGAACCGCGCATGACTTGCTCCTGATTCATTAAAGCGAGCCGTATGAAAGTTAGTCCAGAGAACTTAGGTTTTAGTTGGGCTCTGAAGAGGACGGTCGCAATGGTGATATATTAGTTAGAATTAAATTCTCACATGAGTGTTTGTTGATCTTGAACTTATAAAATATCAACGAGCTCTAAGAAGAAAAAGTCTTGTGTTCGTGTTCTAAGAAGAAACAAATGGCAAAGACTTCCCAGAATAACATTACCGGACCAGGTCCAATGATGGATTTAATTAAGAATAACATCTACCAGTCCTGGGAAGGTAGCAGAATCCAGAGATAAGATAACAGCCATCCAGATTTACTTAGCAGCTAAGAAAGAGCCAAGCATCCCAGATAAGTATATTTATATACAACCAAGGGTATACAGCAAACTCTATAAAATACTATTATATTCAACAATTCCTACAGATACGAAGGATTTTGATATTTCGACAGTTCTTCTCCTCTTTATTGTGTATAAACGCAACGTACACGACATAGTAAGGTAATTAAGTAAGTTATAGCTTTCTTTAAGACATTTTGAAATTTCTGTTTTCGAATAAGTAAACCATTGCATTCTATTTTTTATATATCTAATCGCCTTTTTCTCAATAAGTCTGGTGGCATTTATTTTGCTTTGAGCCCCATTGAAATAGTGGTAACGATTCCAGCTCCGAAACCATGGGTTATCCTCTGAAATTGACTTATTTTAAGGTAATCTTTAAAAAATAACAAACATTCTGAACAGAGCTCGAGGTTATTGTGGCCAGAAAGTTGTGTTTGGCTCAATAAAGATGAGGACAACAGTCCGAAATATCAAAATTAATCATAACAAGTCTCATCTTATGAATTCCAAAAGATAAGCATATATAAAGGTATGGCTATATAAGAAAATGGAGGCGCTTGGTCTAATGGTTAGAGTCATAGGAAATGGACTCTTCAACCCGAGTTCAATTCTTGGACGAAGCTGTTTGCATTTCACTAGCGCTCATACCCCTGGGAAAGGTCTGAATCCAATTCTCCCTCAAGCTATGGGTAAATAGCAGGGCAGACTGGGCTCCTAAACCATGGTTAGGTAACCAGTTTAGGAGAAGGAAAACTCTGAATTCAAACCTGTTAAATTCCGTTTAAAAGGTTGACCTTGTTTCGCATACTCTCGTGAGGAGGGGTTGGTATATATACGTATATATATTTACCAACCACTCCGCAAGACACAAGGTCAACTTCTTAAGCGGAGTCCAACATTCAGAGTTTTCCTTCTCCTAGACCGGTTGCCTAGTCAAGGTTAAAGAGCACAGTCTGCCCTCCTATTTACCCATAGCTGAAGAAAGAATTGGATTCATACCTAGGTATTAGCATTAATTGAAATGCAGTTACCACATCCAGGATTTGTACTCGGGTCGATTTCCAACAAACTTTAACCATTACACCACGCACTTCCACTGTAATTATATATATATATATATATATATATATATATAATATATATATAACTTTGCTGAGATACCAAGTTTCTAGGTACAAAGGTGATTCTAAGCTGGTCCTATTTCTACCAGTAGTTTGTTGTAAAGTTCAGGTTACGTATGAGAGCTCAATGCTTAATTGTTATAAACAGAGTAAATTTATTTGTGAATAAAAAGGCCTTAAATATCAGGGGTATCATGATTATGGACCATTTCCACTCGTGGGTATCTTAGGCCCACCGAGCTTCGTCAGACCACGTTTTTATTTTTATTCTAATAATATATAAAAATATATAAGAATAAAAACGTGGTCTGATGAAACTCGGTGGGCCTCAGATACCTACGAGTGAAAATAGTCCATAATCACGATAGAAAAGAAGAATGCGTGATGGAGGCAAGACTTGATGATGGTGATTATGATGATGCTGCTGCTGCTGATGATACACAAAACCATGTAACTATGTCAGCTTAATCAGAGGCAGCAGTAATCTCAAAAGCTATGTTCTATTTCGACTAGAAATTCGAACAACAAAAAGAATAAACAAAAAAAAAAAGGAAAAAATTCTAAATGTCTTTATTTTCACTGTCTGTCGAGAAGACAATTAAAACTAAACTGCAGGTATTTATACTGCTCCCGACGCTGTCTCCAACCGGACAGGATCGAGTAATCTTGCTGGTAATAATGCTAAAATGAGCGGAAGCCGGTTGCGTCTGGTGTGAATTGGGAATAAATAGTGTGTTGCCCCGATTGGTAAAGCACAGCACGGACGCCACTAAGTTAGATAATCCGCTGTCCACTTTCCGTCTTACTCCGTTTTGAGCCTTTGGGGGGTCAACAGCAATGGCGGTGCGTAGGGGGTGGGGGCCGAATCTGCGGCCTGAAACGATGAAGGCATATCAACTAGCAGCTCGAACATTCAAGAAAGTCTCAGTCCTAATTTGATCGTTGTAAACACACAGAAAAACAAAAATAAAAGCCTCCAGAAAATGGAGCCATACTTCACGATCCTCCTCCTCCTCCTCCTCCTCCTCCTCCTCATCATCATCATCATCATCATCCTCATCATTATCCTCCTCCTCATCATCATCATCATCATCATCATCATCACCTCCTCCTCATCATCTTCATCATTCTTCTCCTCCTCATCATCATCCTCCCTCCTCATCATCATCATTATCATCTTCCTCCTCATCATCCTCTCTCCTCCTCCTCCTCCTAATTATCCTCCTCCTCATCATCATCATCATCATCCTCCTCCACATCATCATCATCATCATCCTCCTCATCCTCATCATCATCATCCTCTCATCATCATCATCATC
>CM042158.1:36519242-36529242 GCA_023376005.1 Doryteuthis pealeii | reverse complement strand
TGCCATTTGCTTTATTTCCTGTGAGTTTTATTTTTATAAAATTAAGGCCTACATTGAGACCCTAACGAAGCTCAGAGCAAGAATACGGCGAGTAATACCGATCGTGCCAATCGACAATGTCCTTCTTCTGCATGACAATACTCGACCACACAAGCATCAGAACATGGAGAAAATCGACGCTTTTGAGTGGACAACTTTACTGCTTCCTCATACTATCAAATCTTTCTCATGAAAAGTGGCCAAGAGACAAACAATATTCCAGTGATGAGGAAGTGAAGGCAGTAGTGAATAAGTGGTTCAAAGAACAGTCAACAAAATTTTACGGGACAGGGATACATGCTCTCATTCAATGGTGGAACGTTGCTATTGAGAGAAACGGTGGCTATACGGAGAAGTAGGGATGTGATACACAGAGAACCAGCTTCATATTGATGTATGATACAATTTCTGTGTTGGTAAGTATACCTGTCCTAAACAAAATGAAATTTGACTCACCCTCGTATATATTGTCCGGCATCCGTTTATATCTTCACTAGAAGTGACTACCCGACGTCGCCTGGGCGAGGGGGATTTCGGGGGGGGGGTAGTTCTGTAGATCCATTATTATTGAATCATGAGTTGAATCCTCATAGGATGTCCCATTAAAATCTCTATGCAAAAAAAAAATCCAATGAAAAAGCTTTCATATCTACTATTGATAATATGAAACGCAAAAAACATTTTATTACTTAGATTTTATTTTTTAATTATTTTCACGAATATATATAAATCTTTAGTATTTTTTTACTCAAAAGCAAGATTTGGTGATAGTGAATGTGTACCTATAATTACTTTGTCGTTAATTGTGTTATATCCGTAGTTTCATCCGGTCATACATACTTACATTCATACATTCATACTTACATACATACATACATACACTGCCATTTATATACGTATAGATAGATAACCTAAGAAAATGTAAACCTATGAAGCAATTTACTATCATAATCCAATTAAAAGACATTCCCATAAATAATTTCAATGGCAAATACGATAAACCCTAAAACCCAATACGCAAATAAATAATCAATCAACTCATTTTCAAACATTGCACGAAATAAACTCCTTATAAAAGCCATAAACGATCTGAAGCAATGAAGCAATTATACCAACGATAAAAAGACAGAAAAACTGGCACACACTGGTTTTCTCATTCCTCAGTAGCTTACATATAAACTAGAAGTAGCTACCCAGCATCAACTGGGTAAAGGGAAGCCCCCCCCCCAAAAAAAAAAAACTTGGTGTATTGATTTGTTTACTTTTGAGGTTTACAAGAGCTTGCCTTTTTTATTTAGAATTTCAATGCTATTCCTATGTAATTTCCTATGTTTTAATTTATAATTTCTTTGTATATAAATCAAATCTTCATAATTTTTGCACAAAAATCTAGAACAGGTGATACTTTATATATATATATATATATATATATATATATATATATATATATATATAATATATATATTATATAAATTATTATTATATATATATAAATGGTTGTAGCAATGAATCTGTGAGTAAATATATATATATATATATATATATATATATATATATATATATATATATATATATATATATATATATATATATATATATGTAAAAGGATATGAAAACACACAATGCTGTTAAAATGAAAATATTTTATATCATATTCATAGCTAATATTGAAAGAAATTTCGATTTATAAAAATCATCTGCAGAGCTTGTTTTTACTCCGGACTCATCGAGATAGGTGCTGAACAATTTTGACTTTTTTCTATGCAGTACGTTGAAGGAATAAGTCAACCCTTCGAAACTAACGACTTTGGAAGAACTTGAAGGAAGATTACGAGAATTTACTTCTGCCATTCCAAAAGAGTTCCTGGGAGGATTAGTTGATGCGATTTCGAAACAGCATAAGAAACTGGAGGTGAATGTTTCTGACCATATAGAATTATAAATAAACTCCATATGTGTGTGCATTTTATATTCAATTTTTGTAATAAACGTGATAATTAGTTTGTTATAAAAGTAATAATTCCAAAATAGATAATAAGATTTTAAAAATAAGCACGGGAGTTATTTTACAATCACCTGATATATATATATATATATATATATATATATATATATATATATATATATATATATATATATATATATGTATATGCGTGTGATGAAAAGGAAGTGAATCCGACTTTATGTAGTATATTAAGAAAGAATGAAAAAACACAGGTTTAAATGAGTTAATTGGTGAGTTTATTGGCCGACGCTGCAGTGTTTCGATCTATTAATTAGATCATCTTCAGGGCATTTGTTGGTATATGGAAGGTAATATGAAATTTTTATCACATATGGAACGCAATAAAATGTTTATAATTATTTCTTATTACCATCCATATATCAACAAATGCCCTGAAGATGATCTAATTAATAGATCGAAACACTGCAGCGTCGGCCAATAAACTCACCACCTAACTCATTTAAACCTGTGTTTTTTCATTCTTTCTTAATATACTACATATATATATATATATATATATATATATATATATATATATATATATAATATATATATATATATATATTGGTAAAGAGAATGGCTTGGCAATACCATAAAATCCGATGAAACTCATATGTATATACATATACATATGAGTAGAATCAGACATATAACTGCTAATATGACGGATTGTTAAGCCTTTTTCTTTACCAAATAAATTTTCTTTACTCTGTTCAAAATGTTTGAACATTTAGCTCTCAAATTGTACCTTACTGACTGTAACTTTACCTTGTTCAAAAAAGAATCACCTTAGCATCATCATAACACAAACGAACCAGGTGATACACACACACACACACATATATATATATATATATATAATTAATGTTGATATTATTATTTCACACTCATAACTTCAAGTTTCTTGGTAGTCCAATCATCAGATGAGAAGTGGTTGAGACTACCAAGAAACTTGAAGTTATGAGTGTGAAATAATAATATCACATTAATTATAAAACTGCTCTGCTTTATTAGCATTGAGCACCTTTCCATGCAAATACTTTTCTCATTTTCCATTCACTATTCATTATATATTATATATATATATATAATATATTATATATATATATTATATACTCCCATCCCCTGGGTTGAGCACTTGGGGGGGATTTCGCTGACGACCACCAACTAAAGCGTAAACGTAGGTGATACATCTATATATATATATATATATATATATATATATATATATTATATATATATATATATACACACTCCCCATACCCTTGGGTTAAGCACTTTCAGGGGACGCTGACGACCGCCAACTAAAGCGTAAACGAAACGCTCTACTATATAAGGAATGGAGCACTCTATGGCGGCCTTTACATACATACAATGTGTGTATTAAAACTGTTAAAACCCTCTTCGCATTCTGTAAGTGACGATAGCCAGTGGTTAACTGTCCGACTGATGCTGAACCGATCGGATTTCAATCCCGGCTGTAGGTAGCTTATAAAATGTCTAGCCTCACTGAAGAGACTTGATAAGTCGAAACACGTGTCTGTATATATATATATATATATATATATATATATATATATATATATATATCCCTTATATAGTAGAGCGTTTCGTTTACGCTTTAGTTGGCAGTCGTCAGCGAAATCCCCCCTAAAAGTGCTCAACCCAACGGGGCTGGGGAGTATATATATATATATATATATATATATATATATATATATATATATATATATATATATACCCTTGTGAAATACATGCTTCCAACTATTCTCAGGCTAGCCATATTCCAAAAGTTGTTTTTTTTCAATTCTATAGCAAGATCTATATATTTGTTTATCTTTTCATTTACTTTCATATTCACCCTGTGATCTGCTGGAACTGCAAAATCTACCAGTTGATAAGTTCTCTTTTTCTAGTTTATCTGGTCTTTTAGTTGGGATAACGCAATCCGTCTTTATCTCAAACTTCCAGTGAATCTAATGTTTTTCATTCTCAAGAACAGAATCGGTTTATGCATATACTATTTTGTTGTAGCGTATAGGATGATATCTTTTCTAATAATTATATAAATATAATTTTATTTATGAAGTACACATAAAAAATCGCGTTTTTAATTATTTTCGTTTGAAATATCATATCATACATTTTTTTTACCTCTAACTCGCAAGTTGGGATAATGATTGATTTTCAATACTATTTAAGAGCTTTTTAAAACTGTTCCGCACACCTTCCTCTTTCAACTTCCCTTGGCAATCCTAAGATCGGAAGAACATGATGTAAAATGGTAAACATTTGGAACTACAAGAACTTTGGTAGCTTGTAATTGTTCTATTTCCTACTTTCTTATTTACAGTATCATTGGTAAAACAAGTAGTCGCTACTAAACTGACCAATCCATTAATAAAAAAATAAATAAATAAATGTACATTTTTTTCCGGAATAATCAATGACTATCGGCTAAAACACGTTTATTGCAGACTTACAAGAACTAAAAAAAAAACTGCAAACAATTGATTCGGAAGTTTCGTTCTGAAAATTTACAAGTTAATTCTCAGTACTTATCCAAAAAAGTTTGTCCACTGATCCAATTCGCCCATCAGTAAAAAGCAAGAAAACTAGTAGAAATTATGTTGTTTTGCAACGTTTGGTCAAAAGGAACAAGGAAAATGGCAAAAGGGGGGAATTCGATGTTGCGTTGTATTAGATTAGTGAAGACATCTTAACGGTGGGAAGAGAATTAGACGAAACGAGAAAAGAAAAAAGAAAAAAATTAAATGGCAGACAGCAAAGTGGAAGTAAAAAGCCGAGAGAAAGCGAAAGCGAAAGTAGAACTAAAGTGAAAGTGAAACTGACGGCTAAATTGATGTAGAAGATAGCGTCGTTGATAGAAGTAGCTGCAGTGACCATCTTAAGGAGACGGACAATGATCGTGAGAGGAATTTCTAAAATGGCGGGCTTTTAACGTCGCAAGCAGGAAGAGCCTTGGGAAAAATAGAATAGATAAAATATATGTACACGTAATAAAGAGAAAAAAAGAAAAAAAGAATTAAAAAGAAATAAAAATAGAAAGGAAGATAGACACGATAGAAAGTAAATATTCAACCAATATTGGCTGAAGGGATTTGGTAAGAACATTTTATTTAGATGGCAGACAATGATTTAGTGTTTGCTTAACAATTGTTGGGTTATTTTATGCTGAAGAAATTTTGTTTTATTCAATAAAAATATTTCTGAAGTCATCTTTTCTCTTTAACCCATAGATGGGACACTAATATGTTCTACCACTCCTAGTCAGAGTGGACCTGGGAGTCATGGTGATGAAGGGGTACTGCCACTCCCCAGTGCTCCAAAATTGGAACTTCACCATTAGATGAAGTTTAACATCTCATTCTAGCAACTCCCGAAAGAGTCTTGGAGACTATGGGTGATTTGCTGTCACACACGCACCACTGAAAGACCATCCACTAATGCTAGTGTGAAAAACTCACAAAGAGTGATATAATGTCAATAATCAAAACCAAACACTATAGTAGAAATCTCATCAAAGGAATAAACACCTGGGTAGTCACCCTTTTTCAGATACGTGAACCATTCTTAAAATGAACAAGAAAGAAACTCAGACAAACTGACTAAAGGACAAAGAAAATTGATGACTATACATTATACTGAGAGGTATGAATCCAAATACTCTCCCTCCAAAACATTTTCTTCAATCATCTGTTCCGTTTCTGTTTCAAGTCAATAACTTCAACGTGGCAGTCAAAGTTTTAAAAATAATCCATCTACGTCTTTACTTTATTTATATTCATGGGTAAAAATAAATTAAAAAGTAGGAAGATACATCCTCTGAATGTGCACAGGTTGTGAATTATTGCCAGTTACGAGTTCTTGTATATTACATCGGCTCCAATTGCAACCCAGCCCTAATTCGGGTATTTTCCCGTCAAGGAACGTGCTACTAGTCTCGATATTGCCCAACGATTAAAAGCAAAGCTACAAAAGTTCGGTCGCTTCAATAGAAAAACTCAGTGGGAGTCAATAATCTAAGCCCATGAACATTTCCCCCCCCCCCATATAATGGAAATTTTGGTTTCCTCCCGTTTCTTTTGGACTTGTAGCGTAATTATTATGGTCTACGGAGAATTTTGGGAATTGAAAAAAAAAAGGTTACCGGTTTTTGGAGAAAGGAAAGAAAAAGAAATAAGAATAAAAAGAGGTTAAAGTTTGGATTGGTAAACGCTCAACAGGTGCCAGCCATTTACCGACTAATGACCCCGGAACTAGATTTAAAAATAAAAACGGAAGTCCTAGTTTATGTGGAGGAGCGGAAGTGGATGTGACCCCAACCCCACCTCGGGGACCACAAACGGAAGTAAAGAATGTTCTCTTTCGCCGGACCCGTGAAGTGTCGGACGTGTTTGTTGGGGCTCTGTCGTGGCATGTCTAGGGTAGCAGAGAACAGCGCGCATGAACGTGATTTACGATAGAACAGCTTTACCTCTCTCTCTCTCTCTCTCTCTCTCTCTCTCTCTCTCTCTCTCTCTCTCTGAAAAAGAAACCACGAGCCTAGAAAGAGATTGGGGTTTTGTAAATATGTTTACGTACCAACACATCTGTACGAGCAGGATGTCAATTACTTAAGCGAGATTTAACAAGTTTTTATTCAGAGGTTTCCTTCTCCAAGATTGTTACCTACACAATGTTTCAAGACACCATTCTGTCTTACTATCAACCCGTAGAAAGAATAGTTGGATGCACACGTTTCCTAAAGTTATTAGCTATACTAGCAAATATATGCACCCTCCGGGTGCAAGTATTTAAGTTTTAATGTAATAAAATATTGTATTAAATTAGAAAGGCTAATGAAACTAAATAAGAATACAGATAAAAAGATTTGAAACAGAGGGAGTATAATAAAAGATTTGAAATAGAGGGAGTATAATCGATAAAATAGAACAATTGAAATTTACTCTTCCATCACTCTCGTCTTTCATTGTTATTTTTTCTAATTTAAGTATTTAGTTAAAAGAGGAAGTAAAGAATAAAATGACAGTTATTTAATCTTGTTAATGGATTTCATTTAAGATTCATTGAAGAGATTTTTGCTTATATTCATTAAAATAAAACCAAACAGTTAGAAATCAATAATACTAAGCACATATTTATTAAATTCGATTTTTTAATATTAATATGCAAATTAGCCTTCCCGTTCACACTGTAAACCGCTATTTTGTTGTATATATAAATATAATTGCATGTTGTCAGTATGTAGACATAGTTAACAGTATTAATAATGTAAGACAATTTTATTAATAATTGAGGTTTAGATAAAAATAAAATCATGGAGAATGTGATGTCAATAACTAAGAGAATTGTGACTTGGGTAGGAATATAGTTTCGGTTACAGACAGAAAAACACACAATCTCCATTATAATAAGATGTGAAATGTAAACAGATTCATCCGGGTTTTGAACTCGGGTCAAAGAGGTCATTTCTTTCGACTTTAATCCTTACACAACACGCCTCCTCGAGAACGGAATATATATATATATATATATATATATATATATATATATATATATATATATATATATATATATATATATATATATATATATTAGAGAGAGAGAGAGAGAGAGATCCAATTGCATTAGTAGTTAATAAAAAGTGCTCAATATATTTCGTAAAGTATAGAGCATTTATAGTTGCAGAAAAATATTTCTTTCTACCACGGTTTCGGTGTTCAAGAATATATATATATATATATATATATATATATATATATAAGGTGTGTCATGAAATTATCGAGATTGAAGCTGTATTTACCAGGATAGAAATGAACAATGAATGGAACATTAATTTTTTTCAGAATACAAAGTGTGTCATAAAAGTGCCGGGATTGAAGCTGTATTTACCTAGATAGAAATGATCAATGAATAGAACGTTAATTTTTCAGAATACAGTAAATACACCAAATCTCGAAACTTTTTGACACACCTTATATATATATATATATATGTATATATATATATATATATATATATATATTATATATATAATTAAAGAAATAACAAAAGACTTAGAGATCCTGCATTATAGACTACTTCAGGGAGCTTAGACAAAAATGTCTAATTCTCCCGACTCATCAGATGCGAATTTTTTTTTTTTCCCTTCCTTTTAAATTGTTCTGTCTTGCTCAGCTGTAGAGTAATAAAAGATGTGAATAAAAAATAGGAATAAAAATACAAATAATAATAAACAATAATAATAAAACCAAAGATATCTGACCGCTTGTCAGTAATTTGTGAGAAGTTACTGTTAAGTCAATTAATTCAGAATTCAGGTCCATCCCTTGTTCACTTATTTAGTAGCTTTTGTTTACCTTAATTTATTTTATTTTATTTCCATGTCGCTTCAAATATACACACCCCTACATACATATACAAACTTATACATATACATACTAGTCTATAATGCAGGATCTCTAAGTCTTTTGTTATTTCTTTAATTATAAATTTGCTCTGTGATTCTAAAAATAAGAGCACACATTGAGCTCTCAAACTGCGACAAGTTGTTTTTAAAAAAAACCTATGTCGTAAGGAAGATTTCTTCTCTGGACTTTTGGATTATATATATATATATATATATATATATATATATATATATATATATACACTTAGAGAGACACTCTATATTTAGAGAGACACATACATATACATACATACTGGTTTTGTTTTGAATAATTCAACACATCCTTTCCTTTATGTATCTCTATGCTTTTCAGTAAATAAATCTTATTTTTTCATATCACTCTTGAAAAGGAAACTGATGGATGACCTGCGATTCAAATTGCTTATTTGCTGTTCATTATCTTGCACGACAGAATCCCTTCCCATCCTACGCATTACCCTCACGTCTATACATCAATAAAGTTATGGCTTGAACCTTTTTTACGTTGATATTCTTTCAACAGATGACGTGACCGGCATGTATCCGGAATAACTACAGAACTCTTGCAACTTTCTCCTTAGAATCAGAATATTTTTTCTGTTATTAAATAAACCTAGCTGCGTACCAAAGGATTCGAATAGCTAGAAATGACATTCATTGAGATTGTGTTATCACCATATCTCCTTAGATTTTTTTTTCTTCTGAAAATGAACATCTTGGCCCAGCATATTAACTTTTAGCTCTATCACTATCTCTGTCTGTCTGTCTGTCTGTCTGTCTGTCTGTCTCTCTCTCTCTCTCTCGCCCATAACCTTTTTTACTTTATATATAAAAACAAAACACAATAAATATTTAATCATTTATTAAATACAGAACTTAAAAAATAATAATTAAAAATTAAAAATAATTAATCGTAAAATAAAAAATATCTAAAAATTCCTTTTCTAAAATATTAACATATTCCGCCCATAACTTTTTCACTTTATATATAAAAACAAAATACAGTAAATATCTAATCATTTATGAAATACAGAACTTAAAAATAAAAAAAATAAAAAAATAAAAATTAATTGTAAAAAATTCCTTTACTAAAAATCTTTTGAATTCCAACCGTCACATTTCTTAATACCCATCCCCTTCCGTTTAAATTGTTTCGTCTTGTTGCCAACATCTCAAAAATCAGCTACATTTGGATGACAAAAGATATACATATGAGACATGACCGACATATATATGGCGCGAATGTCCACGTTGGTGAATATTGTAACGTCTTTCGTTTTTTGCAGTATTAAGGTTTTTTTGTTTTGTAAACTCATTTGACTCTCCTCTCCGACCCAAACAACTACGGGAGTGAATGAGCTCTGATGATGATTTTTGTAAAATCGAAATATTTATCAGTATCAGCTATGATTATATTATAAATTGTTTTCTTCTTTAACAGCATTGTGTGATGTTTTCATTCCACCTTTTCTTACTCATATATGTATTTATATATAGTATCCAAT
>CM042158.1:36509242-36514242 GCA_023376005.1 Doryteuthis pealeii | reverse complement strand
CATGTGGATCCTATTGCACAGGTGAATCCCATTAAGTACAGAATTCAAAACAAGTTGATCATATTGCTTATTTCCTAGTTGAGTAACATGATATTACAGGGTGACCCAGAAAAACAGAACCCAAATTATTTATTTTCCCATTAAACTAACCCTAAACCCCAACCCCAACCCTAACCCTAACCCTAACCCTATCCTCCCTAGTTGAGTAACATAATATTACAGGGTGATCCAGAAAAAATAGAACCCACAATTTTTTTAATACAACTGTTTATTTTAATTTTAACTTTTTTTTAAAGTTAAAGTCCACCAAGTGTTGGGTTAGGGTTAGGGTTAGTTTAATGGGAAAATAAATAAATAATTTGGGTTCTGTTTTTTCTGGTTCACTCCTGTTACTCAACTAGGAAATAACCATCATCTTTCACTGTCGTCTTATAATTCATCAGCTAGGATTAAGAGTCAGTTATTTATTAATCAGGATTGTGGAGCTGTAAATATGGTCATCAATTGTCTTTATGTAGAAGTAATCCAAAATATAGGATTGGAACCAAAATCTTGTCCGATACAAAATAATGTTTATTTAACCAATAAAGATAACATGTAAAATTTAAATTATTGGATGAATAAATGTTACTTAGTATCCGATAAGTGCCTCGTTCCAATCATATATATATATATATATATATATATATATATATATATATATTATATGTATATATATATATGTAAAATGAAAATGGAAGTGAATCCGACGGTATGTTGAAAAAAAAAAAGAAAGGAAAGAAAGTATTGAATGGATAAAATAGGATATTTGAATCAATTTTAAATTTTTAAATTAAAAAAAAATCCCTCATGCTTTGAAAATTAAAATTCCTCAAAACTTTATTCCAGCCATCATCTCTCCGCTTCAACATCCGTCGCATGTGACATGACGTCATTATAACCATCTTTCTCACCCGCATTTGAACACTTACTTCATGTGATTTTTTTAAAAAGTTCTTTTTTGGAACATTTCAAAAATCCTCCGCTTTCCAACGAATTTCATTTAAAAAATAAGGATTTACTCTGTAGAAGGTCGAATCTTCTTTGTGTGTGGAACATTTCCACATTTTTTTTTATTATTAATATTTCATTTCATTTGGTTATTTAAAAAAAAAAATAGTTTGAATAATGTACACATGGATAAACTCCTAACTGAAACACGTGTGAGTAGAATTGATTAAAATATCCTATTTTATCAATTCTATACTTTCTTTCCTTTCTTTCTTTTTTCAACACACTTATACACCACACACACACACACACACACACACATATATATATATATATATATATATATATATATATATATATATATATAAGGAAGGAAGAACTCAATACAGTAATCCCATAATAAATTTATTTCGACGAAAATTGGGGCCCATATAAATCTAAGTTGATTTAAACCGGCTCCCCAGATTTTCGTCTCATATATATATATATATATATATATATATATATATATATATATATATATATATATATATATATATAACTTCAACCATGAATTTTGAAATGAAGTTAAAATCAAATGCTGAAACAAAAGACATTGATCGTGACACTAGTTGTTACGATCGGTATCTTTATTAATTTTGAAATTGGATATATTTTTTTTTTTCAGTTTTGAATTTGACTTTGAAAATATTTTGCCATATTAGTATGTCTCCATTTTATATTCAATACTGTGGCCTAATATAATATATATATATATATATATATATATATATATATATATATATATATATATATATATATATTTTACATACTATGTTCATACAAGGATTTTTATATAAAAATCCTTGTACGAGTATATATGTTTGTATATATGTTACCAATATGCAAAAAAAGACCTATAACAGTTACTATAAAGAATATGTGCCCTCTGATCATAAGTATTTAAGTTTTGATATCATTAAATATATTAGAAAGACTAATGAAATTAAATAAGAACACATATTAAAAAAATATATTTATTTTAATCATATTTTAATTGTTTTGTATAAAAAATCATTCATATGATTGATTTTAATACGTTGGAGAATAGATGAATAATATTACAGATCATTAACACCAAGTAATTATTTATTAATCCCGGTCTTGTTAAAACTATCATGCAAATTAACCACACCATATATTATGTAAACATTGCAGGATTTTAAACGCGCTAATAACATGGATGTTTTTAACGTAAATTTAACGCAGATTTTTCGTTAATACATAAGATTTATTATATATATTAATGATTTTAACTCTAAATTAAATTCTCATTGATAAACGTACATAATTTCTTAAAGTATTGTGACGTAAGCAATGACGTAGTTTTAGATACAGAGGGACAGACACCGAATCTCCATTATAATAAGGTATATAATCAACTCCTTTCTACGTGAAGAAAGTGTGTCGAACTGGCGAAAACACTGAAGCAAATACACAAATAAGAAGAAGCCACCATAACAGTTTTAATGTTATTTCTGACAATGGTTAAATTTGTCACGTTTCTTCAAGGATACGTCACGTTTTTAGAGGCCTCTGCAAAATACTAATTTGAGAAAGAAATCGAAAGAAATAACAAAAGAAAAACTATTGGTTCAATGCTGGCATCATTAACATAATGGTAAGTCTGTTGTGTTGAAGATGAGTTGAACGATATTTTGGCTTTATTTATTTCTTTATTTTTATTATTGAATTTTTTTTTGTATATTATACATTGAAACATTGGGATATTGAAAAAAACAAAAATTGATTTACAAAGGATTCATGTTTACGATTCCCAATAGAAAAATAAAACAGACGAAATTTGTTTCATTGTTTGAAATTTACATGTTCTACTAAAATTAATTATGAAATTCCTGTAAAAATCAAAGACATACTATTCTTATCAGCATTTTTGGTTTAATTCTTCCACCAAGTCAGCAATAACAATTCCTACAACTGAAGCAAAAAATGACAATACGCTGGCGAGTAACAATTTTAGGTTATGTGGTGACAGAGATGAATGGGTTAATCCCTGTAGCGTAATTATTATGGTCTACCGGGAATTTGGGGATTGAAAAGAAAACGGTAATCGGATTTCTGGAGAAGGAGAAGAAAAAGAAATAAGAACAAAAAGAGGTTAGTTTGGAAGGGTAAAGACTCAACGGGGGCCAGCCATTGATCGACCAGTGATCCCGGAACTAGGTTTAAAGATAAAAACGGAAGTCCCACGTTTTTAATGAAAGCAGATGTGACCTTCCCCCACCCGGGACCACAAACGGAAGTAAAGAAAATTCGGCCTCTTTTTCGACGGACGCGTTTGTTGGGGGTCCGTCGTGATATATCTAGGGTAGCAACGAACAGCGCGCAGGAATGTGATTTAAGATACAAAAGCTCAACCTACTTTATCTCTCTCTATCTATCTCTATTTCTCTATCTATCTCTATCTATCTATCTATCTCCCCCCCTCTATCTCCCCTTCTCCCAGAAAACGAACCCACGAGCCTAGAAATAAATAAACAACCCCTTTTTGACTATACGACTTTTGTTTGTTGTTACTCTGAACTAACTAAGGCTACTACTACTACTCGGCCCCTATGCAACAATCATATAATAAGCGAATATAATGTGATATCGAGACTGATACATTAATCTGAACTAGCAGGACCTGTGCAAATACCACAGTATGATCATTTAGTTATTACAACGTTTACTTAAGAGCTATTGCAAAATAGTTCGATCTAAAAAATATAATAATTTTTATTTTACTCGCGTTCGCTCTTTCTTATCTTTATTTTCTTCTTTTCAACGTTTCATTATGTTGGATTAAAACAGATTAGCGTTATCACTTCCCTGCGCTCTCCCTTTCTACCTTACCCCTACTCTCTTTCTTTCTTATATTTTTCTGCGTAGCATGTCCTTTTACTTAACATTTTTATGATAAAAATGAAATGGTGACGACAGTCATAAGAAATAAGAATTCGGTGCAACACTAGATAAACATGATTTACATTTTTTCATTGTATCTTGGACGATTTGGACGATCTCATTTTTAACCAGAGGGTGTTACAAGATGATAATTAACATGAAATTAAGGAGCACAAGTATTAATAAATAGATAGATTAAATCTCCTTATAGGAACAATTCTTCTTAGAAATATTGAGACATTTGAATTGAGAATAAAAGTTGTCACTTACCGGTTTCGTATAAATTAACAGGTACACCTAATGCCTGTTGCGGTCGAAGCCCCCTGTCCTAATGGACAGATACACAACTGTATGTGTTGCCTCAGATGGCTGGAGAGTCTAAGAGAAAAAACAATTTCATTTTAGCTATACTGCCTTTTATACTACTGGTCATTACAACATATAGTTCCCTACCGGACAAACCATGAAAAGTAAGGGAGATAATCCCAACAATTATTTTTGATTTCAATGATGATGGTTTTTATGCAATTCAATATTTTCTTCAAAAGAGTTTTCTCGATGATCGATTGCAGTGTATCTGATTATTATTGGGTGGACTGAATCGAATCAATTATTCTATCAGTCAATCAAGTATCAATATGTCAAAATCGCTCTCACAATATCCCCATATCGATTTATCCCAGCTTCTTTTAACATTTGTATCATTCAAGCAACGTTTACATCAATTTATCTATTTACATCTCTCTCTCTCTCTCTCTCTCTCTCTCTCTCTCTCTCTCTCTCTCTCCATGTACAAATATAAACACACACACACACACACACATACACACACACACACACACACACACACACACACATATATATATATATATATATATATATATATATATATATATATATATTTATGTATATATACGCGGCCTGTCACATAAATCACACGTGCGACCCGCGGCGTCCGCTTGTACAGGACGGTACGTGACCGAGAAGTCCAGCCCTCGAGTGACAAGTCCTGCTACACACATCACATATGTTTACATTTAAATCTGAGCAGTCTGCGTGCTCAC
>CM042158.1:36501742-36504242 GCA_023376005.1 Doryteuthis pealeii | reverse complement strand
AAACGAGCGCTCTCGGCAATACAGTTTGCCATCATCAGGTAGGAAACGATGGTATGGTTTCGTGTCTCGTTTTCAAGGAGAACGAGTAGTAGCAAGGAATTAGAAGTGGGAGGTAATAACAATTGGTAGTGGGAGGTTGTAGGAATGGTAGTGGTTCGAGAGAACGATGCAGTAGTGATTTTTGTGGGAGGGGGCACAAGTTGTAAGAAGGGGAGCGTTATAGTGGAAGGAGGAGAGGCGGAAAATTATAAGCATTTGTGAACATGTTGACTTATTTCAAAGTTTATTTTGTTTAAGGTAGGTTTTTTTTGTTTGATATATAAAGCTTCGATTATTTGAAGTTTTTGTTTGTTTTTTCTTTATGTAGTGTGCGTGTATTTTCGGTTAGAATGTTGCGGTAGGTATGAATGTGTTTTAAGGTGTTGATTAATGGAGCTGCAATCAGATAAGTGTAGTGTTAATCTGCGTGATAATGTGGCCGTCGTGTGGCCAATATATGTGTTATTACACAATATTATATATATATATGTATTCATGTATGTATATTATTATATGTGTTATTACACATTATTATATATATATGTATGTATGTATATATATACGTTAATATATGAAGTAAATCAAATATATATATATATATATATAATATATACATGAAGATAGGAGGGTTGGAGTAAAATGTGTGTGTGTGTGTGTGTGTGTGTGTGTGTGTGTGCACGGCAGTTATCACCCGCTGCATGGAAAATGGGCACAGCCCAACTATAAAATACACAACGATGGTAAGTAAAATGCCCCGATGATTCGGATATTGCGAGAAACTTGAGTCGGTAGATTTTAAATCATTCAATGTTTAATCGTCTCTTTCCCCCCCCTCTCTCTCTATATATATATATATATATATATATATATGTGTGTGTGTGTGTGTGTGTGTGTGTGTGCATAGAGAGAGAGAGAGAGAGATTTTGACGATTAAATCTGAAGAAACTATAATATATATATATATATATATATATATATATATATCAGTGACAGTGTGTTTCCGGAATTTTCCTGGTTATGTAATATCCGGCTAAATTTAATTTATACACATTTGTAATATCAATAGCTATCGATTGCCGAGCCAATTGAGAAAATGTCACAACGGGAAAGTGTTCATGCTAACATCCATTTACCAATAACTCAATATTAATACTTTTTAGAAGAGATTGAGGCGCAATATCAACACGGGTATTATCAATACAAAGTGGTCCTGATGAACAGAATATGGAAGTTCATTAAATTTGCTAAATAATTGGGAATATTTCCGTTAGCCAATTTATTTTTTCGTATTTTCTCCTGTCACGGCCAGTAATTTTTTCACTAGTGACCCGGAATTAATTCCATGCTAAATATGAATACCACCACTGGATTTCCAGAAGAATTCCAACCTAGTGACGTTTTGTTTGATCTTGGCCAAGAGCTTTGTTTTCAATTGCATCTCTGAACAGAGTGGCTGGATCAACGCAAGGTCTTTTTTGCATAGGAATTTTAATGGGGCATACTACGATTAAATAATTATGAATCTGGAAACAAACTTTTTTTACCCCTCTCTCTACCCAGGCGACGCCGGGTAGACACTTCTAGTTAAGTATGAATTTATAAATGTAAAAAAAAATATTTTAGAGTGTCTTTTTTACGTACTAATTGTTAATAATTATAGTGAGCGTAAGTTATCTGCTAATAGCAAAAATGGACATCGCTTAATTCTTGTAGTTAGGGAAGGTACCGTTGTTTTGAAATTTACCAATTCCTTTACGGTGAAAAGAGAAACCAGCATAAGAAAGTGTCAGCGGGTATAAAAAACAGGAGGCCGGACTGTCGACCATATCAACAGAAGTGATGACGCACAACATGTCTTGAGAATTAAACATAGATGGACAGAAACACCATAAGTGGTGTATGATATATATACAGGCTGTTCGGTATAAATTTGACAGTTACATAAGGAAAAACAAAGTGCTTGGTAACTACAAAATTTAATCGATTATAAAGAAATTCAACAGGCACGGAAATTACACGATAAGTTTCCCTTAAATAACCGTCATTAGCGTCGATCACAGTCTCAATCCTGCTCCGGAACCTGGGGCAAGCTGATGTTACAGTTTCCCTGGGAAGGATCTTAAAATCTACCATAATTCTGTCGATTAACTGGGCTTTTGTAAGACTGGCACGGCGATTAGTATCTTAATCAACAGCGCCACATACATAATAATCCATGGGGGTAATATCTGGGGAGTTCGGAGGCCAAACATTGGGACTGATGTAGTCGTAAAAATTCGCAGACAAACATTTTTGACTTTTCCCAGAGGTGTGGCGTGGGAACTAATCCTGCTGCCATACATATGGCCTATCATTGTCAACCCTTGTTATCCAGGGCTTGACTACAGTTTTTAGCAACTCCTGGTAGGAATCTGAGGGTCCTCCAACACTTTTCCTGCAAATTTTCGATTAATTCTGCTGT
>CM042158.1:36474242-36496742 GCA_023376005.1 Doryteuthis pealeii | reverse complement strand
AGACTCGTAAGTCAAGGTACCCTTATATATTTTTTTTTTACCAAGTGAATTATATTTTTAATCACATAGAATTGGCACGTATACTTTGAATAATTTGGCCTGGAACGGATTAATGCCATTTCAGTTCAATTCAATATTGATAATTGATTTGATATACGAGAAAAGTCAGTAATCAGCGGAACGAATTAGACTCGTAAGTCAAGGTACCCTTATATTTTTTTTTTTTACCAAGTGAATTATATTTTTAATCACATAGAATTGGCACGTATACTTTGAATAATTTGGCCTAGAACGGATTAATGCCATTTCAGTTCAATTCAATATTGATAATTGATTTGATATACGAGAAAAGTCAGTAATCAGCGGAACGAATTAGACTCGTAAGTCAAGGTACACTTATATTTTTTTTTACCAAGTGAATTATTTTTTAATCACACAGAATTGGCACGTATACTTTGAATAATTTGGCCTGGAACGGATTAATGCCATTTCAGTTCAATTCAATATTGATAATTGATTTGATATACGAGAAAAGTCAGTAATCAGCGGAACGAATTAGACTCGTAAGTCAAGGTACACTTATATTTTTTTTACCAAGTGAAATAATTTCGTAGATTAATCACACAAAATTGGCTGAGAATAATAATTACGCTACATTGTTGCTTTGAATTGAAATCCTAAATAAGGGTTGTTATTGTTTGCTTTGGTTGAGTTTGTTTTACGGCATGTCAACCTTTTTCGTGTCATTTTAGGTCGGTCAGTAGAGCGGCCACTTAGGAAACAAACTGTTCCGGGTTCGTAAACTGCCCTCTCTAACTCTCTAACAAAGAAAGAAAGAAAGAAAGAAAAAAAGAAACTGACTGAGTAAATAGAAATATACATTAAAAAAACAATCTGACAAAAAATCATAGAAAGAAAGGATAAGGAAAAGAAAAAAATAACAGACTGTGTATAGATAGATAGATACATACATAAAAATTCAACCGTCTGAGAAAAAAAGAAAGAAAGAAAGAAAAGAAAGGACAAGTTCCAAGATAGATAGATAGATAGATAGATAGATGAATAAACTGAAACAGAGGGGTTGCATATACATAATTATATATCAACATCGATAGATCTCAGTCAATAGAGTATTGCCTATGTAATTGCAAGGTTCCTGGTTCGATACTGACCCTCGCCAACACAGCGCATGCTCTGTCCGAGGAGGTGATAGTAGATGTCAATTTTGTTTGATAAATATTTTTATTGGGTTTTTCGGACAATTATACAAGGGTTTTCAATTAGATTAAATACAGGTTACTTAAAATACGTTAACAATTTCTATGGGAATAAAATACCTTTATATCTCGATTTTAAAAAGTCTCAACGTGTTCAAGAGTACTGCCATGGGTAGGGGTCTCCGTGGCGTAGTGGCTCACATGTTGGACTGGGACATTATAGTAAGCGAGTACGAACTCCGACACACACTATTACGGTTACGTTCCGACATACTCTGGGGAAAGGTATGGGTACCAGGTATGTGTTGAATAGGACCACTGCGGTTTTTCTACAAGGATGGCTTTGGCGTTAATTTGATATACCATTAAACAAAGAAACTAAACTATTCTTGTCAATACATTATTGAAATCTTTCCAGGTAGTCTCAGTAAAACCAGTAATGGTTTTCTAATAAATAATCTCTCATAGCAGTGCTAATATTTTAGACTCTCTCTCTCTCTCTCTTTCTCTCTCTCTCTCTCTTTCTCTCTCTCTCAACAATTTTAGACATTTCCCTAAATATATTTCGGTAAAATGCATTATATATATATTTGTGAATAAAAAGGCCTTAAATACCATGGGTATCGTGGTTATGGACCATTTCCACTCGTGAGTATGCCCACGAGCTTCTTCAGACCACTGATATCTTTTATTTTATTTTTCATTCCATATGGTCCATAACCACGATACGCATGATATTTAAGGCCTTTTTATTCACAAATAACTTTCCTCTGTTTACAATAATTAAACATTAAGCTCTCATACAGAACCTGAACTCTACAACAAACTACTGGTAGAGAATTAAGACCAGCCTAGAATCACCTTGGTACCGCACCAAAGTATATATATATATATATATATATATATATATATATATATATATATATATACCGCAGTGACTATACAAATCTACTTAGTAAATAATTATAAAACTTTAATCACTTCGCGATTTTTTTTTCACTAAAATCGAGTAAAAAGTGCCTATAAAGATCTAAAAAGACGATTCGCGCTCATCCCAGAAACTTAAGTCGGTATATTTTAAACGGTTTGTATTTTAAACAATTCGCTTTCAATCCTATATATATATATTATATATATATATATATATATATATATATATATATATATATACATGTGTGTGTGTGTGTGTGTGTGTGTGTGTGTGTGTGATAAAAAAGGTCAATTTTTTAAGCTGAACATAACAGATTTGAATTCAGTGTTTTCCTTCCTCTAGAATAGTTACCTAGCCAAAGTTAAAGAGCCCAGTCACCACAACTAATTACCATAGCTAGAGGGAGGGTTGTTAGTTAGAATCCAAAACTCTCACAAAATTAGCAGAAATATTACACTGCTCTCTATACGATAGTACAGAGCAAATATAACAATATCTTATTATAATAGAGATTGTGTCTGTAACCGAGATTTTCTCATCAACAACGTTCTTATTTCCTTAGTTATTTACATTATTGTCAGTGGTTATTAAATAATCATTATTTAATCTTAAGTAGCATCTTATCTATTAACAGTTTGATTTAGGTCTAGCTGACAGAGATTTGCCTCAAAACAGCCCATATCATTAATATATCTAAAATTCTGCAATGTGTGTTATATATCATTAGGAAATAAATGTTTACATAATATATGGTGTGGTTAATTTGCATACCAGTTTTAACAAAACCGTGTTTAATAAATAAATACTTGGTTTCATAGATTTCTAAAATTATTGTGTTATTCTCCAACGTATTAAAAGCAATCCTATGTAGAATTCTATATTGAAATAATTTAGAATAATGTAAAAATAATTATAATTATTTTTATGTTCGTATTTAATTTGATTCGTCTTTCTAATTCAATATAATATTTAATTGTATTAAAAGTCAAAATCTTGTGCCCGAAGGGCGAATCTTTTGATAGTTACAATAAAATAATTAATTATTTGATTATATTAAAAAAAAATCAATTTATAGTTTCATATATCTAAATGTACGTTATCCTATATATCAACCACCACTACAGAGTGGTAAAATACCCCCAATGGGGCAATCTCTTATCTGTGGGTGACGAGCTCTGATGCTTAAGGATGGAATCCTCAAGGATGAGCAGCCCATGATATGACACTTTACTTTTGCTTTTAGGTTAGACAGGTAATCGGAGAGGTCATCTCCGATCAATTGGCTTGTCAAGTCAAATCCTAGCACCTATAGGATTGTCCCGACCCTTTTGTTCTCATGGCAATCCCCCAACCTATTTTATGATATATGTGCTTCAAAGCGGTGGTCGTGGTCCTTAGTGTCCTGGGTATGACGTTCAACTGCATCTAGGGGTGAAATCCCAGTTCTTGACCTATGGGTAATGTGGAGTACCCCTTTATCACCATTACTCTCAGGTGCACTCTGACTCAAAGTGGCAGTATCTCTTAGGGTCCCATCTATAGGTTAAATATAGAAAAAATAGTGTATAAATGGGTTTAAATGTGAGTTTATAAAAAGGTTTTTGAATACCCATCAAGAATGAATTAAAGGAACTATCTTCGACATAAGAATCCCAACAACGGTTGACATGCCGTGAAAATTCAATAAAACAAACCAACCCAAATGCTTATAATTTTCCAGAGAATATTGCTATTAAATGCTAAGTTTAGATTGGTTGACAGCCTTCCGTCTACAAGAGACGATGGATTAGTGTCGTTTTTTTTATGTGAACTACATAGCCTGGGCGGGTTTATATTGTTGCCCGTGCAGCAAATCCCCCCTCTCCACATTGCCGCTGTGATCCAGAGGAAAAGTAAGGAACCAATGCGGTTTGCCAACAGTAGTGTCGCAGGAGTTGATGGTTAATACTGGATTTCAGCATCACACCACGTTAGGGATTCCGGCTCCTGGTTTGTTTTCGGGGTTTACTCCCCTAGCCTTTTCTTGAAAGGCAGCAGAGGTTTTGTGTCGCACTTTTCCTTGACCAAGGCTAAGGCGCCCCTTTTAACCCATTTAGGGATTTATGCGAGTAGTAAGTACCCCAAACTTACTACTATCGGTGTTCCTGAAAATTAGGGAAACGGTATGTTTTGAGTTTGTGTCAGACAAGCAACATGACCTTCAGATCTTTTTTTTTTTTTTACTTTCAATTTATTTATATTTCCATTTGCAACTAATTACAATCTGATTTAGCACAGTTGGTTGAGCATCCGCCAATGAATCGTGAGGTTCCTGGTTCGATAACGGTCCCCGCCAACTCAGCGTATGAATAGCATAGTTTTAGTAAACCGAACTGTACAGCTGGCGGTAGGTGTGGCGCTCCACCTCAGAAAAAAAACCTTCCCTGGTCTAGCGCTTGCGAAAAGAGGATAGACTCTCCTACTGTTCGCCTGATACCGACCATTAGCCACTCAACCAACAACTTCTATAAATGAGATTTGACCCCGCATCACACTTAATGACCGCCCAAGGCGTCCCATAAATAAGCTATATTCCAAATATTTTAATTTCACAGTAAGAGACAACTAATGATTTTCCAAATATCGTTTCAATTGAATCTTCATCCATGTCAGCCCGAGGTTCATCATAAGGACTCCCGTATCATTTTGTTGCTGGTGCTTAACAGCTTTATTAAAATTTTATTTCATACCCTTACTGCGCATGTTCACGATACTTCAGCCCATTCCTCTTCCGGTCCATGTCGGCAAGTAGCAGCCCAATGGAAACTAGCCAACCTATCATTGAAAAGGGGGCGCCAACAATCCAATACATCGGTAAACAAGATGTGTCAAACAAGCAAGCAGAGAAGGAAAGGCAGGCATCTACTCATTAGCCCCGGGCCCTGAAAAGGTCATTAGAATTTTAACGTAAATCACCTTATGCGATTTCGTAATCTAAGTTTAAGGATTTCTTCTTCTTCTTCTTCTTCTTCTTTCTTCTTCTTCTTCTTCTTCTTCTTCTTCTTCTTCTCTTGGCACCGGTTCAGCCCGAGTGATATTGAGCTCGGATATCGCAGAATGGGAATTAATAAACTCCTAACATGGGAGGAGGTAGGTTTATCGCCCTAGGCGTTCGTCATCCGATAATCAATATGCGACCAAAAGAAAGCAATAATCTGTCACGTGATCAAAAACCGGTGACGTTAATATACTTGCAGGGACGATTTATTGAAATAGGTCTTAATAGTTTCTTAGCCGACATATGAAAATTCCTGGTTGCGTCATCTCGGTCATGAGAGTGGAAGTAATCAATCTATAAAACTGTTTGCTAATAATTGATCGTAGATAATTTTATAGATCTTAGAATTGCTGAAAACTATAAATGCCGGGTGTTCTCGTGCATTAGGCGAGTAAGTAACACTAAAAGTTTTAACTAAATAAATCCATCGTTGTTTGGTTGGACTTTACGGCATATCAACCCCTGTTAGGTTATTTTATGCTGGACATGATTTGTTTCTTTCATTCTTGATGGGTACTCAATTTTTTAAAAACCTCAATGCTTTTTAACACATTTTTAAAACTCATTTTTTCTCGTACTATTTGGATTATTCGGACTATTGTCCTCATCTTCATTGATATCTGTACAAGGTTTCGGTCGATGTGCCCTTTGGTCTTCTTCACACTTCTCGGACTCGGGAAACTTCTTTTCGGACTCGGAAAACTTCTATTCGAACTCTGGAACCAATCCTGGTCAAGGACAGCAGTAACATAGAATAATAATTAACACAGCTTAACACCTGTACCCCAGCTATTTTTAGAGGAATGAGAACAGGATACCCCCCGAGGACTGAATAAAGGGTTAGGTTCAAAGTTTCGTGATGGCTCCTGATTACGACAATAAGGTTCTCGAGTTCGAATAGAATGTTCCTGAGTCCGAAAAGAAGGTTCCTGAGTCCGAGAAAGTTCTCGGGTCCGACAAGAAATTACCTGAAGAAGGCCGGAGGGCACATCGACCGAGACGTTGTACAGATAACAATGAAGATGGGGACAATAATCCGAATAATCCAAATAGTGCTAGTTATCAGGGCTCAACTAAAAAATTCCGAAAAATGATTTTTTTCTATTTAACCCATAGATAGGTCTCTATAGGTTACTACCACTCTGGATTAGTGTGGACCTGGAAGTAATGGCAATGAAGGTGTACTCCACACTCTCCAGAGCTTCCAGATTAGAACTTCACCATTAGATGCAGTTTGCCGTCATAGTCAGTAAAACTATTTGTTAATAATAATTGATAGTAGATAATTTTTATAGATCTTAGAATTGCTGAAAATGATAAATGCCTGTTGTTTTCGTGCAATAGTTGAGTAAGTAACTCTAAGAATTTAACTAAAAATCCATTGTTGGTAGGATTTTACGGCATATCAACCCCTGTAATTTTATTCTATGCCGGAGATGTTTTGTTTCATTCATTCTTGATGCGTTAGGGTTACGTTAGGATTACGTTAAGGTTAGGGTTAGCAGGGTTAGGGTTATGGTTAGGGATAAAAAATCAATGTTTATACACATGTATTTTAAACTGACTGTAATAATAAACGAACCCAAAGGGTTAGGCTTGGAAAGTTTTATTCTACTTAGAATACAGTTACAATTTACTGAGAGTTTATATACTCTCAAAAAACGTCAAAGATTTACACAAAGGGGAGGTAATAATAAAACAGGGGAAATAACTCTCAATTATTTATTACACTGGCCTAAACAACCTAATTAAATAATTAACTAGAAACACATAAACTTCTATGAATTTCTTTTGTTAATATCTTTCGTTTTATTTATTACATAGCTGGTTCATAGCTGAAAATAGGTATAATTTTCCGATTTTCCCATCGTGCACGCAGTTTCAGCCTATTCAAACAATTAACCACAAACAGAGACTTGAATCGATCTATTTTTTTTTTTTAATGTTCAGTTTTACTTAGTCGCCTAATGCACGAGAACACCCGGCATTTATCATTATCAGCAACTCTGAGGTATGTATAATTATCTACAATCAATTATTAGCAATTAATTACATTCACTTGATATGACGGTAAACTGCCAATAATGATGAAGTTGGAATTTCGGAGCTTTAATTGACTTTTAAAAAATGTGTTTAAAAAACTCATATAAATAAAAAAAAACTGGAAATCCAGCAATATGAATAAAACAAAATATATTCGGCATAAAATAACCTAACCAATGTTTATAAACATGTATTTTAAACTGACTGTAATAATAAACGAATACAAAGGGTTAGGTATGTGTTGCATAGCGCTCGACTCGGGCCACAAAATCGTACATGTTATATACTGTTGCTGGGTCGTATGTGTTAGTAGTGGAGTATAGAGATTCACACGTAGACATATGTTAGTTTAAGACTTTTAACGTTTTTTTGTTTTCCCTCGTGGTGCGTGTGAGTGGCGGCGTTGACAATGGGAACTACTACTGCTGTGTGTGGTGGAAGGTGGTGGGCGCGCTGGCAGAAATCGACCGTGTCAACGGGTCACTCCGTCCGCTCTGTTCACCGTCTCCTGTCTGACTGACTCCCTACTGACTGTTGACTGTCTTTTGTATCTCTCAAACGCCTACACGTTTTCTCCTTTCTCTTTGTCCCTCAGCCGGAAGTCCTTTCTTCCCCTTCCAGTCTCTCTGTTCAATTTTCCTTTGTCTTTTCGAACTTCCCTCGCAAAACAAATTGAAACAATAGTCAATCTGCAACATGTGGAAAGCTTTATTCTGCTTAGAATACAGTTACAATTTACTGAGAGTTTATATACTCTCAAAAACGTTAAAGTTCTAATTTCGGAGCTTTTATTGACTTTTACAAAATGTGTTTAAAAAAAACCCTGGAAATCCCTCAAGATAAATAAAACAAAATATATTCGGCATAAAATAACCTAACAATGGTTGACATGTCGTAAAATCAAACCAACCAAATTAGCCGGTATATGGAAATTCTGGTTGCGTCATCTCGGCCATTGGAGTAAACGTAATGAATCTACAAAACTATTTGCTAATAATTGATCGTACATAATTATATAGATCTTAGAATTGCTGAAAATGATGAATGCCGGGTGTTCTCGTGCATTAGGCGACTAAGTAAAACTGAAGATTAAAAAAATAGATCGATTCAAGTCTGTGTTTGTGGTTAATTGTTTGAATAGGCTGAAACTGCGTGCACGATGGGAAAATCGGGAAGTAATAAATATTTTCAGCTATGAACAAGCTATGAATAAGTAAGACGAAAGATTTTAACAAAAGAAATTCATAGAAGTTGATGTGTTTCTAGTTAATTATTTAATTAGGGTGTTCTAAGGCGACTAAGTAAAACTGAAGATTTTAACAAAATACATTGAAGTCTGTGTTTGTGGTTAATTGTTTAAATAGACTGAAACTGCGTGCACGAATTGGAAAATCGGGAAGTAATTAATATTTTCAGCTATGAAACGTATTCATCAATTAATGATTTTAAACTAGGATGGTTGGTTGATTGTGTTTTACGTCATGTCAAACCCTGTTAGGTTATTTTATGCAGAATTTTTTATACATGTTTGATGAGTATTCAATTTTTTAAACCTCAAGACTTTATATTTTGTGAAGGATAAAAATACAAAAAAATTATTCTAAATGAAAAATGTAGATACTATTAATTATTTTGTGATCAAACATGTGAATTTTTAAAAAAAATTTTAAAAAGATTAAAGGAAATGATAAAGGTACATTTGACTATCATGAATTTTTCTAAAGTGGAAAAATTGCATTTTCCATTCAATTGTTAAAATATAAAATTGTAACCCAAACCCTAACCCTAATGTAGGGAGAGTGAACGGCAAAATTCACGAACCTGTGATGAGCCAACAACCGTTCGTCGATCGAAGAGACAGCGGGTGGCATGTTGCACATGTGGGCAGAAGAAAAACATGTGACGAGTCCGACTAGTTGTGGAGGTAAAATCGTGAATATCCTTGAGGCGGTGATTTATAGTGGCAAGTCTCGTAGCTGGCGAGACGAGAGTTGTGACGTCTCGGCCAGACCGAGTATAAAAGAACAGTGGCAAGGGGGCAAAGGACGACGAACTTATTTTGTTTAAGATCTTCACAAGTGTTACGGTGTCTTTGGTAGAATTTTGCCGTTCGCTCTCGCTACACCTAACCCTAACAGTATGAAGTCTTATCAAGTAACATTTTAAAAAAATAGCTTTTAGATAGATCGTTTTTCAAGTTTGTTTGTATCACAGAATTGTACAGCAGGTACTTTTAGATAATCCCAGATCACTCGTCAACAGTCATTTTAATCTTTTAGCTTTTAGATAGTTTGAAATTTATTTAAATATATTTCAAATATATTTGTTAGCAAAATAGCCTGTGGTATTGTTTATTAGGACCGGTAAAATAAGTCTAAAATCAGGTTTGCTTATTTTACCAGAACCGGATAACTAGGCTAATCGAAAAAAATATATAAAAGTACAGAATTAAATTGTTTTATTTCTAAATAAATGTAAATAAAATAAAGTAAATAAGAAATTTCGTCTTTGTAAATAAAGAAAAATATTCATAGAACCAGAAATTTAGATGATTTATAGTTTTTTTATTTTTTTTTTATATCAAGCTTTCAGTTCTCTAAGCTAAAAAATATTATGTTTTAAAAATAAAATAATTGTTTTATTTCTAAGTAAATGTAAAGAACCTTATTTTTCTCTATATCAAGAGATTTTCAGCCGTACGGTACGGCATGCAAATCTAAGCATCTGCGTATGCGTAAAGCTGACGTAGTTCTCCGTACCTGATCGGGTAAGTGTAGAGCCGTACCAAAAAAGTACAATCCTCATTTTTGTGTCTATTCTCAATAAAACCAACTTATTTCGACAGTTTTGGAAAACTTTAAATTGACGAAATATTAGCCTGTAATTTTTTCACCAATTTAATTTACACCAATTTAACCTGAGCTCAATGGGTGAATTCTAAGTGTACCTTCTCCTAGACTCGTTAACTATCCATGGTTAAAGCTGGAGGGAGAATTGGATTAATACCTTTCCCAAGGGTATTAGCGCTATTTGAAATGTCAACAGTTTCGATCAGGAATTGGAATCGGCTCGAGGAGTCCATTTCCTACGACTCTAAACTTTAGACCACGCACCTCTCTCCCCCTCTCTCCCTCTCTCTCCCCCCTCTCTCTCTCTCTCTCTCTATATATATATATATATATATATATATATATAGAGAGAGAGAGAGAGAGAGAGAGGGAGAGAGAGGGAGAGAGGGGGAGAGAGGTGCGTGGTCTAAAGTTTAGAGTCGTAGGAAATGGACTATATATATATATATATATATATATATATATATGTGTGTGTGTATATATATATATATATATATATATATATTATATATATATATATATATATATTATATGGGGAAATATGTGCTTAATTGAAGTCGTACCTAATTTTGAAAGTTAATTAATTAATAATTAATTATTAATTAATTAACTTTCAAAATTAGATACGACTTCAATTAAGCACATATTCTCCCAAACATTGTCGGCTAAAAATAGCCATATCATAAACACATCGCTTGTGTATTTACTTCTCATATATATATATATATATATATATATATATATATATATATATATATATAGGCATAGATAGGGAGATAGAGAGAGGGAGTAAGAAAGAAAGAAAGAAATATGATGAATTACTATATATATACTGATAGAACCAGAAATCGATTAAGGACATTTGATAGAGATACATTTAATTGCAAAATAATTTTTTTTCTAAGCCATCATTGTATAAATTACTTAAAAGAAGATAATACTTATCTTCAGACAATTTACAGAAATATAAATAATGAGTAAAACTTTGTATTCTTTTTACAAAACAGAAATGAACTAAAAAAAATATATATATATTTTCGAATAAATGATTGCAATGATTTTCTTCGGGTGACAAAGTACAAATTTTCCTGACGTTATTATTGAGATTAATTCCACGATGAATTTTTTCATAAATTGCAATTTATTTTTCCTCATTTTCTCATGTAGATATTCAACATATGTTTATCCTTCTGTTGTTTACACTCAATAAACATAATTAAAACAATTGCATCAATAATATTGTTCTGCTGTGCATTAACCCAGCGATTTAAATAATATATTTTGGGTTCAGAAAAGCAAAAGAAAATTAATTATAAAAATACAATAGGAATTTCGGACCATATGACCTTTAGGCACCCCTTTTTGATCTCGATTAAGAAAGGACGTTTTTCATTTACATCGTCAATATCCGATTTTTTTAAAATTATAAAACTTACCCCTAACCTTAACTCTTAACCCTAACCCCTAACCCCTAACAAACAACCGGATATTGACGATGTAAATGAAAAACATGTCCTTTCAAGAATCATCTCAAGTGCTTTGGCATTGCCCCGTCCAGCTGGGAAAATTTGGCTCAGGACCGTCCTCGGTGGTGGTGGGTTCTCCGCAGCGGACTGTTCATGTCTGAAGCCACCCTGGCACAACACCACGAAACCAAGAGGCCCAGAAGAAAAGCAGCGGCAATAAAGCACCGTTACATCAACATCATCAGGGACAGCCTTTGCATGCGATATCTGTTGTCGTGAATGTTTGTTGAACATTGGACTTTACAGTCACAGGAGGCGCTATAATATCAGGGGCACAAAAACTATATTATAGTCTTCTGGTACTGAATTGCCAATGAAGTGCCAATAGCGTAGTGGATAAAGGCGTTCGGTTAAAACAGTTCTACGTGACGCTTAGGTTCAATCCTTGTTAAGGGCAACAGTGACATAGAATAATAATTAACACAGCTTAACACTTGTACCCCAGCTATGGTTAGCGGAATGAGAACAGGATAACAGCTTAGACTGAATAAAGGGTTAGGTTCAAAGTTCTGTGATGGCTCCTGATTACGACAAGAAGGTTTCCGAGTTCAAGAAGGCTCCCGAGTCAGATAAGAAATACCTAAAGAAGGCTAGAGGGCACATTGTACAGATAACAATAAAGATGAGGACAATTGTCCGAATAATTCAAATAATACAAATCATTAAGCTTCATCTAAAAAATTCAGAGAAATTGACAAATGAAAGATTGAAAACTATTGCATTGATACATAGAACCATGAGCCTCCCATAAAAAGTACGCCATTCAACCTGGGATCCTATTTGGGGAAATATCTGGAAACAAACTACCCCAATGAGGTCAAATGTTGACCATGGGTGGTGACCCGTGATGCTAAAGGATGGAATCTCGGAGGCCGAGCAGTCCATGTCATTTTACTTTTACACTTATTTGGGTTTGACTGTCGGTCGCAGTGAACCCCTCTGATCAATCAGCTGATCACGTCAAGCCGTAGCACCTAGATGATTGTCCCAATACTATTGCCTTTATTGCAAACCCCCAATACTTCTTATCATATATGTGCTAGACGGCGGTGGCTGTGGTTCTTAATTTCTTTAATAACTAAGACGTTAAAATGCATCTAATGGTGTGATGTCACTTCCGGAGATTCGGGGAGTATGGAGTACCCCTTCAATGACATCAACTATAAATATAGACCGGACCGACAAAATCATTTATTTGATAAATAAATAAATATATATATTGTTGGAGTAGCGTGGATATGAAGTCAATAGTTTCTCACAAACGTGATTCTCCAACGTGACGTGAAGATCGCGTAGGCGAGAAACTTAGTTACCAACGTCGTTGACTTAATTTCCATGTTAGCATAAATTATATACGCATGCTCTATCCATGATATTCAGCACTATTCAATTATAAATATAGCACACTATGTTAGCAACATTAACACGCACACACACACACACACATATATATCCCATCTATGGGTTAAATGTGTTTATAAAAAAATTGTATTATCCATTAAGAATTGATTTATTTCAAAACTTTATCGGCATTAAAGGACACACTGAGGTTTATATGCCGTAAAACAAACCAAACCAAACAAACCAAATCACATATATATACAAGGTGTGTCATAAAACTACCGAGATTGAAGACGGAACGGGTGGAACGTTATTTTTTTCGGAATACAAGGTATGTCAAAAAGTACAAAAATCTTGATACTTTTTGGACACAACTTATATATATATATATATATATATATATATATATATATAGAGAGAGAGAGAGAGAGAGGAGAGACACACACACACACACACATACAGAGTGAGTGAGTGAGTGAGAGAGAGATGATTATGAATTGACATAAAATACTGATGGAAGCTGGAATCAATAATTGCAAAAGAAATTTCTTTTCTAAGTCATCTTTGTGTAAATTGCTTAAAAGAAGATAATACTTATCTACAGTCAATTTACAGAAAAATAAATGATAAATAAAAAGTGTACTTGTTTTTCAAGACAGTGATGAACTTAGATAAAACAAACCTTAAACGTTTTTTCTCAAAGATAATGTTAAATAGAAAACCTATTTTTAAAGGTCTAATAATTTTTAATTATATATATATGTATATATATATATGTTTTAAATGGACTCTCCCGTCGATTTTCGACGTATGAGGGTTCATACACACAATGAACTCCCACACAGGGATTTGTTTATAGTGGTGAAGGCTTGTGTTGGACCATCCACACTTTTTGGCACAATCAATAGGAAAGAATTGGTGCATCAAGGGTTGCCACAAACCCAATCAACGACCGACTTCAGAAATTTTGAATTCAGAGTTATTCCTCTCCTAGACTGGTTACCTACCAAAGGCTATATATATATATATATATATTTTTATATATATATATATATAAATTCATACACAGACATATACACACATACGCACGCAAATACACATATATATATATATATTTTGACAGGAAGTTATTTTGTAGACAGGTGTTATTGAACAACACGGAACATTTTTTCCTTATCTGGATTTGTACTTTTTCCAGTCTTCTGGCGATCTTTCTGATGTTAGGATCCAGTTGGAATAGGATTATTCCTATACTATCTGCTCGAGCGCTTTCGACTGCTTCTTCAGTCGTCATCAGTGGGTATATGATTTGGTGTGGGTTTTTTTTTTTAAATATATATTTTGTTTTTAAATTAGAAGAGTCCAATATTGTTAGATGTTTGAGTGATTAGTGTATTAGTTATTAAAGATAACTAATATATTATGACCGATGCTGAATGCTATTTTATTAATGTTAGGTTCTTTTTTTATTTTTTTATTCATATTGCCTCACAATAATCTGTAAGCGTTTCTTATAAAAGCAACAATAAGAAACATGTAATAAATAACTGCAATGGTTTTCCCGGTGACAAAATACACATTATTTGCGTTATTATTGAGATTAATTCCAAAAAAGTGTTTCTCTAAATTGCAATTTATTTTTCCTCATTTTCTCATGTAGATATTCAACATATGTTTATTCTTCAGCTGTTTATACTCAATAAACATAATTAAAACAATTGAATCAATGATATTGTTCTGCTTGTTGGAATATTTTGATATATATGGTGTGCTGAAGTCCACCAATTAAACTTATCGATTCTGCGTGGGCGCGTGGATTAAAACCAGCCAATCTACAAGCCCGAATACTTGTTTAAGTAATTACTAAATCGCCAATCTTGAAAGCCGTTTATTTACACGTATTTGACACGGACGAGCAAATCAGCCATTGCTTAACACAAGGATTCTTCACTAAGAAGTATCTGACTAGTCCATGATATGCAAATACTTCAAACGATTCTACAAAATACTAAAGAACAACCAAAAGAGTATTCACTAAGGAACAGCCATAGGATTCTACCCAACACCAAGGAACAACCAAGGATTCTTCACTAAGGAACACAATGGATCTCCAATGTAAAGTGCTCTCACTTGAAGCCTAAAAATGGCCTGAAGAATCGCAACTCTGCTTTGCATTAATAAACGATACTCAATCGGGGGCCATATGGTCCCTATAATCATATAACATTTTGTGGGGTTCAGGAAATCAAAAAAATAATTTAATTACAAAAATCCAAGGTAATTTATGAGGAAGTGCGTCCTGATCTCCTGCCTCAAGTGTTGCTACCCGGTGACTATTAAAATAACAACCCAGCTCAGTCTATTCAAAACTATCCATCTATCTACCTATCCCAATTTGTTCATATTTATCTATATTACTTTAAATACTAAGATTTTTTTATTCATGTTTTTTAATGTCTTGTTTTTAGTTTAAATAAAAAAGAATTTCGACAAAAAAAGAGTGACCCCCCCCCCCAATACATTTACTTGTCGAAAATATCTATCTATCTCCATTGGTTCGTATCTATCTATATTTATTTTGTTTGTTTATCTATCTATCTCAGTCTATTCAAAACTATTTATCCATCTTCATATCTAAACAAGAATTACGACAAATTACGATAAATAAACAAGAATTACGACGAGCTGGGGTTGTTATTTTGATAGTCACCGGGTAGTGGTTTTTGAGGCGCGAGATCGGGACGCACTTCCTCATAAACTACCAAATCCAAGATGATTTTTAAACATCGAATGGCTATGGAGATCCAGCATAATAAAATATGAATGAAAGGGATCTTTAGGTAAATAAACCATTGACAATCACACGAACGTTCAATGAGCTCCAGATTTGGGAAATATCTAAGAAAAAAAAAAAGACCTACCATTATGGGGTCAACTGTTGACCGTGAGTGGCGACCCGGGATGCTTAAGGATGCAAATCATGTACCTGATTAGTCCATGATATGCACATACTTCACTTTGGCTCTTACATGTCTAGACGTGCAGACGGATAAACACCTTGTAATCAATCGGCTGGTCACATCAATCCCTAAAACCTATATGATTTTTCAACCCTATTACTTTTATGGCAGAGCACAACCCTTTTTATCATATATATATATTTACCAACCCCTACGCATGAGCAGGATGCGACACAAGGTCAATTTTTAAGCGGGGTTTAACAGGTTTGAATTCAGAGTTTTCCTTCTCCTAGACTTGTTACCTAGCCATGGTTAAAGAGCCCAGTCTACCCTACTATTTACCCATAGCTGGAGGGAGAGTAGGATTCCTACCTTTCACAAGGATATTAACGCTAAGTGAAATGCAATTACCACGTTCAGGATTTGAACTCGGTGCGACGAGTCCATCTCCCATGACTTTAACCATTACACCACACGAACTTTTCCTTTTTATCATATATGTTCTAGAAAGCGATGTCTGTGTGTCTTTTTTAAAGAACACTAATTAGGACTGAGCCTATTCTAGTAGTGAGTGGTTTAAATTCAGAGTTTTCCTTCTCCTAGACTGGTTGGCTAAACAAGGTTAAGGAGTCCCGTCTGAGCTACTATTTACCCATTTCTGGAGGGAGAGTAGTTGGATTCCTACCCTTTCCCAAGAGTACTCCTTCATCACAATTAGTACCAGGTCCACTATGACCCGGAGTGGTTGTACCTATTAGGGTCACATTTATGGTTTCGACTTTATAAAGAAAGTTTTAAAAATATGTGTAAAAATGACTCAGAAGTTTTGTGATGAGGCTTGATAATTAGTATTATTGGGATTATTCGGACTATTGTCCTCATCTTCATTGTTATCTGTACAACGTTGCGGCCAATGTGCCCTCCGGTCTTCATGCAGTTCATGTCGCATTCGGGAACTTTCTCGGACTCAGGAACTTTCTTTTCGCACTCAGGAACCTTGTTGTCGTAATCGGAAATCTACTTGTCGTAATCGGGAGCCATCGCGGAACTTTGAACCTAAGTCTTTATTCAGTTCGCTGGGGATCCTGTTCTCATTCCGCTAACCATAGCTGGGGTACAGGTGTTAAGCCGTGTTAATTATTATTCCATGTCACTGCTGCCCCTGACCAGGATTGAACCTACAGTCTAGAGATAAGTGTCACCTAGAACTGTCTTAATCCACACCTTTATCCACTACGCTATGTTTCAAATTGAACAATAGTCCGAAGAAAAAAATAAAACAATACTAATTACAAGAAGGTTCTCGTGTTCGAAAAGAAGGTTCCCGTGTTTGATAAGGCTCCCGAGTCCGAAAAGAAATGCCTGAAGAAGGTCGGATGTTACATCGACCGAAATATTGTGTAGATATCAATAAACACGAGAACAATAATTTGAATAATCCAAATGATATTAATCATCAAGCCTTATCTAAAAAAAAAAAATCAAAAAAAATCAGAGAAATAGATAAATAAAATTATGACAACAATTAAATAAAACCACATCGGCCGAAACGTTATATAGATAACAATATAGATGAGGACAATAGTCCGAATAATCTAAATAATACTAAAAGAAAAAAAAAACTTCATCATCAGACTTTTATCTGATTCTTTCTTTGTTTTAATTATATAAAAGATTATAAAACTAGAAGTGTTCCATGTGAATTATTTATTTTTATCAATACAAGTCTATTTCTTTTTTCGACAATTGCGTGATCGTACGGATGCTAAGAACACAAGTTGTACGTAATAATGCTTTATCCAGGAGACGTGAATCAGAGACAGAAGGAAAGAGAAAATAAAAATCTAGAATTCAATGAAAGAAATAAGAAATACGAAGAAACCTAAGTTTGCATCTGATTCACATTGATATTACATTTCGTTTCGTTTTGTTTCTTTCCTATTTTTGTTTTTACTTTCTCGAATCTCTGTCTTTATCTTGTGATTCATTTGTAAGGAAATAAGCGCGAGGGTGACACGTTGAGACAATAAAAAACGTGGAATAAAATCGTATGGAAAATAATAATGATGAAACGAAACACTTAGTGAAAATTCCGGTGAGCTTATTTGGCTGTCATTTTAAAATAGACACGTCCTGTCAGTCAAGACGTGTTTTATTGTCAACTGCTATTACCCGCCTCTGTATGGAGACACCAGTAAAACAAGTTTTATTCTATACCACCCTCGGCGACAGCGGTGATACACGACGCTGATTTCTGCCTGTGTCATTCGCTGAGTGGTTCATCACCCTGGTCTCGCCGAGTTCGGCTTTTGATTGCCGGCCAAAAAACTACCACTTTGATTATCACAAATATCTTTTCATACGTTTTCATTCCCAATCACGTATGTGAGCACGTGTGCACGCGCGTGTGTGTATGTGTGTGTGTGTACGTTTCAGCACGTGCCTGTCTGTGTCTGGGTGTGTGGGTATATGTGTGTCTGCGTGTGTACTGTACTAAGAGTATGTGCACGCGCGTGTGTATGTGTGTGTGGGTATATGTGTGTGTGTATGCGTGTGTGGTATGTTTCTGTAGGTGCGTGCACGTGCGTATCTGTGTCTGGGTGTATGGGTATATGTGTGTCTGCGTGTATCATGGAGTAAGGGTATGTTTGTGAGCGCGCCGTGTGTGTATGGGTGTGTAGTATGTTTCTGTAGGTGCGTGCACGTGCGTGTCTGTGTCTGGGTGTTTGGGTACATGTGTGTCTACGTTTGTCCTGAAGTAAGGGTATGTTTGTGTATGTCCGTGTACAGTGCGCGTATGTGTGTACGTGTGTGTGTGTGTGTGTGTGTGTGTGTATGGGTATGCGGGCGTGTCTCTGTGTGTGTATGGGTTTTTAAACGTATGTGTGCACGTGTGTGTCTGTGTCTGAGTGTGTGGGTATATGTATGTCTATGTCTCTCCTGGAGGAAGAGTATGTGTGTGTATATGCGTCTACGTGCGTATGTGTCTGTGAGTGTGTATGGGTATGTTTGTGTATGTACATGCACATACATGTCTGTATGTGTGTGGGGGGGTGTCTGTCTGTCTGTGTGCGTGTCTATAGGTGTCTATGGGTATGTTTGTGTATGTGCGTGCGTGTACGCGGGCGTGACAGTGTTTGTAAGTGTTTTTTTTTTGTGTGTGTATGTATGTGCACGTGCGTGTCTGTGTGTGTATTTGCGTAAACTGGCGTGTCTACATGTATGATACAGTTTACTTGTTTTTTATTTGGGGATTTTTCCATTTCGTGAATCATTCGTTTATTATTTCTTTCTACTTATTTTTTTTATCACCATCAAGTAAATGACATTCAAATGTGCCGCATTTACTCGAATATAAGTCGATTGCGTCTACAGCTCAACCTTTAATTAATAAATTGTTAAATCCAAACGTGTCTCCTTTCCATCTATATTTGGAGAAATGTAGACAAACACAGGGTGTTGTACAAGATGGATGTTTATTGTAGGTAGTGGGTATTTGCCTCATACCCCACTTTTATGGGTTGGGCACAAGGCCTCGTTTTAACGTGGGCCCACCCACAAGCCGAAGCTCATGGGTGGGAAAGAACAAAAATTGCGTCGACCCCCTTCGGCATTCCCCCTCAAGGGGGGCGCCTCAGGCGCTGGGCATTAACCCAGCCCTGCCCCCAAGGGGACAGGTATTGCCTGGGGGGATATCCCCCTGGGGTCGACGCTATTAATTGAACACACCGGTCCAGTGGCCGAAGCACACCGGACCCCCGCCCCGAAGGATGGGTTATTAATGTGTTTTATTGTAGGTAGTGATGTTGACGTTATAATGTTTCGGTATGTTAGACATTCTTCAGGGTATTGGATTGAGTTCTTGCTTCAACGGATGTCATTCTCATACTGGTGAGTTATGAGGTTGTGAATAAGGGAAGGGTGGTCAGTTGCTGGTGCTACTAGGAGTGTTTAAGTTGGTAGTGGGAGTTTCATTTTTTTTCTTTTCCATCTATATATAATTACGCTTATTCCGAAATCTTCCGTTCATTATCATCGAGCAACTCGAGACTATCAAAATTATTCAACATGCAATGCAAAAATGTAAATCCAGATTATCTGGTGGCGCTTGATCGCAGATTTCTTATTTGTCTCATTTTATTTCAGCCAATTTAAAAAAAGGAAACATTTCAAATGGCCTTACGTCGCTTAAATGCCCAACGTAAAATTAAAAGGAATTGAAAAAAAAAAAAAAAAAAAAAAAAGAAGTTACATCTTCTTTTATAGGTAATATTGAAATTGTGAATTACGGAATATATTTTGGAAATTTTGATTTTATGTCGTCCTAATTTACGCTATGTTTTAGCAAGTCAGCGTTGTGTGATATTCCGGCACAATTTTCTGAGTCGTGGTTTTGTCACTTTTTTTGTCTGCAGGTTCATGTAGATATTTTAAACGCTCCCCCTAGTTATTCATCGAGAAATCAATGTAAATATTTCGCAAACTCTCTTTTAAGAAAGGGTGAGAGACGGTTAAATCAAGATTATTATACATTTTACATATTGAACTATTTGGCAACAGCTATTAAGTACACATATCAAACGTTGCTAGTCTATATATTAATACACGTGTTTCTTAATTGCACGACCGTTATGATCTAGAAATATCATCTGGTTAAAAATGAAAACATCTAAATCGTCCAAAATGAAATGCAAAAATGTAATTCCTAATTATCTAGTAATTCGCCGGATTCTTATTTCTTATTTATAATACCCATACATACCTACAGACACGCGCGTGCACGCACAAGCGCACACGCAGAGAAACGCGCACGTACACGTACCTGCACACACATAACCATACCCCAGGACACACGCAGACACACACGTACCCACACACTCAGACACGCACCTTAGTTAAATTTTGAGCCATTCCGTTTTTTATTATAAAGAAAGGGAAGTAAAGAGACATGCTACACAGAAAGATTGTGTCTTGATCGGGAATAAGACTTCGGAAAACCTCCTTCTATCCTACTCTTTTACTCATAGCTGGAGGGAGAATAATTGGATTCCTGCTTTTCCCAGGGGTATTAAGACTGAAAAGTAAATAGTCTCGTTTGAATACGAATAGTTTTCAAACAGATCTATTTGACCCCAACTGGTACTACCTCTCCGGATCAGAATACACCTAGGAGTAATGGTAAAGAAGGCGTACTCCACACTCCACAGATTTCTAGAACAATACGATCAGATGCAGTGTAGTGTCATATCCAGGACACTCCTTTTTGGAGGTCTTACCACTCCAACAGAACTATCTTTCTTTCTTTCTTTCTTTCTTTCTTTCTGTCTGTCTGTCTGTCTGTCATTATCTTTCTGCCTGTTCTATCTATCTATCTATCTATCTATCTATATTTCTTTCTTTCTGCCTGCCTGCCTGCCTGTCAGCCTGCCTGTTCCTATCTATCTCTCTATCTCTCTATCTATCTATCTATCTATTTATCTTTCTTTCTTTCTTTCTTTCTTTCTTTCTTTTTTCTGCCTGTTCCTATCTTTCTTTCTTTCTTTCTTTCTTTCTTTCTGTCTGTCTGTCTGTTCCTATCTATCTTTCTTTCTTTCTTTCTTTATTCTGTTACTTTGGTTTGGCTTCTTTGTTTAATGGCATATCAACCTCCGTGGCTTATTTATTGCCAAAGCCAGCGTGGTAGAAGAACACTGGTGGTACTATTTAACCAATAGTTGGAGCAAGGAATGATAGATACCTTTCTGAAATGTATTAGTCTGAAAGCGAACGTAATAGCCCGACTGAAATCCGAACTCTTTTATAACGATGTCGTAATCTAGTACGTGGACTCTGATGTTAAATGTGTTGTAGTCTAGGTGGTTTTCGATTCTCACAGAGTGACCCATATGATGTTGGATATTCGAATCCATTTCCTACATTGATAACCGTTACAATACGGGTTCCTCACATGGTTGTCGGCTGGGGCTTTAGAATAACCTCTGCAGATGGTTAATAAACCCCCACCAATAGGGTCAGCTGTTGCACCTCGGTGGTAACCCATGATGCTTATTGATGGAACAATGACATGCAACAGTCCGCATTGGTCCTTGCATAGCCTAAACAGGCGATCGGAGTGGACCCCTCCGATCAATCGAATGGTCAGGTCAAACCCTAGCACCTATATGATTGTCCCAACCCTATTGCCGTTATGGCATACCACAATAATATTTATCATATATCTGCTAAATTGCGGTGGCTGTCCTGGCCTTGACGTTAAAGTTCAAGTTGAAGTTCCAGTTCTAGAGCTCAGGGGAATGTGGAGTACCGCTTCTTCGCCATTACTCCCAGGTCCACTCTGACACGAAGTGGTAGTAACTGTTAGTGTCCCATCTATAGGTTAAGTAGAGGAAAATGAGTTTAAGAAAATTTGTTCTAAAAAATGAGTTAAAGAAATTGAATACCATCAAGAATGAATAAAACAAAACGACTCCGACATAACATAACCCAACAAGGTTTGATATGCCGTAAAATCCAACAAACCAACATTTGTTATGAAAGAAAATACCTTTTTTAATTCAATAGTAAAACAAATCTTTTATCAATATTGGTTAATTTCT
>CM042158.1:36459242-36469242 GCA_023376005.1 Doryteuthis pealeii | reverse complement strand
CTTCAGCTTTGGGTAAGTAACCAGTCTAGGAGAGGGTAACTCTGAATTCAAAATTCCTGAGGTCGGTCGTTGATTGGGTTTGTGGCAACCCTTGATGCACCAATTATTTCCTATCGACTGTGCCAAAAAGTGTGGATGGTCCAACACATATAAACAAATCTCTGTGTGGATGTTCATTGTGTGTATGAACCATCATACGTCGAAAATCGACGGGAGAGTCCATTTTTATGAAATGAAATAAAAATAATAAGAAAAAATAAAAATGGTCGGTAGGTGGCGCTGGAGACTACATTGAGTTATGATATTCAATATCTTACAAAACAATAAATATTGAGGCCCTGGGCATTAAAATGTGTAGACGTCGTCTGCTGAGATGAATAAAAAAGATTAAGATAATTTATTTTTCCAAAAAAAGATGCCATCGTAGATTAGTTCCAATTATAACTGAAGATCGTTTAGTTCCATGACAACGAGTGTAACCAACTTGTCTCTCCGAATAAAGTCGGGAAAATAAAAACTGATAAGAATTATATCTATGATTAAATATTTTCTTCGATGTATGTGGTCTTATAGATGAGATTATTATTATTATTATTATTATTATTATTATTATTATTATTATTATTGTGTTTAGTCACCAAGTTTAACTTTAGCTTCTCCGATGTATGTGGTTTTATGGATGAGATAATAGGGTAATTCCAGGTCAAATCATGCAGGCCATGTCACCCACACCCTTCCATGTTCCGGAAATGTTGTACAGGTGTGGACCATGTTAATGTTAGACAATTCCCAAAATTTGAACTTCAAATTCTAAAAATTAGCGGATAAATGTCGATTTTAGCGCTCTAAATTTGGTGGGGTTCGCGGAAAAAGGCGACTTTTAAAAAAAAATTTTGGTCTGTAAAATGAGTTCTAGAGCTTCCCTACTACGAAAAATTAGGTTTTAAAAGCATTTTTACCAAGGAATCCAAAGATGCTATCAAAATAGTCTTAAAGTCAACCAATTTTAAGTTATTGATCATTTTTTAAATTTTTCATTGTAAGATCAATATCCCGATGTGGCCCTGCATCTATGACAATTTTTTTCTTTTATTATTTCACATATATTGAACATTATTTGTACCAAAAGGATAGTTTCGTTTTTGCTCAGAACCGAAGCTATAATATTTTGCAAAAATTTGTTAAAATTTTGCAATTCAATTTTTCTAAAATTTTGTACATGTGTGGATTATGTTAAAGTTAGACAATGCCCAAAATTTGAGCTTCGAATTCAAAAAATTGGCGGAATTATGTCGATTCTTACCTTTCTAAATTTGAGTGGGTGGTCACTAAAAAACTTTTTGTAATCTATTTTTGTCGGCAAAATGAGTTCTATAGCTTCCCTTCTCCTAAAAAAATTGTTTTATAAAAATATTTTGCCCAGGAAATACAAAAATGCTTTAATAAAAGTCTGAAAGTTAACCGATTTTAAGTTAATAATGATTTCTGATTGGCAAAATTATAACTGATGTTGTAGCTTCGGTTATAAAAAAATCTCATTTTAATTTTTATTTTTTTTTTATTATTCATTTTTCATCTGTACGACGCGTGCATTAAGACCTAATAATGTTCATGTTTTTAAATATAACTCTTACGCTATAACATTCCAATGCATGAGCACGTTTCACGTTATATAAATGATGAACAAGCCACCATTTTAATATTTTAATATTTTTGACTGTCTGAGGATTGCATAATATACATGAAACTGCAGTTACGTAAAATTAACACCATAATATTTCATCTCTGATATATATATATATATATAATATATAATATATATATATATATACATACATGCCTATACATACATACATATATATATATATATATATATATATATATATATATATATACAAATTTATATAATGTTTTAGATTTTAAAGGCAATTACAATGCGTATAAAATAGTGTCCAATGTTTATTTAATTTCGAAGTATCTTCAGAGACTGTTTTTGAAATAGACGCGGTCTTGTGTGTTTATATATATTTTTATATATATTTATATATATAAACACACAAGACCGCGTCCATTTCAAAAACAGTCTCTGAAGATGAAGATACTTCGAAATTGATAAGATATTGGGAACTATTTTATACGCATTGTAATTGCCTCTAAAATATAAATAATAATATACTTTACTTAACAATGCTTCAAGCAAATTATCAAATACTATTACAAAAATGTATCTATATTTACAGAACAGAATGATCACACGAAGTAACGACTTTATACTTTGTTTAAAAAAACATCTTTGATTTTTGTATATACACACATGACCAGTTGCTTACTGCTGTGCCCAGCAATTTTCCTTCATACTTAAGCGAGTTTTACTCCGAGAAATCAAAATATGCATTGCTTTTTAGAGATTCGTCATTTTTAAATACAAGCAAGCCCACTCTAATCTGTAAGCTTAAATCTTTAAATGTTCCTTCGGGCAAACCAAAACTGTATATCGGATCTATGCCCGCAAGCACGTCATAGTTTTTTTTTTCTTTCTTTTTTTATGATAATCTTTGCGGAACATTATGCGTTCGATGAATGCACTGTTCGAATCAATCCAAACCGGCCCCACCCCATCCACCACATCAACAGATGTGGTAAAGTAATTTGCTTCCCAAGTGATTTTTTTAAAAATCGTATGTCAAGGGGAAATATATATTAGTCGAACAGAGTTGCTGTAAACTTTATAGAAATTAGTAAGCATCTTAATAAGGGGAAATACTCGGTTTATTTATTTGTTTTACGGTATATCAACCTCAGTGGGTCATTTAATGCCGACAAAGTTTTGAAATTCATTCTTAATCGATACTCAATTTTATAAACACATTTTTATATTTAACCAATAGATAGAACCCTAACAGGTACTACCACTCCGGGTCAGAATTGACCAGGGAGCAATGGTGATGAAGGGGTACTCCACATTCCCCAGACCTACAGAAATGTAACCTCACCATCAGATAGATTCTTTTAGGTGGGGGTTGTTTTGTTTTACGGCATATCCACCTCAGTGGGTCATTTAATGCCAATAAAGTTTTAAAATAAATTCATTCTTAATGGATAATACATTTTTTTTAATAAATACATTTTTCTATTTAACCCATAGATGGGACCCTAACAGGTACTACCACTCCGGGTCAGAGTAGACCAGGGAGCAATGGTGATAAAGAGGTGCTCCACATTCCCCAAACCTCCAGAACTGGAACCTCACCATCAGATAGAGTTTAACGTCATTCCCAGGACATGAAGACCCTCAGCCACCGACTTTTTGAACATATATGATAAAAAGGGGTTGTGGCTTTCTATAAGAGTCATAGTGTTGGGGCAATCATATAAATGCTAGGGTTTGAAATAACCAGCCGATTAATCAGAGGGGGGCTCACCGACCGCCCGTCTAACCTAACTAAGGAAATACTCTGTAATAGACAACCATGATCTGATTTTTTCTCGCAAATGCACCTACCAAAACCGGATCCCTGCAAGAGGCATTAGTCTCTACCTGGATGAAAAAAGAGATCCGGTGTTTAATCAAGATGGGCCCATCTTCATATCTGCCAGGTCTCTTGCACAGCATCCAGCATCCGCGCAAATCTGGTTGATGTAAATCTTTGTTGGATTGCACACCGATGTGCCCATGTGCAGGCTTCTCCAGGAGAACGTTACTTATGAGTTCATCCTTGCTTCTCCAACAGTGCACAGCATCTTCCCCTTTAATTTGGATCGTTTGTATAATAGGGGCAAGTGGTCGTGCAGATTCTTGTGGGGTTTTGTTTCCGTGATTTGTTTAAGATCTCACGCAGCATTTTTGTGTTACCAAAATAGAACATAATTATCGTATAAGATGAAAAATAACATTTTTAATCTTTCGTTAATCTTAGATGGCTGGATTTTACGGCATATAAAACCTTGTTGGGTTATTTTAAGCCGAATACCTTTTGTTTTATTCATTCTTGGGTGGTATTTAATTTTTGTAAACTCAATTTTTAAAAAACACATTTTAATAATCATTTTTCTTCTATTTAACATATAGATGAGACACCAACTGGTACTACCATTCCAGATCAGAGTGAACCTGTGAGTTATGGAGATGAAGGGGTACTTCACATTCTTAAGAGTTCTAGAACTGGAACCTCATCACTAGGAGACTAGGAGAATAAGACTATCAGCCACCGCCTTCTAGCACATTTATGTTAAAAATGATCGGGGTATTGCCATGAGGGCAATAAGGTTAGGACAATTATAGGTGCTAGGGCTTGACCTGACCAGCCGATTGATCGGAGGAGACCGGTCCGACCGCCTGTCTTGGCTAATTAGGATCAAAATGGGGTGCTTTATGTCATGAACTGCATCATGGATCGACACGTACGACCAACACGTGGCTCTATCGTGGGGATTTAACCGCTCTGCAGAGGTGCAGTCGGTGGATTCTACAGCTGCAACCAGTTATTAATGTTAATTCAAATTTCTATTAATCAAAGGCTAGATATGCAATATTCTATGGGTTAAAAAAGTCTAATTTTATGTTTAAATTGAATTTTGGATAATTTGCAGCTTCTTTTTATTTTAAAAGTGCAATTTTCGAAGTATTAGTGCATTAGACCTTCCTAAAATGGGCATAGTTTCATGCACAATCTCCAAAGTTCTTGTAGAAAGATTCTTTGTTTAACAAAAAGTGCTTTTGGGTATCATTTATATAGCTACTTCAGTTAGTATATATATATATATATATATATATATATATATATATATATATATATATATTATATATATATATATATATATGATAGGATGGATGTAGTAGAATATATATATATATAAACACATACACGCAAAACACTCACACACACATATATATATATATACACACTCACACAATAAAATACATATAGACACACACACATATATATATATTATTATACATATATATACTCACTCAATACACACACATACACACACACACACATATATATATATATATATATATATATATAATTAAGTGAGAGAGATGAGAGAATTAGACAAGAGAGAAAAAGACAGGGACTAATCCGCGCCAACGGCCAATCATGTCTGCGGATGTCAAACGTTCTTTTTTATTTTAGATTATTCTTATTTTTTCACAACCGCCATCATCTTATCATTATTCATCATCCCTAAAATTTCACGAAAATTACACAAATATAAAAGCATTAAAAATCAAAACACGAAAAAAAGAAAAAGAAAAAGAAAGAATGAATTATCGAACCTGATAAGCAATAAAACCAAAAAGTAAAAAATAAAAAAAAATAAGCAAAAAAAACTCGATCAAATTTCCTAGGGAAAATATTCAACAAGCTCAATGCATTAAAGGTCTGTCTTCTTCCCCGATGACGTTGCTGCCTTCAACAAGCTTTTTATCTTTTACTTTTTCTTATTTAAGAACACTGTAGGTTTTAAGAGAGAAGTAGCAACCCGAGGCGAAATCTATTAAAATCTGCTTGAAAAAGACTTTCTTGTTTTATGATTTTCTAAGTGCTCCGATTCAAATGCCAATATTTCTTCCTCTGGATTTGAATCAGTCCACTTCACCTGTTACATTCAATGATTATAAGGACTTTCTATTTCACTAGACAATAACTATTCCTTTCCTTACCCGCTCAAAGTATCTATATCTATCTATCTATCTATCTATCTATCTATCTATCTATCTTAGACTGGTCGAATCTATCTATCTATCTATCTATTTACATATCAATCTACCTTAGACTGATCCTATATCTCTATATATCTATCTATCTATTAATCTATCTTAGACTGGTCGAATCTATCTATCTATCTATCTATCTATCTATCGATCGATCTATCTATCTATCTATCTATCTATTTACATATCAATCTACTTTAGACTGATCCTATCTATGTATATATCTATTTATCTATTAATCTACCTTAGACTGGTCGAATCTATCTATCTATCTATCTATCTATCTAACTATTTACATATCAATCTACCTTAGACTGATCCTATCTATCTATATATCCATCTATCTATTAATCTATCTTAGACTGGTCGAATCTATGTATCTATCTATCTATATATACATGTCAATCTACCTTAGACTGATCCTATCTATCTATCTATATAATCTATCTATTTATATCTATCTTAGACTGGTCGAAACTATTCTATCTATCTATCTATCTATCTATTTACATGTCAATCTATCTTTAGACTGATCCTATCTATCTATCTATCTATCTATCTATCTATCTATCTATTAATCTATTTTAGACTGGTAGAATCTATCTCTATCTATTACATAGACTGATCCTATCTATATCTATCTATCTATATCTATCTAGACTGGTCGAATTATCTATCTATCTATCTATATCTATTTACATGTCAATTCTAGACTGATCCTATCTATCTATCTAATCTATCTATCTATTAATCTATTTTAGACTGGTAGATCTATCTATCTATCTATCTATCTATTTACATATCAATCTACCTCAGACTGATCCTATCTATCTATATAATACTATATATCTATTAATCTACCTTAGACTGGTCGAATCTATCTATCTATCTATCTATCTAACTATTTACATATCAATCTACCATAGACTGATCCTATCTATCTATCTATTTATCTATTCATCTATCAATCTATCTTAGACTGGTCGAATCTATCAATCTATCTATCTATCTATTTACATATCAATCTACCTTAGACTGATCCTATCTATCTATCTATCTATTTATCTATTAATCTATCTTAGACTGGTCGAATCTATCTATCTATTTATCTGCCTTAGACTGGTCATATATATGTATCTATCAATCTAAATTAGACTGGTCGTATCTATGTATCTATCTACCTGCTTTAGACTGGTTGTATCTATCTATCTATCTATCTATCTATCTATCTATCTATCTACCTTAGACTGATCCTATCTATATATTTATATATCTATCTATCTACCTTCCTATATATCTATTTATCTATCAATCTATCTATCTATTTATCTATCTATCTATCAATCTATCTTAGACTGGTCGAATCTATATATCTATCCAACTGCTTTAAACTGGCCGTATCTATCTATCAAGCTACCTTAGACTGGTCGTGTCTATCTATCTATCTATCTATCTATCTATCTATCTACCTATCTGTCAGCCTGGTCGTATCTATCTATCTGCATTAGACTGGTCGTATCTATCTAAGTATCTGTCTATCTATCTATCCATCAGACTTAGACTGGTCGTACCTATCTATCTATCTGCCTTAGCCTGGGCATATCTATCTATCTGCCTTATTCTGGTCATATATTTCTATCTATCTGCTTTAGACTGGTCGTATCTATCTATCTATCTATCAATCTAACTTAGACTGGTCGTATCTCTCTCTCTCTCTCTCTCTCTCTCTCTCTCTCTCTCTCTATCTATCTATCTATCTATCTATCTATCTATATATTTATCTATCTATCTATCTGCATTGGTCTGGTCGTATCTATCTATATATCTATCTATCTATCTATCTCAGATTGGTCGCATCTATCTATCTATATATGTAATTTCATAAAAATGAAAAAAAAACCTCAAGTTTCATTGACGAGTGATGTTTAATAAGCCGACACGACAGTGTTTCGGTTTGTTTAACAAACCTTATTCAGGGCTTCGTTTATTTGAAGAAAAATAAATTATTAGAGGACACGAGTCTACGAGCCTCTGCTTCTGATATGTGGTGGCTTTTGTTGATATTCAAATATGTGAAAAAGACAAAATTTAAAACACCGAGTAACGTTGGCATCAATATATGAATTTATTTATTAGCAATTAGTGGATTCCTGACCGTGCTGTTGTTTCTCAGAATAAATAATAACTAACAGGATCTGTGGTTATACCCCAGTACGATAATTTAATTATTTTGAACGTTTGATATGTTTACTTAAAGCTATTTTAATTAGTAAAATACGTAAAAATACAGGTTTGATTTAACGATATCTCCTCTCTCTCCCTCTCTCTCTCTCTCTCTCTCTCTCTCTCTCTCTCTCTCTCTCTCTTCTCTCTTGTAGCGTATTTAAGGTCTACGGAGAATTTAGGGATTGAAAAGAAAACTGTAATCGGATTTCTGGTAAAAGAGAAGAAAAAGAAATAAGAACAGGTGCGAGCCATTGACCGACTAATGACCATGGAACTAAATTTAAAAATAAAAACAGTTTTTGTTTAAAGTTTTGTTTTTTGCTGCGGAGGAGCGGAAGTGGATGTGACCACCAACCACTGGGACCACAAATGAAAGTAAAGAAAATCCGGTCTCTCTTTCGCCGGACCCGAAAGGTCGGACGTGTTTGTTGGGGCCCCGTCGTTACATGTCTAGGGTAGCAAAGAACAGCGTGCATGAAGGTGATTTACGATAGAACAGCTTGACCTTACTCTCTCTTCTCTCTCTCTCTCTCTCTCCTCTCTCTCTCTCTCTCTCTCTCTCTCTTTCCTCTCTTCCTTTTTCTCTCTCTCTCTCTCTCTTATCTGAAAAGAACCCACGAGCATAGAAATAAATAAAACCAACCTCTTTGTGACTATATGCTTGCGTATGTTGTTTCTGAACTACATGACTACTACTACTAACGACTACTACTACAGCCGACTTGGCCCCTACGCAACGGTCTCACTCTTTTTTCTTTCTTTTCAATTTTGCATTATGTTCGATTGAAACAGATTAGCGTTATCGTTTCAGTGCGTTCATCCCCTGTCTTTATCTTTCTATCTTTCTATCTTATAATATTTTTCTGTGTAGTATGTCTTTTCGGCCCTTTCTTTCTTTATATTAAAAAACGAATCCATTATTTAGATGAAGTGACAACACTCATAAGATATAAGAATTCAGCGGATAACCAATTCCAAAGTATCAGGAATTGTTTTTTTGCATTTAATCTTGGGCGATTTTGGACGGTCTCATTTTTGACAAGAGGGTGTTGCAAGATGATAGCGGTTATAATTTTTAGGAATGCGAGTATGAATATTTAATATATATAAATATAAATCTTATTATAATGGCGTTTATGTGTGTGTGTGTAACCGAAATTACGACAACACCAACATCACAATTCCCTTAGTTATTTATGTTATCTACTCAATGGTTATGAAATAATAATTATTTAACCTTAATTGGCATTCATTTATTAACAATGTCTCAATTAAGGTCTAGCTAATATATTATATATATATATATATATATATATATATATATATATTAAATATATATATATATATATAATATATATATTATATATATATATATTTACCTCAAATCAGCCCATACTATTAATCGTTTAAAATCCTGCAATGTGTGTTATACATCGTTAAAAAATAAATGTTTACATAGTATGTGGTGTGAATAATTTCAATACCGGTTTTAACAAAACAGTGTTTAATAAATAATTACTTGGTGGTATTGATTTCCAAATTTTTGTTTTATTCCCAAACGTATTAAAAGCAAATATTTGTATAATTTTATATTTAAATCAATTAGAATTACGTAAAAATAACAATTAATACAATTTTGGAGTCGGACTATTGTCCTTATCTTTATTGTCATATGTATAACGTTTCAGCCGATGTGCCCTCCGGCCAACTTCAGGTATTTTTTGTCCGTGATGGCTCCCGTTTACGTCAAGAAGGTTCCCGAGTTCGAGGACACTCCCGAGTCCGACAAGAAATACTTGAAGAAGGCCGGAGTGCACATCGGCCGAAACATTGTTCAGATAACAATAAAGATGATGACGATAGTCCGAATAATTCAAATAATACTAATTATCAAGCCTCATCTCCAAAATTCAGAGAAATAGTGTAAAGATGAGAACAATAGTCCGAATAATCCAGATAATACTAATTATCAAGCCCCATCTCAAAACGTCAGAGAAATAGTGCAGATAGCAATAAAGATGAGGACAATAGTCCGAATAATCCAAATCATACTAA
>CM042158.1:36446742-36454242 GCA_023376005.1 Doryteuthis pealeii | reverse complement strand
TGAGTTGGGTTCGTGTTGACGCCCTTTATTATCTATGTAATCGTCCGGTGCTTTTTTTTTTGTCAGTAATACTTGCCTAAATTCCTACCCGATTCCCGGCAGTTCGGCGCTGGGTTCAGCCTTGATCTTGTCGGGCAAGACAGAGCATAAAACCTGACGCAATTGTCCTTGGTTCCCGGCAAAATCCAACACACGACATTAACTTTGCTTAGCACTAAAAACGGCTAATGTGATTCCCTGACACCTTTGGGGTAGAGGCTATGGAAACGAGGAAAGTTTGCCCCCCCTATTGCGTCAACGTGCGGGTCGTAGTATTAAACCTGACCTTGTGCCATATTGTTTTGTGAGTAGGCAAATAAATATAAGTCTAACATGATCAAAGGGAACCACTCTTGACTGATAAATTATTTATTTATTTATTGATCTACTAGGAAAAAAGAAGACGGGCTAGAGTTAGGGTAGGGTTAAGGGTTAGGGTTAGGGTTAGAGTAAGTTACTTTTCTTGGTTTGTAATTCAAAAAATGCATATCAATATTATCTATACTAGTACAAAATGAAAAAACACCCTCCGGGCGATGTAAAATAGATTTTTGAAACGTATTGCCTGAGTGACGTAATTTTTGTTACAGACAAAAACCGAAAGTACTCGGGACTTGAACTTTGGTGGACTTATACACGAATTCCACCCAAATAATAAAAAAGTTGGCCGGAAAATTCGAAAAGGATCAAACATAAATTGTTAAAACAGGAGATGTGTCTTTTGTTTAATTCTAATTGCATAAATGAAGAATGCTGCCCAAGTACAAATACACCCCCCACCCACATATATATATATATATATATATATATATATATATATATATATATATATATATATATATATATGAAGAGTGAGTAAAAATTTTGCTGCATTTGTTTAAGAAAATTTACTTCTGATACCAATGGTTTCTTAACCAGCTCGTAACATAATAGTTTTATTTTTAAAAAATGCGTGTATTTTAGATTTGAGCACATTTACAGACATTACTGGCCTTCAGGATAGGATACGATTGTAGCGTCACGTTCAGCTATGTTCTTCGAAAAAAGATGCGTTAAAATGAAAAGCCTGCCTCGTGACACAAATACCAGGGTTAGTCATGGCTCTTCATTACACTGATCATATCTTGCATACAGAAAAAAAAGCGAAAGAAACAGTATAGTATATATAACGTAACAAAATGTTGTTTTACTTTTAAAATCCAGGTTTGTCTCACACGCAAACGACGGGGTGCTGCGTTAACTTACTGCAATAAACCGACATTAGAATTTTTTAAAAAGTGCAGGTGTTTTGTTAAAAGTTCTGTGTTTCCCTAATGTTCTTTGTGAAGTTCAACAGTAAATACAACATGTTATTAAAAGGACATTCTTAATCCATTGCTGTCTGAAATTTCACCTTTCGTTGGAAAATTGTACATCTAATGAAAAGAATACTAAAGCAAAATAATAAGGAATACTTAGTTCATTTTATAGTTATGAGATATGAGTCTGGAATGGCAGGTATGCATACTATGTCTGAAATGGCAGTAATGCCACATGTGTCTGAAATTGTATTTATAACGCATGTATCTGAAAATGGTACTTTTCCAACATGTGCCCGAAAATGGAAGTTATATCACATGTGTCTGGAAGGGCAGTTATGCCACACGTTTCTAATACCGACTTTAGGCCACCCCGACGACTTACTTTCTTACTTCTCCGAAATTTGGTTTGGTTTAGTTTTTTGTTAATGGTATATTGTTACATATTAATTGGATCCCTATTACTTTTTAAGGTAGTATAGAAATCCTTATGGCGATCAGTACAGCTGATGGCCTTGAGAGTGATGACAATGCTTGACCTCACTCTCACTTGCGTTCTGGATGATCGTGAGAATCGGAAGTGATAGAAAGCCCCTTCCGGTTTAAGGAGTAAGCAACTCAGAGTTGCAGAGACAGTTAGAGTCAGTCAGTTGCAGAGACAGTTAGAGTTAGTTAGTTGAGAGTTAGGACTGAAGCTAGCAAGATGTGACTCTCAGCGCGCAGTTGTCTGGTTCTGGGTTCCAGAATAAACTAACATCCAAAGTAAATCGAAGTCTTTTGTTATTACTAAAAGCTAACAATGACACAAGGCTTCTGATAAGAAATGGTCCCCAGCAGAACCAGACACGGAATCCCCAGATAAGAAAGACCAGACGAGACCTGTAGAAGATATACCAGATCCGGCCAGAAGAATAAAAGAGGTATATAACAATATTAATTTTCTTGGGTTATTTAAGGCCAAAGGCATCTTTGCAGAAACAGTAGTTACTATTTAACTTGTAGCTGGGAGATAGGGTGGTTTATATATTTCGCAAGTCTGAAAGTAAACGTAATAATATGACTGGAAATCGAACTCGCTACTACAATGTCACATACCATCACACGTTAGTCACTACTGTTACAATTTATGAACAGTCATAAGTTGTGAACATACTTGTAGTTAGAATTTTGAATAAAGTTCGTTAGAATTAAAAGCGGGGGTAGGAATTTTCTATAGCTGCTTGAGATTATGATTGATATTTTAGATGATCCCAACTCTACGGTTAAACCACGCTTTAATTTTCATCTTGTTTTTTTTTACTCTCCAATGCAAATTTACAAAAATTCTTAGTTTTAAAAAAAAAAAAGTTTAATTTAAAAATCAGTTTGAAATATGATTTTTAAAAAAATATGCAGAATTAAAAACGTACATAAATGTAGCAGGCAAAACCAATCCTAAAATAGTTAATATTTTAAAATTCAATTTGATCACTGCAATTAATATAGTAATATTTGTTTAAAAAAAAAGATAGAATTTCAGTTTATCTTTAAATTAATATTTAGTAAAATATGATTAGAAATAAGTATTGATGTGAATAGTTTCAAAATGGTTAGGTCTTAAAATTATTTGAGAATTAATCAATTTATTATTATTAATAGAGAAGACAGAAATAATGCTGATTTCATTTTTGTGCTTATTTATATTCATTATTGTTAAAAGTTCAACTACAGACGCGTGAGAATAAGTTTAGTTAGAGATTCAATTCGGATTTCAAGGAGCGCAGATGTTGTTGTCAGTTCCCGGAGACTATCTCATCCGCGGCGGAATCATGGGCTAAAAAATAAAGCTTTATTATAAAAACACCAAGTTTGTTGTTAATTGAATGTTAAGACACGGCTATAATCTTGCAAGCGAGAGACTTTGTTAGCAGACTTGTGCCAATCGCATAAATGTATCTTGGCCTCCTGCTCTAAAAACGCTTAGCGGTGCCTGCTAAAAATCTAACCAGCACTACTATTAAACTCCTTAGCTATTTATCATCGACACGTCGTCAGTCCATTCCAAATGAGAGCCGTAACATTACAGTTAGTTTAGAATAAAATCGCGATATCATGATGATGATTTGTCAATAATTATTCCTGTGCTAAGAAAGTTCTCTGTAAAGGCTACTAAATTCTATGAACTTAATTGAATAGAGAGTTGAACGTACTCTATATACATTACCATTTCTTTTTCACGAAGGAATTCTTACATTACATCTTATTTTGAAAAAATCATGCTGTTCTTATTTCCTTTTGAATAGATCAACTGCCGATTTCATTGTAGCATCCCTGCTGCATCTTATGTCATTAGAAACCCGCATGCTCATTATAGCCTCAACTATTTCTCGATTTAACAAACCCATTTAAGCAAGACGCTATGACATGGATGACCTTTATTGTTGCTAGCAAGTCTACAGCATTTAGTAGGAAAGAACATTATATATATATTTATATATATATATATATATATATATATATATATATATATATATATATATCTCGGAGGAGAATTATTATATAATATATATAATAGATATATATATATATATATATATATATATCTTATCTTCCTCCCGAGGACATTTTTCTTCCTTTGTTAGAAGAGCATCAGGAATGGGCGTTCTTTGTCGACATTGGCATAATTCAAAGAACTCAGCCATTTTTTAAGACTCGGAGGTAATCAGTTCCGCAGACGAGTTCTTGCATGGTTGACGTTTTTGTTATTATGGAGGTTTGAAGCCACCCGGTAGGTATAAGCGACTCGGTGGATCAGGTAAGCAATGGTTGCCAGCAAGAGTAATGAATTCTGAATCGAATTGCCACATTACACAATGGTCCAAACTGACAACAAGTAGTGAAAAGAATTTTTGTTAATTTAGTAAACGCAAAAGTGTCATGGAATCTTTTTATATCATACAGTGCATGATCATTTTTGTAAAGCCTTATATGTAAATAATAATAATATTAATATAATAATAATAATAATATAAAAAAATGATCTGGTACTTCAAGATAAAGACGGATCACCCTGTCCCAGCCAGGAGACCAGACCTAGTGTTGATAACAAAAAAAAAGAGAACGTGTCAACTGGTGGATTTTGCGGTCCCAGCAGATCACAGGGTGAAGCTGAAGAAAAATGAAAAAGATGATAAATACCTGGACCTTGCCAGAGAATTGAAAAACCTATGGAACATGAGAGGAAATGATACCGATTGTAGTTGTACTCTTGGAACGGTCCCAACAAATTGGGAAAAAACTGGAGAATCTAGAAATCAGAGGAAGAATGAGACCATCCAGACTACTGCACTGCTGCAATCGGCTAGAATACCCAAAAGGTCCTGGAGACCTGAGAAGACTTGTTGTCACTCAGACTCCTGTGAAATACCATCAGCTAGCGCTATTGAAATAATAATAATAATAATAATAATAATAATATAATAATAATAATAATAATAAGAAGAAGAAGAAGAAGAAGAAGAAAGATTACTTAATGCAGCCAACAACAGCAGATGTAATGAATGGACAGGCAGAAAATCAACCAAATAAAAAACCAAAGATGGGAAGAAAAACATGTATATGGACACTTCAAACGACAAATCGCAGAAGTTGCCACGTGAAAAGATTTGGACATAGTTAAGAAGAGGAAACCTCAAGAGAAACTGAATCGCTAATACCTGCTGCACAAATAATGCCATAAGAACGAATATATCAAAGCAAAAATAGATAAGAGACAACAAAACAGTAGATGTAGACTGTGTCGTGACAATACGAGACAGTACCATCTATTAAATGAATGTAGCAAACTAGCGCAACGGGAATACAAAGCTAGCCTGACTGGTTGAGAAGGTGATCCACTGGGAATTATGCAAAAAATTAAATTTTGACCATACAACAAATGGTATATTCATAATCCAGAATCTGTTCTTGAAAATGAAACGCATAAGTTCTCTGGGAGTTTGACATAAAGACGGATCACCTTATCACAGCCAGGAAACCAGACCTAGTATTGATTAATAGAAATAACGAGAACTTGTCAACTGGTAGACTTTGCAGTTCCAGCAGATCACAGGGTGAAGATGAAGTTAAATGAAAAGATAGACAAAAACATGGACCTTTCCAGAGATTGAAAAAGCTGTGGAATATGAGGGTGAAAGTGATACCAATTGTAGTTGGTGCACTTGGAAGATGTCCCAAAAAGCTTGGAAAAAACTGGGAGAACGGAAATCAGAGGAAGAATTGAGACCAACCAGACTAATGTATAGCTGCAATCGGCTAGAATACTCAGAAGAGTCCTGGATACCTTGAGGATATTGTTGTCAATCAGACTCCAGGAAATACCATCTGCTAACGCTGATGTGAAAGACTCAAAAAGTATGATAATAATAATAATAATAATAATAATAATTAATAATAATAATAATAATAATAATAGATAGCGAAGAAGATACTCAAGATAAGTGTAAAAAAGATAAGTATATATGCATACAACACGGGTTTGCAGGTAACTCTACAAAATACTACATATATATGCTTACCACTCCCATGGTGAGCACTGTGGTTGTTCCTTGCTGTTCCTCAGTCTTGCAGGTCCTTCGTCAATGATTGCAGACGTTTCTCCAGTATCAGCAATTAAGTAGTCAACCAGCACGCACGCGAGCTATTGATGGCTGTGGTTAAACAACGTGACCTCGTTTGTCTTAAATTTAAGTGGTGTATTGTTAGCACACCTTATATATCAAAATATTCCAACACGTATGAGTAATGTTCTCATGGGATATATTGTGTTGTAGTTTGGATTGAAATAATTTTTGTGACATCAGTCCTGGAACTTTTCTGACATAGCTCGTACACCGACTGCACATATGCAAGGGTAACATCCTCATAATGTGTCCACCTATTGGTTTTAGATGACGACCCGTGGTGCTTGAGGAGAGAACCTTGATGGCTGAGTAGTCCATAACATACAACTCTCCACTTTGGCCCTTACTTAAGCTAGATAGCTGGTCTAATAATGCCCCTCAAAATCAATCGGCTGGTCATTGTCAAGCTATCATATATAGAAATGTCCCGACCCTATAGGCCTATGTAAAGCCATAAGCATTTATCATATATATGCTAGAATGCGGTTACTGAGTGATTTTGGGTCTGAGTATGAAATTAAATTGTATCCTATGATGAATTTCCAATTCTGAGCTTGGGGAATGTTGATTACCCCTTCAAGCCACTCCCACAGGTCCATACTGACCCAGAGTGATAGTACCGGTCATGGTCTCATCTAGTTTAGTAAAATAGGAAAATGACTTTGTAAATAATTGTTTAAAAAAGTGATTTAAAAAAAACCCTTTCTTACTTCCAAAGACTTTCGTCCTATCGTTTATTTTGCCATGTATGTCATGTTCCCGTGCTCAGACTATAAATTCTATATTATTGTTACTAGTACAACATTTAAAAAACTCACTCCGGGCGATGTAAAAATAGATTTTGAAACATTGCCGGAGTAAAAAATCATATCAGCAAGTTTGTACCCTAAGTAAGTGATCATCAAATTCATTAAAGGATTAAAAATAAAAATAATTTTTTGAAAATGTTAAACTTTAAAATATGGTATCTAAATAAAACAAACTATATATAGTATATATTACGAGTCATATTTATTAAAACTTTTAAAAAAAACCAATGAGGATGTTAAATGATGCATGTCAAAATTTTGAGTGATTTATGAATTAAAACACTCAAAATTTGAACATGCCAAAAATCGTAGAATAAATTTATATTCTATTTATGACGATTTTGGAATGGATCGTAAGCATGACGTAGTTTGTGTTACAGACAAAAACCGGAAGCAAACCCCATTACTAGTACAAAATAAAAAAAAACGGCCTCCGGGCGAGTAAAAATAATTTTTGAAATATATTGCCTGAGGGATGGGAGCTGAAAATTCAATGTCATAAGTGTGATACCATAAGTATTAAAATCGCAAATTATTAAAAGTAAAAAAGAAAGAAAGAAAAACAATTTGAATATGAAAACAGTTCCGGATAACTTTAAACTATTTATATTAGAATTAAAAGCATCTATATATAAATATATACGACGGCATCTATTTATTGAAACAATGAGATGTCTAACGTTGCAGTATCGT
>CM042158.1:36407458-36446642 GCA_023376005.1 Doryteuthis pealeii | reverse complement strand
GACAAACAAACAAACGACAAAAGTAAAACAAAAAACCAAACAAAAAAAAAAAAAACACAGTCTAAGATTTAATAGAACGCTGTTTATTCCAAGAAGGTAGTCAGAAAGCAAAATCGGTTGAGAGACAACGGTTACCGGAACTGTATTGCAGTCGTTAGTCACAAAAATAATGGCGTCCAACTTAATCGTCGTGAGTCGTCCACGGAACATTTCCTATGCGAACGGACAAGATGATCATCACGGATAAAGGCTGAGTAAGTCTGTTTTATTAGATTTTAGCAATCATCTAAGAATGTATAAAAATAAATCTATTTCTCTAGAAAATAATGTTTTTCTCGGTTAATTGCCATGATGATTTTGCTATATTTTTAATTATTCGAACAAGACCGAACAACGGTTTGTGTGGATTTGTTTACAGGCTACTAGTTTCCCCCCGCCTTTTTCAATCTTCATCATTTGTTTTCTTTCTTCTCAAATATGACAGATGTTAAGCAGTAGAAGATATATCGCAATATTGGATACACTAATTATATTGTACGTAGAGGAACCCTGTGAAAAAGAAAAACAAAAAGGAAAAATACCAAGGACATTGCAAAGAACGAAAAGAAACTGTACAAAATGATGGGAAAGTGATACCAATTGTAGAGCTATTGCTAAATAGTTCAATAATGGCTGTATAATTCTCTTGTTAACTCTTATCATCACTCTTTTTTCTTTCTTTTTCTTTTTTCATCTCTTGTTTGCAATAGCCTAGACTTAGCGCAGGATGGCGTCGGTAGTTGGTTGATGGCTGGCTTCAGTATGGGGGTTTGGTCTTCCAACATAATACCCTCAGCCAGCAGACGTTGAGACGATCAACTCAACGCCCACCCTTGTGCAACCCAACAAAAAAAAAACTAAGCTATCGATCACGCGATCCTCGAACCTTTATATCTGAATGGCCGTTCTAAAACAGCCAATCATGTGATAAGAGTAGTTGTTATAAGCAGGATTGCGCCCGGACTCTCAGCATTTCTTTTTAATAAAATGCAGTTGGGCATGGGCTAGGATGGTGCAAAGAAAGAACGTGTTGAATATATGAGACTGAAAGGAATGTAAGTCGTACAATGGAAGTCTTTTTATTGTTTGTTTGTTTTTTTTTTCATTATATCAACTGAAAACAGATAGCAATTGTCGCTTTCATCACTTCTCAACAGTGACCTCACCCCTCAGCTCTTTTCTTTTAGCAAGGGTTTCCATCTTAACGGTCCCGTAGAGGTGATCTTACATCTTTGCAGAGTTGCAGTCGTGTATAATAAGCTCAGGTAACAGAGCTAAACATCAATTTGGAATAAACTCTTGACATGAGAGAAATATACGTACGGAATTATATTTAAGTACGTCCCGATAAAGAAATTGAATGAAGGGTGAAGTGTGCGCTACAGAGAAAAGTGCGATAAAAATAGCCAAAAATAATTCAGAGTTTAAAGAGATCAGTACTTGTCGAAGTAATTTAGATTGATTGATGATTGATTGGTTGGATTAAACGGCAATGTCAACCCTTGTTGGTTTAATTTTAATGCGAGATTTTGTTTTGTGGTGAATGGTTTGGTAATTGGTTTGGTGATGGTTGTGTGGTTTTGAATTTTTTAACATCAGATTTTTTAAATATTTAAAAAAAAAATCTTTTTTAAATATTCTTTTCTTTTAACATCTTGCACCTTGATATTATGGGGCAGGGCTAGGTTATTGTCAGCCCTGGGGCGCCCCTTGAGGGGGAATGCCGACGGGTTCGACGCAATTTTCAACCCACCACCCATAAGCCGGCTTGAGGGTGCTCAACTAAAAAATGCCCTTGGGTGTCATGCCCTCATAAGTGGGATGAGAGGCGAAATACCGATGTAACCGGCTAACGCGGGGTCAGTGGCTTCGGTCTGGATGTTACAAAGTTAATAGCGTCGACCAGGCAAAACTATCCCAGGCAATACTTTGCCTTCCTTGATTAAAGGGACAGGCTGGTATATTCCCACGACTGAGGCGCCTTCCTTGGGGGAAATGCGACGAGATGACGCAATTTTGCTTACTACCTCATAAGCTTCGGGTATGGGGGTGGGCGCACGTTAAAACGAGTACCGTTGTGTCGGCCGCTCATAAGTGGGATGAGAGGCAAATACAGAGGATCTGGTAACAGTAGTTGATCAATGTAAAAATTTTATTATAATTGAGGTTTAAATAAAAATAAAATCATGAAGAACTTCACATAAATACAAGGGAATTATGACTTGAGTAGTATAATAGTTCGGTTACACACAGAAAAACACACAGCTCACACATTATTAATAGATATTCGTTTCTTTTTCTTTTTCTTTGTCCAATCAGTCCTATGCATTCATGGAGTTAATATCTCACTGTCTTGAAAAGTAAAGACAGATTTTTCTGTTGTGAAAGTGATTGTTATTTATTCGAGTTGTATATTAGCTGATATGCGCAACAAAGATCAATTCTAATTCTTTGAACAACAGAGTATAGATTTTCAGGTATTTTCTATCAGTAAGAAAAAGTGGAAATTCCGTACAGGTTCAACTCTCATCCTCTGGTTATGTCTGTTTCCTCTTTTTCTCACATTCACTCTCTCTCTCTCTCTCTTCTACTCTCGTCACCTCTCTCTCTCTCTCTCCTCTCTTTCTCTCTATATGTATTATATTATATATAAGTGTGAGATGTTACTTGTTTCAGCTTTGCTGGAATGTGTACAAAGGCAGTTAATTATTGGTAGAAGTGCTCAATATAAATAGAGCTGTTATATAATATAATAAGATAAATACAAAGAAGGGTTTACATATCTATTTAGGTGACAAGGACAATCAAACCATATTGGGTTTCATGCGATGCTCACATCAGGTGAAGATGTTCATATATATTATAATATTATATATATATATGTCAAACGCATCCGCATGATGGCAGAATTGCGACACAAGGTCAATGTCTAACTATGAGTTTAACAGCATTTGAATTCAGTTTTCCATTTTCCTATACGGTTACCTAGCCAATGGTTAAGAGCAATATTTACCGCGTCTGCTATTTACCCAACTGGGGGCAGTATTGATCATATTTCCCAAGTGTTTAGCGGCTGGGGAATGCTGGTGAATTGGAACTCGGGTTGAGACGAGTCCGTTTCCTACGACTCAAACATTAGACGTTGCATAATATATATCTAGTATTATTATATATATATATATATTCTGTCTGAACCGAAACTACGCCCACTGACATCCATGATTTTCCTTAGAATTTTTAAGTTATGAAAATAGGCATATATATCTTACATTAGCTTTTATTATATTACACCATATCTGCTTGATATCTATCTAAATGACTTAGTTTGTCCGCAAAACTGTCAATATCATTCATGCATTTTAAAATCTGAAGTATGTGTTCTATATCCTAAGAATTAAGATTTCCAGTAGAATATTGTTGGAACAATTTGCATAATTATTTTAACAAACGGGTCTAATAATAATTAATGCTGTTGTTAGATTTAATACTGCTCATGTTTCCAAACGTATTGTAAGGCAATCTCTAAGTATTAACTTTATAATAGAAAATAATTAAAATATACATAAAATAGTGTAAAGTATTTTATATTCCTCTATTTGGTTTCAATAGTTTTTCTGTCGAATATATTATTCCTTTACATTTGAGACTTAAATACTTGCGGCTTAGTGGGGCTATTACAGACAAAGAACGGAAGCGAATCTCTATATATATATATATATATATATATATATATATTATATATATATATATAACTCTCCGCACGAGGTAGAGCGATATATGGTAAATTTCTTAGCGGAGTTTAAACTGGTTTTAATTCACAGGTTTCTTCTCATAGACTGGTTACGCGTAGCCATTGTTAAGAGCCCAGTCTGTGCCCTTATATTTATCCATAGTGGGGAAAGAGAATTGGATTCATACATTCCCCAAGGTATTAAGCCAATGTAAAATGCAACAGCTTTCGTCCAGAATTGAACCGGGTGACAAGTAAATTCGCTATGACATTAGAGCACGCACGCCTCCTTTAATGTAACAAGGTCTGAGTAAAGGACATGTATGGGAAGATTGTGTACGCCAATCATTATGAGATACATCCATTGTACTACAAAACTAAATATTCATATGCATCGGTTATACCTGGACACGAACCTGACAACATTCTTTTATATATAAAAAAGGAAAAACAGGAAGGAACTCAACTAATCTTTCAGCTGTCCAGAATTCATAGAAATTTACGGTGTCACATATAAACATTTTCCAGGACTTATAGGAAAAAGAATCGCCGTGAGTGCCTTGAGCTTACTCGAACCCATGATTTATTTCCATCTGGATCTATGCTGCCTAATTCTTTAGGGTCCTTGCACAACGTGTATATTTAATATGCCCTCGAAGCAGAACTTCATTGTCTATTAAAAGCAATAAGTATGCTTCGGTGTGCGTCTTCTCGTAATGATGAACAGGTATGGTGAAAGAGTCTGCTTCTATTCAAATCGGAAATAAAAAGAAGACGGCTTGTGAAAGAATGAAGGGACTGTATAGAAGAAAAGAGAACACTACTACTTATTTTAGAGTGTCAAATTCAAATAGAGTCGTAATAATGAATGGGGGGTCGGTATGTAATCGGAAAAAGGGTCCCGTAAAAATGGCGTCTTTGAATTAAGTAGGTTGTATACTCAGCTGAGATATGATGAGGGCATTGAGAGTTGGATCTCTGTTTGATTGAATGAATGAATGAGAGAGAATGAGAGAGAGAGAGAGAGAGAGAGAAGAGAGAGTAGGGGGGGGTGTAGTGAAATCGGAGAACAGTTCGGAGGTGTGGTACGGGGTCGATGAGATTCTGCAGGGTTCCTACTCGGAAAATGTACATATTAATGAAAGCTTAAAGAAATCTACTAATCATTGGCAAAATAAGCCAGGGGAGGGGCTTGGGATTTGGGACCTCAGGGAGAGGAGAAGGAGAAATGCTATTGACGCGGCTACAGAGGCTGAGTTGAACCTTTGAGGACTTTTTTTTGGTGAGTGTTGGTGTGGAGGGATTCTTTTCAGTGTATGTTGGAGGGTATTGTGAATAGCGCATTTCTTTTGAGCAACAGCTTGCTGACTCTAGGTCGACAGCAAGATGACGAAAACAAGTTATAAAGCAAAATATAAAAAATAAAAAAAAAGATATATCTTTACAAAAAAAAAAGGCGGGAATATAATAAAGATGGTGACTGCAATTCATTTGAATGTCAATATCGATTCCAAAGTTCTCTGGTCACGACTCATACCTCGCAGTCAAGTTAAACTTTACTTCTCATTTTCTTTTTAACATTTAAAAGCTGTTATTTATTGTTTTGATTTTAATTAGTTTTTGCATTTTCCTCTTATGAAGGTCGCTTTCAAATAGACTCCATCTTATAATTTAATTCAATTATCCAAATTATACGTGCAATGTTGTATGATTAAACACGAAAATTAAATACTTGGTAAAAATATACGTGGATACTGTGACTTACGAGTCTAATTTCGTTCCGTGAATTACTGAATTTTTCTCGTATATCAAATCATTTAATCCTTTGAATGACTGAACGCATTAATTTCGTTCCAGCTTAATTATCAAATTTACTGCCAATTTGTGTGATTAAATCACGAAATTAATTCACTGGTAAAAATATAAGTGATAACTTGATTACGAGTCTAATTCCGTTCCGCTGATTATGATTTTCTCGGTATATCGAGATCAATTTCAATATTAATTGAACTGAAATGGCATTAATCCGTTTTCAGGCGAGAATTATCAAATTATACGTGCCAATTGTGTGATTCAAAATAATTCCTCGGTTAAAAAGATATACAGTGGTACTGACTTACGAGTCTAATTCGTTCCGCGTGATTACTGACTTTTTCGTCGTATATCGAATCAATATTAGTCAATATGAATTTGAACTGAAATGGCCTTATCCGTTCCACGGACACGCCAAATTATTCAAATTGATCGTGCCAATTTGTGCGGATGAAAAAATAATTCACTTGGTAAAAAAAATATACAGTGTACCTTGACATTACGAGTCTAATTGTTCCGCTGATTACTGATTTTTGTTCGTTATCGAATCAATTATCAATATTGAATGATGATGAAAGGAATTGAATCCGTTCATGCGCCAAATAATTCAAATTGAATATCGTGCAATTTTGCGATTAGAGAAAATAATTCACTTGGTAAAAAAAAAAATATACAGTGGTACCCTTGATTACGAGTAATTCGTTCCACTGATTACTGGATTTTCTCGTATGTCAAAATCAATGTATCATATTGAAGTGAACTGAAACGCCCATAATCCGTTCCACGCCTATTCCAAATTATACGTGCCATTTGTGTGATTTAATACTAGAAATAATTTCACTTGGTAAATTAAATATACAGTGGTACGTTGATTAAAACGAGTCTAATTCGTTCGCTGATTACTGACTTTTCTCTTGTATATCGAATCAAGTTACATATTGAATTGAACCATGAAATGCATTAATCCGTTTTCAGGCCTAATTAATCCAAATCCATACGTGCCAATTTTTGTGTGATTATTAGAAATTAATTTACTTGTAAAAAAATATAAGTACCTGACTTACGAGTTTATTCGGTTCCGCTGATTATGCTTTTTTTCGTATATCCAAATGAATTAATTAATATGCAAATGAAGTGACATGGTTTTAATCCTTCCAGCCAAATTATTCAAAATGAACGTCTAAATTTATGGGATCAAATTCCAAAATTATTCACTTGTTAATAACAAGTGCCGGGATAGCTCAGTCGGTAGAGCGTTCGGCTAGAACCACAAGGTTCTAATTCGATACGGTCCTCAGCCATGCAGTGTATGAATAGCACAGGGGATTTGTGCTAGCTAAAGTAAGGGAGCTTATGGTAGGTGGCGCCCACCTCAGACGCCAAAAACAATCCTTGGTCTGCTCTATGAAAAGGGGATAGACTCTTTTGCTGATGTCGATACCGACTTTTAGGCGCCCCGACGACTTTACTTTTTTTACTTATATATATCTATTATATATATTATATAATATATATATATATATATAAAGATCATTAAATTTGGTTTGGAATTATTGTGGTCTATATGTATAATGAAATCTTGTTCCCTTAATCTTCAACCATTATCATCTTGCAATGATTTAGTAGCAATTATCAATGTTATTTTTAAAAATATTTGTTCCCCCATTGTTTATCTGAAATTTACTAGTTTTGAAATTACAAATATTTATAACAGCCATATTTCTACTTATTGATCTGAAATATTGATGAATCTTTTCAAAATAATATAGAAGCGGCACCCGGGGTCGCATTGTGGAACGGGATGCTTCAAGTTAGTCTACAAGGCATTATTACTTGAATTGTGAGTTGGATTTCCACAGTGATGCCCCATAAAAAATCCCTGCGTAGAAAAAGACCTTGCGTTGATCGGTAATTTTAAAAGAAAAATATGTCTTTACATTATCAAAAGAAAAAATATAAACATAAAATTTCCATACTGTTTATCATGTAAAATTTTACTGTTTTTAATTGATCTCACAAATATAGAAACAACTCTTCATTATTTTTTACTCAAAAACAAGCTCTGGTGACGTGATGGTGTCCTATATTGAGTTTGTTGTTAATTGCTTTATTTTCGTAGTTTCCTCTGGACACACATACCAAACTGCCTTTACATATATATTATAGACGCAGACATATAGAAAATTTAACTAGCCAGTAAGTAAAAATCTATTTAATTTTTTATTTACGAGTTACAAAAATAATATAATTCATATCATACATATCAGTTATTAGAAAATTACTATTGGTTGGTTTAGTTTGTTTTTGACGGCATATCACCATATTGGTCATTTAATGCCGATAAAGTTTTGAAATAAATTAATTCTTAATGGATAATACAATTTTTTATAATACATTTTCTATTTAACCCATAGATGGACCCTAACAGGTACTACCACTCCGGGTCAGAGTGACCAGGGAGCTATGGTGATGATGTGGTGCTCCACATTACCCAAACATCCAGAACTGGAACCTCACATCAGATAAGTTTTAAACGTCATTCCCAGGACATGTAGACGTCAGTCACAGCCATCTAGCACCCATATGAAAAAAGGGGGGCTTGCAATAAGGACAATAGAATGGGAAAATTCATATAGGTGCTAGGCTTGAACGCCAGACTAGCGATTGATCGAGGGGCCTCTCGACCGCCGCATCTAGCCAAAATAGGGCAAAGTGGAGTATCCTCATGAACCTGCTCAGCCACCTGGGTTTTTATCTTAGCCCTCACGGGTCGCCACCAGGCCAACAGTGGCCCATTGGGGGAATCTACCCTCTACAGAGGTACAGTCGTGTATTCTAAAGCCGCAGCCGACAAGGGCGGAAAATTAAATTATGTCTGACAATAAGTGTTACATTTGCTATAATGCCATACTCAAATTTAACAGATATGGTTAAAAAGAGACGGTACCAAATCATACAAGATGAAATACCCAAATTTAGATTCTGATTTATGGTGTATTATCCGCCATTCTTATTCATTAATGACTGCATCAACTCATTAAAAATGCGAAAGGGTTATTATACTTTTTAACCTATTAACTATCCTGAATATGCTCTAAGTAAACAAATAAACGTAATAAGAAATTATCATATCGTAGTATTCCAAAATTTTGCTAGTATAAATACTTTTTACTATATAACCATTTTGAATAGCTTTTAAGTAAACATATAACGTATAATTAAGTGATCATAGCCGTAGTATACACAGCTTTTGCTAGTAATAAAATTGTGGCGCCATCTTATCAATATGCTCTTTGATTGTCCAAAGCAAGAAATAGTTAAAGCATGCACTTTATAAATTCGAAGACCAATTACCATTCTTTCTGCTAAAGCGCGATCTTTCTGTCTCTATCGATAAATAATTAAAAATAATTAATTTATAAAATCGATGTTTAGATAAGGATATTTGTAATGTACAGATGGATGTACAGCAGATAGCACAAATGAAGGAATGTCTTTCTTCCAAAGAATCTTATATTATCAACGAATCGTTGGAAGACAGAAATACTTTTACTTTTTTCCCGTCTTTTGGTGCGGATACAAATGAATGTGGTCGTTCTAATGATACGTTAGAAGGCTTCAAACTTAAAGTGAATTATACGCTAACAAATCCAAAGAAGCAAATAAACTCTTCTATTTCTATATAATTGGAGATTCGTTCGGTTTTTTGCCTGTAAAGAACTGCGTCACTGCTTACGTCACATTACCAACACATAATCCAAGTCATCAAATGAATAAATAAATACTCAAAATGTGAGCATCGCAACGTTAGACAATCCTCATTGTTTCAATAAATAGTGCCGTGTGCGTTATACTATTTATATATAGTTGTTTTATTCTAATATAATATTTAAGTTATCGGACTGTTTTCATTTCAAATTGTTTTTTCTTTCTTTCTTTTTTACCTCCTTGAATAAATTGACGATTTTACATACTTGGACACCTCTATGACATTGATTTTCCAGCTCCCATCCCCTCAGCAATATCTTTCAAAATTTTTTTACATCGCCCGGAGGCGTTTTTTATTTTGTACTAGTAATGGGGATGTTGCTTCCGGTTTTTGTCTGTAACACAAACTACGGTCACTGCTTACATCCCATTAACCCCCAAAAAAATCCCCGTTCCCATAAATAGAATAAATTATTCTACGATTTTTGGCTATGTTCAATGATTTTGAGTGTATTTATTCAATAAAATACACTCAAATTTGAAAATGCTATGCATTAACAGTCTCATTGGGTTTTTTAACAAAGTTTTCATGAAATACATACTCGTATATATATAAATATTATAGTTTGTTTTATTTTATACCTATTTAAAGTTTACATTTTCAATTATTTTATTTTTTAATCCTTTATGAATTTGATATTTCATCTTACTTGGGTTAAAACTGCTGATATTGAAATTTTTACTCGCAATGTTTCAAAATTATTTTTACATCGGCCCGGAGTGAGTTTTTAAAATGTGTACTAGTAACAATATATAGAATTTATAGTCTGAGCACGTGAACTGAATACAGTGGCAAATATAAACCGATTAGGACAAAGTCGTTTGGAAGTAAGAAAGAGTTCTTTTTTAAATCCCACTTTTTTAAAACAAATTATTTACAAAGTCATTTTTTCTATTACTAAACTTAGATGGACCATGACGGTTACTATCATCTGGTGTAATGGACTGTGGGAGTGGCGTTGAAGGGGTAATCATCGTTCCCAGAGCTCAGAAAATGGAAATTCATCTAGATACAATTATGTCAATACTCAGAACCCAAAATACTCAGTAACCGCATTCTAGGCATATTAGATAACTGTTATGGCTTTCATTAGGCCCATAAGGGTCGGGACATTTCTATATATGAATAGGGCTTGACATGACAGCCGATGATTTGAGGGGCATTATTAGACCAGCTATCTAGCTTAAAGTAAGGGGCCAAAGTGGAGAGTTGTATGTATTGGACTACTCAGCCATAAGGTTTGTCTCCTCAAGCACCACGGGTCGTCATCTAATAACCAATAGTGGACACATATAATGAAGGTGTTTACCCTGCATAGTCAGATTCGTGTACGGCTATGTCAGAAAAGCTCCCAGGACTGAATTCACAAAAATTTTTCAATCAAACTACAAACTAGCAATATATCCAGAGAAAATTACTCATACGTGTTGGAATATGTTGAATATATAAGGTGTGCTACAATACACCACTTAATTAATAGACAAAACGAGGTCCGTTGTTTAACACAGCAATCAATAGTGCGATGCGTGGCTGTTGACTACTTAATTGCTGATACTGAAACGTCTGCAATATTGAACGAAGGACCTGCAGACTGAGGAACGCCAAGGACAACCAGTGCTCAACCATGGGAGTGGTTAAGCATATATACTTGTAATTTTTGTAGAGTATACCTGCAAACCCGTGGTTGTATCATATATACTTATCCTTTTTAACACTGTATCTTAGAGCTATTCTTCTTCGCCTATCTATTAGATAATAATAATAATAATAATAATAATATAATATAATAATAATATAATAATAGATAGGCGAAGAAGATACTCAAGATAAGTGTAAAAAAGGATAAGTATATATGCATACAACCACGGGTTTGCAGTATACTCTACAAAATACTACATATATATGCTTACCACTCCATGGTTGAGCACTGTGGTTGTTCCTTGCTGTTCCTCAGTCTTGCAGTCCTTCGTCAATGATTGCAGACGTTTCTCAGTATCAGCAATTAAGTAGTCAACCAGCCACGCACGCGAGCTATTGATTGGCTTGGTTTAAACAACGTGACCTCGTTTTCTTAAATTTAAGTGGTGTATTGTAGCACACCTTATATATCAAAATATTCCAACACGTATGAGTAATGTTCTCATGGATATATTGTAGTTTGTAGTTTGGATTGAAATAATTTTTTGTGACATCAGTCCTGGAACTTTTCTGACATAGCTCGTACACGACTGCACATATGCAGAGGGGTAACATCCTCATAAATGTGTCCACCTATTGGTTTTAGATGACGACCGTGGTGCTTGAGGAGAGAACCTTGATGGCTGAGTAGTCCATAACATACAACTCTCCACTTTGGCCCTTACTTAAGCTAGATAGCTGGTCTAATAATGCCCCTCAAATCAATCGGCTGGTCATGTCAAGCCCTATCATATATAGAAATGTCCGACCCTATAGGCCTATGGTAAAGCCATAAGCATTTATCATATATATGCTAGAATGCGGTTACTGAGTGATTTTGGGTTCTGAGTATGACATTAAATTGTATCCTATGATGAATTTCCAATTCTGGAGCTCTGGGGAATGTTGATTACCCTTCAACGCCACTCCCACAGTCCATACTGACCCAGAGTGATAGTACCGGTCATGGTCTCATCTAAGGTTTAGAAAATAGGAAAAATGACTTTGTAAATATTTGTTTTAAAAAGTGATTTAAAAAGAACTCTTTCTTACTTCCAAAGGACTTTCGTCCTATCGTTTATTTCTGCCATGTATGTCATGTCCACGTGCTCAGACTATAAATTCTATATTATTGTTACTATAACAACATTTTAAAAAACTCACTCCGGGCGATGTAAAAATAGATTTTTGAAACATTGCCGGAGTAAAAAATTCAATATCAGCAAGTTTGTACCCTAAGTAAGTGAAATCATCAAATTCATTAAAGGATTAAAAAATAAAATAATTTGAAATGTAAACTTTAAATATGTATTAAAATAAACAAACTATATATAGTTATATTACGAGTCATGTATTTATTAAAATTGTTAAAAAAACCAATGAGGACTGTTAAATGATCATGTTCAATTTTGAGTGTATTTATTGAATAAATACACTCAAAATTTGAACATGCCAAAAATCGTAGAATAAATTTTATTCTATGTTATGACGATTTTGGGTAATGGGATGTAAGCAGTGACGTAGTTTGTGTTCAGACAAAACCGGAAGCAAATCCCATTACTAGTACAAAATTAAAAAAACGGCCTCCGGCGATGTAAAATATAATTTTTGAAAGATATTGCCTGAGGGGATGGGAGCTGAAAATTCAATGTCATAGAGTGTGTACCATAAGTATGTAAAATCGTCAAATTTATTAAGGAGTAAAAAGAAAGAAAGAAAAACATTTTGAAAAAACAGTTCCGATAACTTTAAATATTTATATTAGAATAAACAATCTATATATAAATATATAACGACGGGCATCTATTTATTGAAACAATGAGGATTGTCTAACGTTGCATGCTCACATTTTTGAGTATATTTTTATTCTATGTTATGACTTGGATTATGTGTTGGGTAATGTGACGTAAGCAGTGACGCAGTTTCTGTTACAGGCAAAAACCGGAAGCGAATCTCCATTATTATAGAATAGAAGATGTTGTATTTCTTTTTTGGATTTTGTTTAGGTATATATTCACTTAAGTTTGAAGCCTTCTAACGTATCATAAGAACGACACATTCAATTCTTATACCGTCACCAAAGACGGAAAAGTTAAAAGTAATCTGTCTTCCAACTGATTTCGTTGATAATATAAGATTCTTTGGAAGAAGACATTCTTCATTGGTGCTATCTGCTGTTAAATCCATCTGTACATTACAAAGAATTAATCCTTATCTAAACATCGATTATAAATTAATTATTTGTAATTTTATCTGATAGAGACAGAAGAATCGTGCGTTAGCAGAAAGAATGGTAATTTGTGTCTTCGATATTTTATAAAGTGCATTGCTGTACTATTTCTTGCTTGGGACAATTCAAAGAGGCATATTGATAAGATGGGCCACAATTATTTAGTACTAGCAAAAGCTGTGGATATACTACGGTATGATCATTAATTATTACGTTGATATGTTTACTTAAAAGCTATTTCAAAATAGGTTAATATGTAAAAAGTATTTAGTACTAGCAAAAGTTTTTGGATATACTACGGTATGATAATTTCATTATTACGTTTGATTTGTTTACTTAGAGGCTATTTCAGGATAGGTTAATATGTAAAAAGTATAATAACCTTTCGCCATTTTTTAATTGAGTTGATGGCAGTCATATGAAATAAGAATTTGGCGGATAAGTGACACCAGATAATCAGAATCTAAATTTTGGTATTTCATCTTGTATGATTTGGACGGTCTCCTTTTTAACCATATCTGTTAAATTTGGAGTATGGCATTTATATGCAAATGTAACACTTATTGTCAGACATAATTGTAATTTTCCGCCCTGTCGGCTGCGGCTTTTAGAATACACCGACTGTACCTCTGTAGAGGGGTAAGATTCCCCCAATGGGGCCACCTGTTGGCCGTGGGTGGCGACCCGTGAGGCTTAAGGATAGAACCCAGGTGGATGAGCAGTTCATGGAGCGATACTCCACTTTGGCCCTATCTTGGGCTAGATGGGCGGTCGGAGAGGCCCCCTCCGATCAATCGGCTAGTCACGTCAAGCCCTAGCACCTATATGATTTTCCCATTCCTATTGTCCTTATGGCAAGCCCCCTTTTTTCATATGGGTGCTAGATGGCTGTGACTGACGGTCTACATGTCCTGGAATGACGTTAAACTCTATCTGATGGTGAGGTTCCAGTTCTGGATGTTTGGGTAATGTGGAGCACCACATCATCACCATAGCTCCCTGGTCCACTCTGACCCGGAGTGGTAGTACCTGTTAGGGTCCCATCTATGGGTTAAATAGAAAAATGTATTTATAAAAAATTGTATTATCCATTAAGAATTGATTTATTTCAAAACTTTATCGGCATTAAATGACCAATAATGGTTGATATGCCGTAAAAACAAACTAAACCAAACCAATAGTAATTTTGTAATAACTGATATGTATGAATATGAATTATATTATTCTTTGTAACTCGTAAATAAAAAATTAAAATAGATTTTTACTTACTGGCTAGTTAAATTTTTCTATATGTCTGGTCTATCAATATATATGTAAAGGGCAGTTTGTGTGTATGTGTGTCCAGAGGAAACTACGAAAATAAAGCAATTAACAACAAACTCAATATAGGTACACATTCACTATCACCAGAGCTTGTTTTTTGAGTAAAAATAATGAAGAGTTGTTTTATATTTGTGGAGATAATTAAAAAGTAAAATTTACATGATAACAGTATGGAAATTTTATTTTTTTATTTTTTGCTTTTGATAATGTAAGACATTATTTTTTCTTTTTAAAATTACTCGATCAACGCAAGGTCTTTTTTACGCAGGGATTTTAATGGGGCATCCTGTGGAAATCCAACTCACAATTCAGTAATAATGCACTTGTGAGACTAACTTGAAAGCATTCCCTTTCCACAGAGGCGACGCCGGGTAGCCGCTTCAATTCAATTTTGAAAATATATTTGAAGATTATCAATATTCAGATCAATAAGTAGAAAATATGGCTGTTATAAATATTTTGATAATTTCAAACTAGTAATATTCAGATAACAATGGGAACAAATATTTTTAAAAAATAACATTTGATAATTGCTGACTAAATCATTGCAAGATGATAATGGTTGAAAGATTAAGGAACAAGATTATCATTATACAGATAGACCACAATAATTCCAAACCAAATTTAATGAATCTTATATATATATATATATATATATATATATATATATATATATATATAAGTAAAAAAGTAAAGTCGTCGGGGCGGCCTAAAGTCGGTATCAGACAGTCAGCGAAAGAGTCTATCCCCTTTTCAATAGAGCTAGACCAAGGAGATTGTTTTGGCGTCTGAGGTGGAGCGCCACACCTACCATAAGCTCCTTACTTTAGCGCACAGATCCCTGTGCTACTCATACACTGAGTTGGCGAGGACCGGTATCGAACTTAGAACCTTGTGGTTTCTAGCCGAACGCTCTACCGACTGAGCTATCCCGGGCACTTGTATTTCCAAGTGAATAATTTTGGAATTTGATCCCATAAATTTAGCACGTATCATTTGAATAATTTGGCCTGGAAGGGATTAAAACCATGTCACTTCATTTCAATATTGATAATTGATTTGATATACGAAAAAAGGCAGTAATCAGCGGAACGAATTAAACTCGTAAGTCAAGGTACACTTATATTTTTTTTTACCAAGTAAATTAATTTCGTAGATTAATCACACAAAATTGGCACGTATAATTTGGATAATTAGGCCTGAAACGGATTAATGCCATTTCAGTTCAATTCAATATTGATAATTGATTCGATATACGAGAAAAGTCAGTAATCAGCGGAACGAATTAGACTCGTAAGTCAAGGTACCACTGTATATTTTTTACCAAGTGAATTAATTTCGTAGTTTAATCACACAAAATTGGCACGTATAATTTGGGTAATTAGGCGTGGAACGGATTAATGGCGTTTCAGTTCACTTCAATATTGATAATTGATTTGACATACGAGAAAAGTCAGTAATCAGTGGAACGAATTAGACTCGTAAGTCAAGGTACCACTGTATATTTTTTTTTTACCAAGTGAATTATTTTTTTAATCGCACAAAATTGGCACGTATAATTTGAATAATTTGGCGTGGAACGGATTAATGCCATTTCAGTTCAATTCAATATTGATAATTGATTCGATATACGAGAAAAATCAGTAATCAGCGGAACGAATTAGACTCGTAAGTCAAGGTACCACTGTATATTTTTTTTTACCAAGTGAATTATTTTTTAATCGCACAAAATTGGCACGTATAATTTGAATAATTTGGCGTGGAACGGATTAATGCCATTTCAGTTCAATTCAATATTGATAATTGATTCGATATACGAGAAAAGTCAGTAATCACCGGAACGAATTAGACTCGTAAGTCAAGGTACCACTGTATATCTTTTTAACCGAGGGAATTATTTTTTTAATCACACAAAATTGGCACGTATAATTTGAATAATTTGGCCTGAAACGGATTAATGCCATTTCAGTTCAATTCAATATTGATAATTGATTCGATATACGAGAAAAGTCAGTAATCAGCGGAACGAATTAGACTCGTAAGTCAAGGTATCACTGTATATTTTTACCAAGTGAATTAATTTCGTAGATTAATCACACAAAATTGGCAGTATAATTTGAATAATTAAGCGTGGAACGGATTAATGGCGTTTCAGTTCACTTCAATATGGATAATTGATTTGATATACGAGAAAATTCAGTAATCAGCGGAACGAATTAGACTCGTAAGTCAAGGTACCACTGTATATTTTTTACCAAGTGATTTAATTTCGTAGTTTAATCATACAAAATTGGCACGTATAATTTGGATAATTGAATTAAATTAGAATATGGAGTCTATTGAAAGCAGACCTCTCAATAAGAGGAAAAATGCAAAAACTATATTAAAAATAAAACAAGTAAATAACAGCTTTTAAATGTATTAAAGAAAGAAATGAGGAAGTAAAGGTTTAAATTGACTGCGAGGATGAGTCGTGACCAGAGAACTTTGGAATCGGATTATTGGACACTCAAATGAATGCGTCACCATCTTTATTATTTCCCGCCTTTTTTTTTTTGGTAAAGATATTCCTCTTTTTTATTTTTTTTTTTTCTTTATAACTTGTTTCGTCATCTTGCTGTCGACTAGAGTCAGCAGCTGTTGCTCAAAAGAAATGCGCTATTCACAACCCTCCACCATACACTGAAAAGAATCCCTCCACACACACACACACAAAAAAAAGTCCTCAAATGTTTTCAACTCAGCCTGTAGCCGGTCAATAGCATTTCTCCTTCGTCCTTCTCCCTGAGGTCCCAAACCCAAGCCCCTCCCTGGCTTATTTTGCCAATGATTAGTAGAATTCTTAAGCTTTCATTAATATGTACATTTTCCGAGTAGGGAAACCCTGCAGGAATCTCATCGACCCCCGTACCACACCTCCGAACTGTTCTCCGATCACTACACCCCCCCTCTCTCTCTCTCTCTCTCTCTCTTCTCTCTCTCTCTCTCTCATTCATTCATTCAGATCAACAGAGATCCAACTCTCCCAATGCCCTCTCTATCTCAGCTGATATACAACCTACTTAATCAAAGACGCCATTTTTACGGGACCCTTTTTCCGATTACATACCCGACCCCATTTCATTATCTACGACTCTATTGAATTTGACACTCTAAAATAAGTAGTAGGGCTTCTCTTTTTCATATCTATACAGTCCTTCATTCTTTCACAGCCGGTCTTCTTTTATTTCCGATTGAATAGAAGCAGGACTCTTTCACCATGACGCTGTGTCATCATTACGAGGAAGGGACGCACACCGAAGCATACTTATTGCTTTTAATACAGACAATGAAGTCTGCCTTGAGGGCATTATTTAAATATACACGTGTGTGAGACCCTAAAAGAATGGCAGCATGATCCAGTGGAAAATAAGTAGCATGGGTTCGAGTAAGCTCAAGGCACTCACGGCGATTTCTTTTTCTATAAGTCCTGAAAATGTTTTATGTACACCGTAAATTTCTATGAATTCTGGGACAGCTGAAGAGATTAGTGAGTTCCGTTCTTTTTTTATATATACATAAGAACTGTTGGTCAGGGTTCGTGTCCAGGTATAACCGATGCATTTGAATATTTAGTTTTGTAGTAAATGATGTATCTTATAATGATTGGCGTAACACAATCTTCCCATACATGTCCTTTACCTCAGACCTTGTTTACATTAAAGGAGGCGTGCGTGGTCTAATGTCATAGGAAATTTACTTGTCGACCCGAGTTCAATTTCTGGACGAAGCTGTTTGCATTTTACATGGTGCTAATACCATTGGGAAATGTATGAATCCAATTCTCTTCCCCACTATGGATAAATATAAGGGCAGACTGGGCTCTTAACCAATGGCTAGGTAACCAGTCTATGAGAAGGAAAACTGTGAATTAAAACCAGTTAAACTCCGCTTAAGAAATTTACCATATATCGCGTCCTACTCGTGCGGAGGAGTTGATATATATATATATATATATATATATATATATATATATATATATATAATAGAGATTCGCTTCCGGTTTTTGTCTGTAAGTATGCGCCCACTAAGCGCAAGTATTTAAGTCTCAATGTAATAGAATAATATATTTGATCAGAAAAACTATTGAAACTAAATAAGAGGGAATATAGAAACATTACACTTATTTTGATGTTATTTTAATTTATTTCTATATAAAGTTATATATAGGATTGCCTTAAATACGTTTGGGAATGACATGAGAGTATTAAAAATCAACAACAGCATTTAATTATTTATTAGACCCGTTTTGTTAAAATCATTATGCAAATTGTTCCAACAATATCGTATGGAAATCTTAATTTCTTAGAGATATATGACACATACTTCAGGATTTTAAATGCATGAATGATATTGACAGTTTTGCGGCAAATCTAAGTCATTTAGATAGATATCAATAGATATTGTTGTTAATAAATAATATGCTAATTAAGATTATATATGCCTATTTCATAACTTAAATAATTAAGGAAATCATGATGTCAGTGGCGACGTAGTTTCGGTTACAGACAGAATATATATATATATATATATATATATATATATATTATGCAACGTCTAATGTTTAGAGTCGTAGGAAATGGACTCGTCAACCCGAGTTCAATTCACAGCATTTCCCAGCGCTAATACACTTGGGAAAGGTATGGATCCAAGTACTGTCCCCCCAGCTATGGGTAAATAGTAGGGTAATATGTGCTCTTAACCATGGCTAGGTAACCAGTATAGGAAAAGGAAAACTCTGAATTCAAATCTGTTAAACTCATAGTGTAAGACATTGACCTTGTGTCGCATCCTGCTCATGCGGATGCGTTTGACAAATATATATATATATATATATATATATATATATGAAACATCTTCACCTGATGATTGCATCGCATGAAACCAATATGGTTGTGATTGTTCCTTTGTCACCTAATAAATAGATATGTAAACCCTTTATGTATTTATCTTATTATATTATATAACAGCTCTATTTTATATTGAGCACTCTACAATAATACTGCCTTTGGTACACCATTCCAGCAAAAGCTGAACAGTGACCATCTCACACTATATATATATATATATATATATATATAGAGAGAGAGAGAGAGAGAGAGAGAGAGAGAGTGAGAGAGAGTGAGAGAGAGAGAGAGAGAGTGTGTGAGAAAAAAGAGTGAAACAGACATACAGAGGGAATGAGAGTGAACCTGTACGAATTTCCACTTTTTCTACTGATAGAAAATACCTGAAAATCTTATCTCTGATTGTTCAAAGAATTTAGTAATTTGCATTTGTTGCGCATTCAGCTATATGACAACTCGAATAAATAACAATCACTTTTCACCAACAGAAAATTCTTCTTTACTTTTCAAGAAGTGAGAATATTAACGCTGCCATGAAATGACAATAGGACTGATTGGACAAAGAAAAAGAAAAAGAAACGAAAATCTTATTATAATGGAGCTTGTGTGTTTTTCTGTGTGTAACCGAAACTATATTACTACTCAAGTCATAATTCCCTTTGTTATTTATGTGACATTCTTCATGATTTTATTTTTATTTAAACCTCAATTATTAATAAAATTGTTTTACATTATCAATACTGTTGACCAGATCTACTGGTATTTGCCTCTCATCCCACTTATGAGCGCCGGACACAAGGTCTCGTTTTAACGTGCGCCCACCCATAAGCCGAAGCTTATGGGAGGTAAGCACAAAAATTGCGTCGATCTCGTCGGCATTTCCCCCAAGGAAGGCGCCTCAGGCGCTGGGCAATATACCCAGCCTGTCCCTTTAAATCAAGGAGGCAGGTATTGCCTGGGGGATAGTTTGCCTGGGATCGACGCTATTAACTTGTAAACATCCAGACCGAAGCCACTGGACCCCCGGCGTTAGCCGGGTCTACAGGTATTTGCCTCTCATCCCACTTATGAGGGCATGACACAAGGGCATTTTTATGTGAGCTCACCCTCAAGCCGAAGCTTATGGGTGGTGGTTGAAAAATTGCGTCGAACCCGTCGGCATTCCCCCTCAAAGGGGGCGCCTCAGGCGCTGGACAATAAACCTAGCCCTGCCCCTTTAAATCAAGGGGGCAGATGTTAAATAGAAAAGAATATTTAAAAAAGATTTTTTTTTTTAAATATTTAAAAAATCTGAGTTAAAAAATTCAAAACCCATCACCAAACCATCACCAAACCATTACCAAACCATCACCAAAACAAAATATCTTCGGCATAAAATAAACCAACAAGGGTTGACATGCCGTTTTAATCCAACCAATCAATCAATCAATCAATCTAAATACTTGACTAAGTACTTGATTGCCTTTAACTGTCATGATTTTTTTTGGCGTATTTTTATTCGCACTTTTCTTGTAGCGACAACTTCACCCTTCATTCAATTCTTTATCGGGACTGTTTAAATATAATTCCGGTACCGTGATATTTCTCTATGTCAAGAGTTTTATTCCAAATGATGTTTAGCTCTGTTACCTGGGGCTTTAGAATACACCGACTGCAACTCTGCAAAGATGTAAGACTCACCTCTACGGGACCCTTAAGGATGGAACCCTGGTGGCTAAAAGAAAGAGTGAGGGGTGAGGTGTTGAGAGTGATGAAGCGACAATGCTATTCTGTTTCAGTTGAATATAATGAAAAAAAAAACAAACAAACAAAAAAAGACTTCTCAATTGTTACGACTTACATTCCTTTCAGTCTCATATATTCAACACGTTTTTCTTCTTAGCACCATCCTAGCCATGCCAATGCATTTATTAAAAAGAAAATGTCTGAGTCGCGCAATCCTGTTTATAACAACTACTCTTATCAATGATTGGCTGTAGAACTGGCCATTCAGATATAAAGAGTTCGAGGATCGCGTGGACGTAGTTAGTTTTTTTTTGTTGGCGTTGCACAAGGGTGGCGTGTTGGAGTTTGATCGTCTCCAACGGGGTCTGGCTGGCTGAGGGGGGTATTATGTTGGAAGACCCGAAACCCCCATATGAAGCCAGCCAATAACAACTGACGACGCCATCCTGCGCTAAGTCTAGCGTATTTCAAACAAGAGATGAAAAAAGAAAAAGAAAGAAAAAAGAGTGAGTGATAGAGTTAAATCAAGAGAATTATACAGGCATATTGAACTATTTAGCAATAGCTCCTACAATTGGTATCACTTTCACCATCATTTTGTACAGTTTCTTTTTCGGTTCTCTGGCAATGTCCTGGTATTTTTCTCTTTTTGTTTTCTTTTTCACAGGTCCTGCTAGTACAATATAATTAGTGTATCCAATATTCGTATATCTTCTACTGTGCTAAGATCTGTCTATATTGAGAAGAAAGAAACAAATGATGAAGATTGAAAAAAGGCGGGGAAACTAGTAGCCTGTAAACAAAATCCACACAAAGCCGTTGTCGGTCTTGTTCGAATTAATTAAAAATTAGCAAAATATCATGGGCAATGTAACCGAAGAAAACACATTATTTTCTAAGAGAAATAGATTTTTTTTTATACATTCTTAGTGATTGCTAAATCTAATAAAACAGACTTACTCAGCCTTTTATCCGTGTTGCATCTGTCCTCTTCGCTAGGAAATGTCGCGTGGGACGACGTCACGACGATAAGGTTGGACGCCATTATTTTTTGTGACTAACGATGCAATACAGTTTCCGGTAACGTTGTCTCTCAACCGGATATTGCTTGTCTGACTACCTGTCGTGGAATAAACAGCGTTCTATTAAATCTTAGACTGTTTTTTTTTGTATTTTTTGTTTGTTTTTTTTGTTTTACTTTTGTCTTTTTTTGTTTGTTTGTCTTACTGTTGTTTTTTTTGTTTATTTTTTTTGTATTTTTTTTTTTGGTCAATGATCATTGCACTTCTTTTTCTTTTTTAACTGATTTTTCTTTTTTTTCTTGATTTTTAAAAATCTTTTTTTTTGGGGGGGGGGTGTTTTCCTTTTGTCTTTTTTTGTTTGTCTTACTGTTGTATTTTTGTTTGTTTATTTCTTGTCTTTTTTTTGTCAATGCTCATTACTCTTCTTTTTCTTTTTTAACAGTTTTTTTTTTCTTGATTTAAAAAAATCTTTCTTCATCTATTCTTGTTCAGCAATGTTTGTGTATCCACGGTAATATGGCAATGCATTAGACCGTATAAAAAATGTTAGTGTATTTTCACCAGGTAAGTGTAGTATGTGTACGTATGTATAAACGTGTGCTGACAAGGACATTACAGATATGATGATGCAATATAGGAAAATGTCATTAAAGATTGTGTGCATATATCTATAGTTGTGATGGTGTCTGTGGATTGCTCGCATATTTCATTTTTGTGGATATACCACAGTATAATTATTAGAACGTTTGAGTTGGTTACTTAAGAGATATTCTTAAATAGTTCAATATGTAAATAATATAATAAACTTGATTGAACTCTCTCAGACTTATTTCGATTGAGACATATTAGCGTTATCCATTCCACAAATCACCCCCCCTCTCTCTCTCTCTATCTTTCCTCTACTCTTTTTTCTTTCTTATATTTTTCTGTGTAGCATGTCTTTTTCCTCTATCGTTATAATAAAAACGAAATGGCCAATTATTCATCGGAATTGACAACAATCACAAGAAAAAATAATTCGAGCGATTAAGCAAAATCAGATAATCAAGATGTACGTCTTTGCATTTCATCTAAGATGATTTTGACAATTTGAGCGGCTTCATATTTTATCAAGAGGGTATTGTAAGATAATCACAATCGTACAATTAAGGAACATGAGTATAATATATATAGATGTGTTAAATTAGATAATTTGACCACTGTGTACAACAATAGCTATATTTATCAGTCGATCTGATGACCTAGCACTTCTTGCAGATACACCGGTACAGGCCAAGTCACAACTGCATAGCCTGGAGAAGGCAGCATAGAATATCGGCCTCTATGTGAACTCCGGGGAAACTGAATTCATGTGTTTCAAAAAGAAAGGAGACATCTGCACACTCAACGGTAAGCCTCTAAAGCCAGTAGAACAATTCACATACCTAGGTAGTAATATCTCATCCACAGAAAGCAATGTTAATATATGAATAGGAAAGGCATAGTCGGCTATAAAAAGATTATCAGTCATATGGAAATTCGACCTCATTGACAAGTTAAAGCGACAATTCTTCCAAGCTGTGGTTAAATCAGTGCTGTTGTATGGCTGCACCACTTGGAAACTAACGAGGCGCCTTGAGAATAAGCTAGATGGGAACTGCACATGAATGCTGCCTGCGGTCTTGAACAAGTCGTGGAAACAGCACCCCACAAGAAAGCAGCTGTACGGCCACCTACCCCCTATCTCACAAACCATCCGAGTGAGACAGACAAGACATGCTGGATACTGTTGGAGAAGCAAGGACGAACTCATAAGCAACGTTCTCCTGAGGAAGCTAACACATAGACATGCTAATGTGGGCTGGCCAGCAAGAACGTACATTGACCAACTCTGCAAGGATGCTGGATACTGCACAGAGGACCTCCCGGGGGTCAATGAAAGATAGAGAAAGTTGGCGAGGGATTGTCATGGATATCTGTGCTACTTGCGCAACATGATGATGATGATGATGATGATGAGTCCTTAGAATACGCGTACTGTATCCCCAGCAGGAGGATATTACCCCAACACAAAGAAAATTGTATTCTGGGTAAGCACTAAACTTAATATTGTGGTGAGGCTCAAGATCTGGATTTTAGTACCACTCCATTACCATTATTCCCAGATCCACTCTGAGGCTCCCCAAAAGGGGAATGGCAAAGGGATTAATGCACTTTTTGCACTGGCAACTGTATGAGCTTTAGTTTATGCGTGGCGCCCCAGGTTAAAAAGACCTTGTGGCAATCCGGCCTGGTGGGAGGTCAGGAAAATTGTTGCTCCGTGAGACTGTATTTCACATTCATGCCAATGTTCTAGGGGAAGGCATGAAACCATCATTTCTTCCTTCTGCTTTTCATATACGCCTTTCCCAGTGGTTCACTGGTGGCAATTATAGTTCATTAGTTTTTCCCACCACCGTCAGCTGATGGTCGTTCACTTTGTGTGTCAACAAGTCTCCTCAGGTCACAAGGACTTATTATTATTATTATTATTATTATTATTATTATTATTATTATTATTATTATTATTATTATTATTTTATTATTATTATTATTATAGTTTTTCACACCTGTCGTACGTGGTGGTTCATTGGAGGCTGAGTGACAGCAAGTCTCCCCAGGTCTCCAGGACTCTTCTGAGTATTCTAGCCGATCCCAACAATGCTGTATTTTAGATGGTCTCGATTCTTCCCCTGATTTCCAGTTCACCCAAATTAATTTCCAGAGCTTTGGGGATTGTTCCAACGGCACCAATTACAATTGATACGACGTTCACCTTCATATTCCACAGCTTCCTCAGTTCTCTGGCAAGGTCCAAGTATTTGTTTATCTTTTCGCTTTCTTTCATTTTTACTCGGTGGTCGGATAGGACAGCAAAATCTACGAGATGACAGTTTCTCTTTTTCTTGTCGATCAATACTTGATCTGGTCTCCTGGCCGGGATTGGGTGATCCGTCTGTACCTCGAAGTCCTAAAGAATGTTGTGCCTCTCATTCTCTAGGACAGGTTTAGGTTTGTGCATATACCATTTGGTTGTATGGTGAAAAATGAATTTCTTACACAGTTCGCAGTGGATCCCACAGAGTCGTGCCTAGTCTTGTATTTTCGCTGTGCTAGTTTGCTACATTCGCTTATTATATGATTGACTATTTTGTCTTTATTTCCACACATTCTGTACTTTCTATTCTGCTGCGTCTTATCTATTTATCGTAATATAGTTTGTTCTAATGGCATTGTCTTGTGCTGCGATTATAAGTGATTCGGTTTCTCTTTTGAGGTTTCTTTTTCTTAGCCATGTCCATGTCTTCTGATGTGATAGTATTATTATTATTAGTAGTAGTAGTATTAGTATTAGTATTAGTATTAGTATTATTTATAGTGCTGTTAAAATTTGAGAACACTGAATGAGAATAGGTTAAGTTATTAAATTGCAAAATTATAATATTGTTTCTGAAATACACTGTATATCCAAGTTATGATAGCGTACGCATAGAGTCACCCAACAAGTGCCGTTGACTATATCTACGCAAATATATATATATATATATATATATATATACACACACACACACACACACACACACATATATATATATATATATATATATATATATATATATATATATATATATATTGACCTCTACCTAGGGTTAGAATTAATCACATAAGTCTAATATTATAATGTTATATCTTCGGATCGAAATTCATTTTATATACTAGTGCAAAATAAAAACACCCTCCGGGCGATGTAAAAATAGATTTTTGAAACATATTGTCAGTGAGTTTGTACCCTAAGTAAGTAAAATCATTAAATTCATTAAAGGATTAAAAAATAAAACAATTTGAAATGTAAACTTTAAATATGTATTAAAATAAAACAACCTATATATAGATATATAATACCAGTCATGTATTTATTAAAACTTGTTTTTAAAAATACAATGAGGACTGTCTAATGTTACATGTTCATATTTTAAGTGTATTTATTCTATGTTATGACGATTTTGGGTAATTTGATCTAAGCAGTGACGTAATTTTTGTTACAGACAAAAACTGGAAGCGAATCTCCATTATTAATAGAGATGTCAGGCTACGAAAATATTGACCCACCCTATATATATATGTATATATATATATATATATATATATATATATATATATAGTAAGGTGATGATTGAAAAGATAGTTTCGTTATTCGTTTATTAACCTTGTTTGTAATATCAATATAACGATCCGAATTTTTGTCTAGACGTGAATACTGACCAGTTGTGTTTGAGGAAATTGCGCAGATTTTCCTTTGACAGAAAGGAACCAGTGTTAGTTTTTTTCATCTATAATAAAGAAAAAGAAAAGAATAAAAATGAATAAACCTCGACTATAACTAAGCCTTTCAATGTTTTCCCATAATACAAAAAACTATTTCCTGTGTTTTTATGTCTCTTTTGGCATTTTTACTGCCGCGTACGTCACCGATCTTGTAGAATTTATCGCTATTCATTCTAGATTTAATTTTTACTTCCCTTGGGATAAAGAAGAAAAAAAGCTTGGGTTTCGCGGTAATTACTTAGTACCATTTTTACTATCTTATAGACTTGTTTCCAGACTAGAAAAAAAAATGGTGAAATATATAAATGGAATTAATTCATTTTCTAATATGATATATGATTAACGTCGTTTAGTTGGTAAGTTGCTTATCTGTTGTCAGGTTTTAATAACATTGGACGCATTGCTTCGCTGAGAATTCCGATGGCGTTATTTTAAATTGACAAGAATTTATTTATTATCTTCGCAAGAAAAGTTATAATTAAAAATCTAAAAATCTTGAAAATACAACTCCTGGCAAAAAAGAGAAGAGGAACTCACCATTTCTCTAATTTTTTGAGACGGGGCTTGATAATTAATATTATTTGGATTATTCGGACTATTATCCCCATCTTATTGTTTTCTGTGTAACGTTTCGGTCGATGTGCTCTCCGACCTTTTTCATAAAATAGAGGGTTGGTTTCAGAGTTAGGTGATGCCTCCCGATTACGACAAGAAGGTTCCCGAGTTCTAAAAAAAATTTCCAGAGTTCGAGAAGGTTCACGGTTCCGACAAGAAAGACTTGAAGAAGGCCGGAGGGCACATCGGCCGAAACCCTGTCCAGTTAACAATAAAAATGAGGACAATAGTCCAGTTAGCAATAAAAATGAGGACAATAGTTCGAATAATCCAAATATTACTAATGTACTCACCATTCGTTAAAAAAATTATTCCGCTATTTCAAATCCAAGTCTACTATTCTTCTACAAGGGTGATTTTGGTATTAGATAACCCATGAATATAAATAAACAATTAAACTAAGTAACCAAACCAAGCCATCTGGATTAATATTAGAAAATCTCAATCATTAATGAAATAGATAATTCTAATTAATTAAAGTTATGTTTCCGGAAGTCAGAGAGTTTAGCTATCGATGATAATAAAACATTTTTACTATTAATGCACAAAATGATACTGACAAAATCCAAACAACAATTTTGTAGATTAGTCTGATAAATTGCAGATCGGATTCAATAAATCTAAATGAAACGTACTTTATGTAGGAAAACATAATTCAAGGCATATATATTCATTGAGAAAGATTTCTCTAATGAAAGAAAATTACTTTTAGTAAGTCTCTTTCATGACAAATTATTCATTTCTAGTTCTAACAAACCCTTTTCTACGTCTTATACATTATGAACAGCTGAGTACAACATTTTTTCTACATCTTATACATTATGAACAGCCGAGTACAAAACTTTTCCATATGGATCTAACGACGAGTAACAATTGCGGGAAGACAAGGGAAAAAAGTTTTGTACTCAGCTGTTCATAATGTATAAGATGTAGAAAAAGGTTTATTAGAATTAGAAATGAATAATTTGTCATGGAAAAGACAAATAAATACGACGACATCTGAAAGGCAATAGACGAGAATATTTATCGGCATGGATATTCAATACAGAACTAAAAAAAGAACCAGATGTGAATGTGGGCCCTGAATTTAGATATTCCAAACATATAGATATACAAGTAAGTTGATAATTAATGAATTAGGCGAATATATCTGTTCAAATGTAAGGCGTAAACAAATCGAGAAAAAGTCAATCTCTGAATGTACATTTCAACCATACAGAGATTGACTTTTTCTCGATTTGTTTACGCCTTACATTTGAACATATATATTTGCCTAATTCATTAATTATGAACTAAATTAATTTTCAAATTAGGTATGACTTCAATTAAACACATATTCTCCAAAAAATTGTCGGCTATCGCCATCTCAAACAAAGTATTTGCGTACTCTCATATACAAGTAAATAAAGCAAACAAGATATTAGGATTAATAAGAAGGTCATATGAATAGATGGATGAAGAAATGCTGAAAAATGTTTTCATTGCATTGGTGAGGGCTCATTTGGAATTTGCTAATGTGGTCTGGAATCCAAGACTAATAAAGGACATAAAATTCATCAAGGGAGTTTAAAGGAGAGCTACTAAGGTACTGAATGAATGAAAGAACCTTTCGAATGAGGAAAGACTTAGGAAGTTTGGCTTATCGACGAACCAGAGGAGATATGATTGAAGTCTATAAATATACCCATGGATTTTATTGAACGAACTTTAATCTATTGAATGTTGCTAAAAAAATCATTTTTTGCTTAAATTTATCAAAATAAAACCAAACAATTAGAAATCTATAATACCAAGCACATATTTATTAAAAATCAAATTTCTAATATCAATATGAAAATTAGCCTTCCCGTTAACACTGTAAACCGCTATTTTGTTGTATATATAAATAAAATTGCATGTTATTAGTATGTAGATATGGCCAACAGTATCAATAATGTAAAACATGTATTAATAATTGCGGCCTCAATATTGTTATTATAGATCTGAATTTTATTTCCTACCATAGAGTTAAAGATATCGAAACAATATTTGAGCTGAAAATCCCTTGACAGGCATTGTTAACAAACTTAAAAGAGATTGTTTTCTTTCCTTCCGAAATGGAAAACCCTCCTATTCTTTGTGGGTACGTTTCTCCGTATGCAACGAATGTGATTACATGAAACCCAAATCCTCACTGGGTGGTCCGAATATACAACAACCTGGCCCGGAAAATAAATGATTTTTATCAGTTCTTGTAATTTAGGTATTTTTAGCTGGATCTAAATCACAGGCACAAACCTATATACTAGTATGTATCTCCTAGCAGAGTTAATATATAGTGGTCTGAAGATCGCATTGACGAGAAACTCTCAGTAACTTGACGCTTTTGATTTCTTGTCCCCGCTACCTTCGATTAAATATACATACACTATCAATGATATTGAGCACTGTTTACTTATAAACATAACCGCAGTATTATATATCTCTCTCAATATATATATATATATATATATATATATATATATGAAAGATATATATATATATATATATATATATATATATATATATATATAGAGAGAGAGAGAGAGAGAGAGAGAGAGATAGGGGGGTGAATAGATTGATCTAAGTTTGATAAGAGTATACCGAGAGGCAACGGTGCATGTTGAGCTGCTATTTTTTCTTAAGGTATTTCACCGATAGTCTATTGATATAGCAAATCATCATCATCATCATCATATTATATTGTTTATTCCAAACTTGAGGCATTGAGAAAAGTTGAAAAAATACAATGTAGAAGAAATGAAAAAGACAATTCCCCCCTACCTCTCTCTCTCTCTCTTCAGAATATTCCACAAGTTTCAATTGTGTTTAAGTCTGGAGAATTGGCCGGCCAGTTCATCTTTCGAGGTCCACAGAAGCCTAATGTTTGCAGGTACCCCTTAGTTTTATGTGCTGAATGCGAAGGAGCATTATCTTGCATATATATGATGGTTCTCTTGAAGGTGATTTTATGCCTTTTTAGCCAAGATTCCAGGTACTCTTTTAGGAAGGCTATATAAGCATCTGTGGTTTATTTTCGTATCGTCAGGCACTCTCCAGGGGCAAACCATGATACCATCCAATAATACCAGCCCAACTCATAATACCTCCTCCTCCTTGTTGGCGTTCTAAACCGGTGATGAGGATCTCGGCCATTTACGACACAAACATTGCCCAGCCATCAGGGCCATCAAGTGTTGCACGAGTTTCATCTGTGAACAGTACTTTTGAGAAATCGACCTTCATGTCCTCCTTAGCCCATTTCAAACGTATTTGCATCGTGTATTTTTGTAAATTGAGGTTTTGTCACTGGTCTCTCTGATGTCCCCGACTTTTTCAGAGGATGACATCGAGTACTCTGGGCACTGTTGCTTCTCCAATGTTCTGAAAAGAGCTTCCACTCGTCAGGCCTGGGTTATTTACAGTTTCACGTTTCATTCGGGACAAAGAACGTCGGGAAACAACCCTCGAGTGACCCTAATCGGTGCCTCTTACGTACCCTTCGTAGGAGTTGGAACAAATCTTTTCCCCCGTTTTTTGTGATATCTTCCGATTGGTTTGGATATTTCTAATGTAGACTTGCCTTTGGAAAGTTCAGATGTTATGATATTCTCTCAGAAGGGTCAAGTTCACATTTGCCCCATAATTGCCAACAAGTATAATGACACTTGTTTAATATCTTGGACACTTTTATTATCGTTGATATTGGAAATGGCCACTGTTTTTTCCTGTCATGGGCAAAACAATACAGAGTTTTTATACAACCTGCGCATACACCTATTTCCATTTACTACTGTGAAAGTTTCGTTAAATTCCAAATAGGTATTCTTAGTACAACATGAGAAAAATGTCACTTCTGAATAATTTGAAACGCAGTGTATATAAAATATATAATATATATAATATATATATATGAGTGTTAATTGGATCGTACCTAATTTGAAAATTAATTAATAATAATGAATTAGGCGGGGAATACCTATTAAGTGTATGGCTAAACAAATCGAGAAAATCAATCTCTGTATGTACATTTCGGCCTATTAGGCCTCATCAGCAGAGCTATAGATCGGAAGACCGCCCTGTGCGTGATTTGAAACCGACTGCCAAGCTGACAGGCCGATCTCATAACCCCAACAGCCCAAACCGAACTTCTTAGATTTTATGATTTGTTAGAGTAGGTTAACATTCCTCTTTAAGTGACTTTTATTACACGACGATTGGTAAAGTTGTAAACAAGAAAGGTTTGTTTAGAATGGCTTTTTGCCGATAATTTTTTGGAGAATAAGTGTTTAATTGGAGTCGTACCTAATTTTGAAAATTAATTAATTAATAATGAATTAGGCGGGAATACCTATTAAGTGTATGGCTAAACAAATCGAGAAAAAATCAATCTCTGTATGTACAATTGCGGCCTATTAGGCCTCATCAGCAGAGCTATAGATCGGAAGACCGCCCTGTGCGTGATTTGAAACCGGACTGCCAAGCTGACAGGCCGATCTCATAACCCCAACACCAAAACGAAACTTCTTAGATTTTTATTGATTTTTTAGAGTAGGTTAACATTCCTCTTCTAGTGACTTTATTACACGGACGATGTGGTTAAGTTGTAAACAAGTTTTGTTTAGAATGGCTTTTTGCCGATAATTTTTTGGAGAAATAAGTGTTTAATTGGAGTCGTACCTAATTTTTGAAAATTAATTAATTAATAATGAATTTAGGCGGGAAATACCTATTAAGTGTATGGCTAAACAAATCGAGAAAAATCAATCTCTGTATGTACATTTCGGCCTATAGGCCTCATCAGCAGAGCTATAGATCGGAAGACCGCCCTGTGCGTGATTTGAAACCGGACTGCCCAAGCTGACAGGCCGATCTCATAACCCCAACACCAAACGAACTTCTTAGATTTTTATGATTTGTTTAGAGTAGGTTTAACATTCCTCTTCTAGTGACTTTTATTACACGACGATGTTGGTAAGTTGTAAACAAGGTTTGTTTAGAATGCTTTTTGCCGATAATTTTTGGAGAATAAGTGTTTAATTGGAGTCGTACCTAATTTTAAAAATTAATTAATTAATAATGAATTAGGCGGAATACCTATTAATGTATGGCTAAACAAATCGAGAAAAATCAATCTGTGTATGTACATTTCGGCCTATAGGCCTCATCAGCAGAGCTATAGATCGGAAGACCGCCCGTGTGCGTGATTTGAAACCGGACTGCCAAGCTGACAGGCCATCTCATAACCCAACACCAAACGAACTTCTTAGATTTTTATGATTTGTTTAGAGTAGGTTAACATTCCTCTTCTAGTGACTTTTATTTACACGACGATGTGGTAAGTTGTAAACAAGGTTTGTTAGAATGGCTTTTGCCGATAATTTTTTGGAGAATAAGTGTTTAATTGGAGTCGTACCTAATTTTGGAAAATTAATTAATTAAAATGAATTAGGCGGAATACCTATTAAGTGTATGGCTAAACAAATCGAGAAAAATCAATCTCTGTATGTACATTTCGGCCTATTAGGCCTCATCAGCAGAGCTATAGATCGGAAGACGCCCTGTGCGTGATTTTGAAACCGGACTGCCAAGCTGACAGGCCGATCTCATAACCCCAACACCAAACGAACTTCTTATATATAATATAAGTAAAGTCGGCGGCCTAATGTCGGTATCAGCCAGTCAGCGAGGAAGTCTATTCCCTTTTCAATAGCGCTAGACCAAGGAGATTGTATTGGCGTCTGGGATGGAGCACCACACCTACCATCAGCTCCTTACTTTACCGCACATATCCCTGTGCTACTCATACGCTGAGTTGGCGAGGACCGGTATCGAACTAGGAACCTTGTGGTTTCTAGCCGAACGCTCAACCGATTGAGCTAACCCGGCCCCTTCAATGTGGTCAGATAGTTAGTAATCTAGATTTGCAGACGATTGTTAGTGAGTTCGATTCTCATCGGGCGCCCCATGCATGAGTTAAATCAGGATTATTAGTATAAAATAACCCAAGTGTTGACATGCCGTAAAATCCAAATAAGCAACCTAGACGCTAGTGTTAAAAGGGAGCAGACTTGATGTGTCACTCACAGTTCGTGGTCAGATAGTTAGTAATCTAGGATTTTTCAGACGATTGTTAGTGAGTTCGATTCTCATCTGGCGCCCCATACATGAGTCAAATCAGGATTATTAGTATAAAATAACCCAAGTGTTGACATGCCGTAAAATCCAAATAAGCAACCTAGACGCTAGTGTTAAAAGGAGCAGACTTGATGTCACTCACAGTTCGTGGTCAGATAGTTAGTAATCTAGATTTTCAGACGATTGTTAGTGAGTTCGATTCTCATCGGGCGCCCATTGCATGAGTTAAATCAGGATTATTAGTATAAAATAACCCAAGTTTTGACATGCCGTAAAATCCAAATAAGCAACCTAGATGCTAGTGTTAAAAGGAGCAGACTTGATGTCACTCACAGTTCAGTAAAAACCTCCTTTTATTATTGTATTATGTGTACAGTTTTGTATGTATGTTAGTGATCATATGCAGGTGTATGTGGGTAGCTCTCCATGGCTTTACATACGTATATGCGTTGTGTGAAGTAGTGCAGGTTTTTCAGATTTTGCAGGAAATATATACACTAAGCGGCTCATGTCTGAAATCTGTTGGAAGAATCTCACTTCTTTCCTATTTCTCTAGCCTTCAGTCAAACATGCCATTACTTCCCAGATTGCAAACACCTTACTTTTTTCTTTTTTTTTATTCTGCTGTTGTGTTATTGTTGTTGTTGTTGTTACTGGACCTTAAATCCCATTCGCTCATTTCTTCGAACTTCGGCTTACAATAGGAATTACTTTATAGGGTACGTTAGAGCGCCGCGCTCTTTCTATCTTTCTTTCCGTCACTCCCAACCCCGTGTGTGGGCAATGTCGACTCGGCTCGGGCCATCATTGGAGAGATGTGATCGGAATAAGTTAGCAATTTTGTAGTCATGGTTTGAGATTGCACTCCCACTGCTGTCCAACTAGACGAGCTTCCAATTAATCCATCCGTCCGACAGGCTTTTCTCTCTCATCAGATCTGCTTGTAAAATCGAAGAAGAAAAAAAGAGAGTGGGGAAGAAAGGCTGGAAAAGGACGGATCCGTTCACCATCTTATTATAACCTTTGTTGATTCTAAACTTGAGGCATTGAGAATAGTTGAAAAAATACAACACAGAAGAAATAAAAAAGACAATATATATATATATATATATATATATATATATATATATGGTCCTTGTGGAAAAGGTGACTTACCGGTGAAAATGGTCACAGTGGTTAGCTGATTCAACTTTCACAAGGATAAGACAGTGATATAACATATATAAAGTGCTCAATACTTTAGTAGAGCAAACTTATTATCATAGAGGTACACGGTTATTACCGTGTACCTCTATGATAATATATATATATATATATATATATATATATTATATATATATATAAGTGTGTCAAAAAGTATCGGGATTTTTGTACTTTTGACAAACCTTGTATTCTGAATAAAAATAACGTTCCTTTCATTATTTTTTTAGTATACAAGATGTGTCACAAAAATATCAAGTTTAAAAGGTGTATATAACAAAAATACAAATGAAACGATGAATGAAGTTTCTTTTCAGAATACAAGGTGTGTCAGAATGTACAAAAAATATCGATACTTGTTTGACACACCTTATATATATATATATATATATATATATATATATATATATATATAATATATAATATATTATATTTACCAACGCCTCCGCCCACGAGCAGGTGTAACCCAGGACCAATTACTTAAGCAGAGTTTAAAAGGTTTGAATTCAGAATTTTCCATCTCCTAGACTGGTTATCTAGCCAAGGTTAAAAGGCCCATTCTTCCCTTCTATTTACCCGTAGCTGGAGAGAGAATATTTGATTCATAGCTTACCCAAGAAATTTAGCGAATGTGAAATGCAATAGCATTTGAATCCGGATCGAGGAGTCCCATTTCCCACGACTAACATTTACACCACGTTTTCCTGACCCCCAAATTGTATAATAAGCATTATGCAGTATCTTTCACTCTATGCAACTCTTCACTTCAGTTGTAACTGGTGTTTTTTATTCCTCAGAAGTCTACATGTCGAAAAGTCTCCTCAAATATGCAGGACTCTTGTAAACATTCAGACATTCCATCGGTCTGGGTGTTTTAATTTCTTCCCCTAGTTTCTAGTTCATCCAGTCTCTTTTCTGTGTTCATGGGGTGTGTTCCAAGGTTTCCAACTTACTATTGGTCACCCATCATATTCATGTTATGCAACTTTTAACTCTCCAAAAGTTCAGTTCGGCTGGATGTCATGGAATTTGAGTTGAATTAGCAATTTTGTAGTCATGTCCTGAGATTGCACTCCCACTGCTGTTTAGATAGAAGATTCCAATTAATCTATCAAGAAGAGAGAAAAGGGAGAAATGAGGAGAGAGAGAGAAATATACATAATATATTATATTATATATATATATATATTTATATATATATAAGTATATATATATAAGAGAGAGAAGAGAGAGAGAGAGAGAAGAAGAGAGAGAGAGAGAGAGAGAGAGAGAGAGAGAGAGAGAGAGAGACTTAAAAGGTCTGTTCCGGTTCACGCATCTTATTATATTGTTTATTCCAAACTTGAGACATTGAGAAAAGTGCCGAGAAAATACAATATAGAAGAAACGAAAAGGGAAATCTCCCCCTCTCTTTATAATATATATATATATATATTATAATATAAATAATATTCTATCTATCTATCTATCTATATATATATATAATATATATATAGATATAGAGTCCGTATATTATATTATATATCTTCTTATTATAATTGGAGATTGTGTGTTTTTCTGTCTGTAAGCCGAAAACTATATTTACTACTCAAGTCACAATTCCCTTAATTATTTACTCCATGATTTCATTCTTTTAAACCTTCAGTTATTAATAAAAATTGTGTTTTAACATTATTAATTTACTGTTTGACCATTATCTACGTACTAAATAACATGCAATTGTATTTATATATACCACCAAAATAGCGGTTTACAGTTTGAACGAGAGGCTAATGTGCATATTTGATATTTTAAAATTTTATTTTAAGAAAATATGTGCTTGATATTATTGATTTCTAACTGTTTGGTTTTTCTTTAAGAAATATAAACAAAAAATCTCGTGGATAAATCTTTAAAAGAAATTTTCTTTACAAGAAGAAAAACCTGTAATATTATCCTTTACTTCCTATTTTAACTAAATAGTTAAATTAGGAAAATTACCAATGAAAGAGGGAGTATGGAAAAGATGGAATAAGTTAGTTTCAAAGTTGTTCATTTTTCAAATCATACCCCCTCTGTGCAGATCTTTGTATCGTGTGATTCTAGTCAGTTTTCATTAGCCTTTCTAATTTTACATATGATATTTTATCATATTCAAAACTGAAATACTTGCACCCGGAAGGTGCACATATATTTGCTAGTATATATAATTTTACTAAAACTTAGCTTAGACGCGTGCCACAAATCCAAAGCATGGCGGCGCCCAATGAGAATCGACACTCACTCTCTTTTTTTTAAAAACTTTTGGGTATCGTTACAAGTGAACCAACTACAATTGGTATCAATTTCACCCTTATATTCCATTGTCTTCTAAATTCTCTTGTAAGGTTTAGGTATTTTTCTTTTATGTTCACCTTTTGATCTGCTGGGACTGTGAAATCTACCAGTTGACAAGATCTTTTTTATTGTTAATCAACACTAGGCCTGGTCTTCTGTCTGGTATAAGGTGATCCGCCTTTATCTCAAAATTCCAGAGAAATTCAAGCGCTTCTTCTCTGAAACACATTCTGGGTCACGCATACACTATTTTGTTGTATGATCGGTCGAATTAGTTTCATACCACAATTCCTAGTGGATTCCATCTTTTCAACACATTTACCTAACTGCATTTTTGACAAAATTGGATTACCCCGCCCCCCTACAGGAAAACCATTACCAAAAATCAGGGTATTATCGGATTTTAAGTGAAATTTTTCAGTTTTATTTATCAATGAATGATATTATAATGCATTATTATTTTATTTCAAAACTTTCTCGATGTTCTCAGCGTCCGAAAATTGAAGAAGAAGAGAAGAAGAAGAAGAAGGGAAGAAGCAGAAGAAGAAAGAAGAAGAAGAGAATTGAAAGTAGAATTAAAAGAAGAAGAAGAGAGGTAGAGAGAAGAAGAAGAAGAAGAAGAAAAAAGAGAATTGGAAAGAAGAAGAAGAAAAAAGAGAATTGAAAGAAGAAGAAGAAGAAGAAGAAGAAGAAGAAGGAAGAGAAGCAAGAAGAAGGAAAGAAATGGATCACGATTTCTTGTTCTGCTAATTTTCCTACACGGCTTTAATTCATAGTTGATTGTCTCATCTCTGTTCTCCACAGCACTCGCGCATTTGCTGTTCCGTTGTGGCTTATCTGTTTTGGCTTTGATATATTTTTTTATGGCATTGTCTTGTACTGCAATTATGAGGAACCCAGTTTTTCTCTTAAGGTTACCCTTTCTTAACTTATGTCCATGTTTTTCATGTCGGCAATCTCCCAGTTTTATCGATCGAAATATGCCTTATTATTTATTGTATATTATTATTATTATTATATTAGTAGTAGTAGTAGTAAGTAGTAGTAGCATTTACTCCTTTTGAGTTTCACAATCGCATTAGCTGCATGGTCTTTCACTGGAGTCTGATTAGTGACACAAGTCTGCCTCAGGTCTCCAGGACTCTTCTGAGTAATTCCTTGGCAGATTGCAGCAGTGCAGATGTTCTGAATGGTTTCAATTGCCTCCTCTTTGGGGATTTTCCAAACTTTCCAAACCTTTGCCGAATTCCTTTTGGAACGCGTTTCCAACTACAATTCGCGTATCAACTTTCACTTTCATATCTCCATAACTTTTCACTTCTCTGGCAAGGTTCCAGATATTTGTCCATTTTTGATTTGTTTAGCTTCCCCTGTGATCTGCTCGGAACTGTAAAATCCAACCAGTTGACAAGTTCTTTTTGTTTATCAACACTCTAGTTCTGGTCTTCTTGCATGGGATAAAGGTTCTGTCCGTTTTTATTCAAAATCCCAGGGAGAATTTATGTGTTTGTTCTCAGAACAGGATTCTGTTTTGTGGCATTATACCATTTTTTATGGTCAAAATTTAATTTTTTCATATTCCCAGTGGAATCACCTTTCCCACCCAGTCGTGTCTAGTTTTGTTGTTCACGTTGTGCTGTTTGCTACATTCGCCAGGAGTATATGGTTTACAGTCTCATTCTCAAACTGCAAAAGTCTACACTTTACTATTTGTTGGTTCTTATCAATTTTTGCTTTGATTATTTTCCTCTATGGCTATTTGTGTGCAGCCAATTATAAGTGATTCAGTTTCGTCTTTGAGGTTTCACTTTTTGAATCATGTGTGCAGCCCTTCTATTGCGTCGTTTGAAGCGTTCCATATAATTGTTTTTCTCCTGTCACTCCTGTGAGTCTTTTACGCCAACTAAGCTGTAAACCTTCAAGGATCTGAATGAAAACAAGTCCTCTTCGGGTCTCCAGGACACTTCTTGGATTCTTCCCTGATCACATTCATACTTAGCTAAAACTGAAATAGCTGAAATTAATTCACGCTCACTCAAGTAATTTGTCAAGTACAGATACTATTAAAATCAAAAGTTGTAGGAAAAACAAACCCCTTTTTACAAGTTTCGTGCTCTGTTATTACCCGTTTAAGTGTCTTTTCTCATAGATAATCCGTTGAACAAGCAATGTTCCTAATCCGCGTATTAAAGTCCAGTGATTTAATCCTATGTCCGTCGCAAAGAATGTCACCAGTAATTATGACCGAGTAAGGCGGTTTTTAAAGTATTGTATCAAACTTCAGAGTACTGTCAGTGATGCCAAGTTAGATCACGAATTCTGCCTAGTCCTATATCTCTC
>CM042158.1:36364182-36407358 GCA_023376005.1 Doryteuthis pealeii | reverse complement strand
GATTTATGTGCCCTTCATCCATTCTCCCTTTGTTTTTTATTTAAAACTGTTATTATTAAATAAATACGGTTTCTCATTTATACTATCCTTTTCATACTAAATAACAAAGGCTTATTCTCGTCTTATATATGTAATCTCTTTCTTAACTGAGTGTGTGTGTATCTATGGGAAGTCTTATTCTAGCATTTTAATGATATGTACAGATGTAGAATTCCAACTTGTGACAATGGAATGAGAATGTGAACTCTTAGGAGTGATATAATGTGATTATACTAATGTGTTGATATATAATTATTATACATTAAAAATGGAATATATTGCAGCGCCCAATAGAATTACATTAGGAACAAAATACATTGAAGAAAATCCCAAGATTCAAGGTATATACGTATGTATAGGAAGCTTCTATTACTCCTATTTACAGGAGATCCTTCAAACTGGACATAAAAACTTCGATAGGGAGATAAAGTGTTACGCAATGAGAACGGGAGTGATGGAAGAAGTAAATATTTTTCTTTTTTTCTGTTTCACAATAATCCTGCCTCTATTAAGTTTCACTACATGTCCTGTTCTGTATGCGATTGAAATATGATTGTGGATACAGTGATGATAATGTGTCCAGTCTGTCGAATGCTTGCCTCCGGGTGACGTGCATGAATATTTGTCGAAAAATAAATCAATATAGATTGTGTTACTGCTATTTTATCTGTCGCTGCTTTGTGTTATACAGACCTCAAAGGATAAAGCCAAAAATGTATGAGATGAAATAAAATGCCATGTTCCCTGAGTGTGTTAAAGTGGTGTGAGAACCATGCGGGTTAGCAGCTGGGATTGTGAGTAGACAACTAAATCGGCAAGGATGAATCTCCTACCTGGTGTCGTAGTGGGGCGGGCTTACTGAATGGGCTGCGTTCATGACACCGCCTAAACAGGTACAACGCCCCAGGAGATCCAACGTGCGAGGTACGAGAAAAACTTACCTGCCATACACATCGTCGGATGATCTCTATAGCAATTCTCATCCGTTAATTAGCTTACAGCTTAATTGAGAGAAGGTGTGTTCAAACGCTATCCTGAATAGTAATATTGCCCATCAGAATATCGATGGTGGATATATCCGTGTGTGCTTGAAGCGCGATATGCAATGTATGAGTATGACTGTGCCGAGAGTAGTGAATGATAGCTGTTTAGTGGATATGTAAATATGGGTGTTCGCTCTGTTCCCAGTATTCGTTAAAGGTTAGTAGTTCAAGTTGCAGTGGTGTAGTTGGTGTGTGTGTGGTGTGATGTCGTGTAAAGCCAGCTTATGAAAAACCGTGCGATGCCAGAAGATGGGTGAGCGAACGTGAGGTAAAACCCAGTGGGCTGATTCAATGCATGGATTGTGATGCGAAAGATCGCCGTTGAGTCGTATCAGTGATTGTGCTCCGCGCGATTGACAGCCCTGTGTGTTGTGCGGCTGTAATGTGAGTGAAGTGCTAACAAGAAAAAGTCGTCATGCCAAAACAGGATGTCGCGAGCAGCGTAAATTGTCGGTAATCAGCCAGTTATGCGGCGGAGATGCGTTTACACCTTATTCAATAGTCGCTAGCACAAGGGATATTGTAATTATCTACAAGTGCAAAGAAGGTGGAGCTGCCCAAACCCGGCCCCAGATAGAGTACTGCGTCCTATATGAAATAAAGTTAATAACTTATTTGTTACAGACGATCCCTATATAATAAAAAAGACGTTCGTCGGTGGCGCTGAAGTCGGTATTTCACCAGGGCTCTGAGGTGGAGTCTCTATACCCACCTTTCACTAGCGCTAGACCAAGAGGCAAGATTAAACCCTTCCCTAGGTGCGTCCTGGATCCAGAGGTGGATTTGTGCAAGTGGCCCAATAACTTCATCAGCTCACTTTTACCGCCACAGATACCCCTGTCTTACTGCATACGTCCTGAAAGTGTGGAGGAGTGACGTAGTATTGAACTAGGAACATTTGTGACGTTTCTAGCCGCATTCACATATACCGACTCGAGCCCCTTTAATGTTTTATAAACATAAATAATTCGTTTAAATACAACTTGATGTTTTATGTACAGAACTATGATACCGAATTTCCCTTTATTAGTAATAATTATTTTATTCTATCTTTATTAGTTTATATATATTCTTAATTATTTGGCGCACGTCATATATTTGGCGTTTCTTGGAAAAAGTGTTTACCATTTCATTTTTCCTCAGGTCAAGTTTTGAACGCGACACAAAAAGGCATGAGGGCGTGAATTTTAAGACTCCGTCTCCTTTACATCACATCTATACGCATTTGAAAGTTCATTCTTTACTGTCTACTCAGCCAAGTTCCTTCAACCCCGCCCTCTCTCTGTCTCTGTGTCTCTGTCTCTGCTTCTCTCCTAACTCGTAAATTGCCACCATATATGAACTATCTAGAGGAATTGCGATAATCAAGCAATTAAGCCCGCTCAGGCATATTTGTTCAATTGCCCGCTACTAGCGGTTGGTGTTGCACCATTCACGGCGTGACATTCACTTATTTCTGAAATATCGACAAACCGGGGTAAAATCCGGTAGATTGAAGGGTGACGGTTACTACCCCACCCCACCACCCAACCCCTATACCCACCCATCCAGTTTGCATTTCACATCGGCGGTCACATACAATCGTCTTGTCAGTCATTTTTACGTGTCGCCATCATATCCGCGTTCCGGAGTTACTCGGCCGTGTGATCGCGTCACTATTAAATTGAATTTGTGTGGACCGAGAGGTTGATACGGTGACATCATGTGTTCAGTTGAGGCAAAAGCCACATTTAGACAGTCGGAAAGGTTCTTTATATACTAAATAAGCCAAGTTTCGATATCCGGGGACGGCTGTGTGACTCCGGCTCGGGACGCGGAAAGGCTTAGAACATTTCCGCGTCATAAATTAATAGAGCGAAGTTTAGCTGGGATTACAAAAGAGATAACAAATCTTCTAACACAACTCTCTCTCACCCCCACCTCTCTCTCTCTCTCTCATCTCACACACACGCTTACGTCTCTCACTTCTCAATCTCTACATGACTCTTCCTCTCATCTCATAAAAATAATTATATATGTAATATATTTAGTATAAGATTATATAATATATATATGTGTGTGTTGTGTGCTTATAACTATCGAATAAAATTTATCAAATTAATCATATAGGTAGAATCCTTGTATCATAACATTCATATGCTAGGAAATATATAATAAATATGTTTTGTGTAAAAGTAAGTAGTATAGAAATATAGGTATAACCTATGCTCGTAGTGTGTAACAATAACTATATTATAGATGTGAGGTTATATTATACTCAGCATTGTGTGAAAAACGAAGACTCTCCACACTCGCGCCATATAGCAATAACAACGTGTAATAATAGATATATATTACCTAATATAGCTCCATATACCTATGATATATTACTCCTATATACAAATAGTATATATATTGAAGGTGTCGTGGTGATGGTGTGGTGTGTGAATGCATGTGCGCTGTGGTTGCTCTCATAGTGTGTATCTCAATGTCGTATGAAGATATGTGTGTTACTATTATAATAATATTATACTTATTATATGATAGATATGAATCAATATAGGCCTGAATGATGTGGTGTGTGTTGTTATGCATATTTATGTGCGTAAATATATATTACGTGCGCATATATATGTGCGTATATATGTATGCGTTTGTATATACGTGTGTTTATGTATATGTATGTATATGTGTATGTATACATATGTATCTATGTATAATGTGTGATGTGCGTATGTTATACATAATATATATATACATGTTTATATATATGTGTGTATACATATACATTTATATACTTATATATGGCTGCGCATACATAAATATGTATATATGTATGTGCGTATAACACACACACACATATATATATATATATATACATGTTTATATATATATGTGTGTATACATATACATTTATATACTTATATACATATGTCTGCGCATGATATATATATATATATATATATATATATGTGTGTGTGTCTGTGTCTGTGTGTGTGTGTGTGTGTGTGCGTGTGTGTGTTTTCAAACATTGGCCGCTCCCATGTGTCTCATTGTATAGCCCAATCTCATACACAAATAAACTAAGTAATGCACTCTCAGACAATAGCGTTCCGTCAATCTAGCAGAATGACTTGGGTGTCAACAGAAGTCATGAATTTAATATGGAGGTAGAACAACAACTACTGCTAGTATTCAAAAAGAATTGATACTCTCGTTGCGTAACGGTTAATATCGTAGGAATTATAATTGTTTGTAACATAACGATGGTCAGGGTACAAGAACGGTGTTTGTCGCATAGGTCAACTCAAATTGTTGTAGTAGTCACCATTAGTAGTAGTAAGAATCGTTAGTTCAGAAATAACATACACGACAGTTGTATAGTTCCAAGGGGTGTGTATTTATTTCTAGGCTCGTGGGTTCTTTTTCAGAGAGAGAGGGAAAGACAGAGAGAAAGAGAGAAAGGACACGTTCGTATGAAACCCATAGGGGGAACCAGGAAATTCTAGCTTTTGTTTGTCCTTATTTCTTCTTCCCCTCTTTCTCCTTTCAATACCCAAATTCTCCGTAAGTAAAGTAAAGTCGTCGGGGCGGCCTAAAGTCGGTATCAGCCAATCAGCGAGGAAGTCTATCCCCTTTTCAATAGCGCTAGACCAAGGAGATTGTTTTTTTTAGCATCTGAGGTCGAGCGCCACACCTACCATCAGCTCCTTACTTTACCGCACAGATCCCTGTGCTACTCATACGCTGAGTTGGCGAAGATCGGTATCGAACTAGGAACCTTGTGGTTTCTAGCCGAACGCTCTACCGACTGAGCTAACCCGGCCCTTCCCAAGTGCATCATTTTGTAATTTGATCCCATAAATCTAGCACGTATCATTTGGATAATTTGGCCTGGAACGGATTAAAACCATTTCAGTTCAATTCAATATGGATAATTCATTTAATAAACGAGGAAATTGAGTAATCAGCGGAACGAATTAGACTCGTAAGTCAAGGTACCCTTATATTATTTTTTTTTACCAAGTGAATTATTTTTTTAATCATACAAAATTGGCACGTATAATTTGAATAATTTGGCCTGGAACGGATTAATGCCATTTCAGTTCAATTCACTATTGATAATTGATTTGATATACAAGAAAAGTCAGTAATCAGCGGAACGAATTAGACTCGTAATTCAAGGTACACTTATATTTTTTTTTTACCAAGTGAATTATTTTTTTAATCACACAGAATTGGCACGTATACTTTGAATAATTTGGCCTGGAACGGATTAATGCCATTTCAGTTCAATTCACTATTGATAATTGATTTGATATACAAGAAAAGTCAGTAATCAGCGGAACGAATTAGACTCGTAAGTCAAGGTACACTTATATTTTTTTTTACCAAGTGAATTAATTTCGTAGATTAATCACACAAAATTGGCTGAGCATAATAATTACGCTACATTGTTGCTTTGAATTCAAATCCTAAATAAGGGTTGTTATTGTTTGCTTTGGTTGAGTTTGTTTTACGGCATATCAACCTTTTTCGTGTCATTTTAGGTCGGTCAGTAGAGCGGCCACTTAGGGAACAAACTGTTCCGGGTTCGTAAACTGCTCTCTCTAACTGTCTAACAAAAAAAGAAAGAATGAAAGAAAGAAACTGACTGAGTAAATAGAAATATACATAAAAAACAATCTGACAAAAAATCATAGAAAGAAAGGATAAGGGAAAGAAAAAAATAACAGACTGTGTATAGATAGATACATACATACATAAAAATTCAACCGTCTGAGAAAAAACGAAAAAAAGAAAGAAAAGAAAGGAAAAGTTTCAAGATAGATAGATAGATAGATAGATAGATAGATAAACTGAAACAGAGAGGTTGCATATACATAATTATATATCAATATCGATAGATCTCAGTCAATAGAGCAATTCCCTAGGTAATTACAAAGTTTCTGGTTCGATACAGGCCCTCGCCAACACAGCGCTCATTAGAGCGTCCGCTTAGGAAACAAAATGTTCCGGGTTCGTAACCTGCCCTCTCTAACGCTCTAAGAAAGAAAGAAAGAAAGAAAGAAACTGACTGAGTAAATAGAAATATACATAAAAAACAATCGGACAAAGATTTATAGAAATAAAGGATAAGCGAAAGAAAAAAATAACAGACTGTGTATAGATAGATAGATACATACATAAAAATTCAACCATCTGAGAAAAAAACGAAAGAAAGAAAGAAAAGAAAGGACAAGTTTCAAGATAGATAGATAGATAGATAGATAGATGAATAAACTGAAACAGAGAGGTTGCATATACATAATTATATATCAACATCGATAGATCTCAGTCAATAGAGCAATTCCCTAGGTAATTACAAGGTTCCTGGTTCGATACTGACCCTCGCCAACACAGCGCATGCTCTGTCCGAGGAGGTGATAGTAGATATCAATTTTGTTTGATAAATATTTTTATTGGGTTCTTCGGACAATTATACAAGGGTTTTCAATTAGATTAAATACAGGTTACTTAAAACACGTTAACAATTTCTATGGGAATAACATACCTTTATATCTCGATTTTAAAAAGTCTCAACGTGTTCAAGAGTACTGCCATGGGTAGGGGTCTCCGTGGCGTAGTGGCTCACATGTTGGACTGGGACATTATAGTAAGCGAGTACAAACTCCACACACACTGTTACGGTTACGTTCCGACATACTCTGGGGAAAGGTATGGTTACCAGGTATGTGTTGAATAGGACCACTGCGGTTTTTCTACAAGGATGGCTTTGGCGTTAATTTGATATATACCATTAAACAAAGAACTAAACTATTCTTGTCAATACATTATTGAAATCTTTCCAGGTAGTCTCAATAAAACCAGTAATAGTTTTTCTAATAAATAATCTCTCATATAGCAGTGCTAATATTTATACCCGCTCTCTCTCTCTCTCTCTCTCTCTCTCTCTCTCTCTCTCTCTCTCTCTCTCTCTCTCTCTCTCTCAACAATTTTAGACATTTCACTAAATATATTTCGGTAAAATGCATTATATATATATATTTGTGAATAAAAAGGCCTTAAATACCATGGGTATCGTGATTATGGACCATTTCCACTCGTGAATATGCCCACGAGTTTCTTCAGACCACTGATATCTTTTATTTCATTTTTTATTCCATATGGTCAATAACCACGATACGCATGATATTTAAGGCCTTTTCATTCACAAATAACTTTCCTCTGTTTACAATAATTAAACATTGAGCTCTCATACGGAAACTGAACTCTACAACAAACTACTGGTAGAATTAGGACCAGCCTAGAATCACCTTGTACCAAGAAACTTGGTACCGCACCAAAGTATATATAATATATGTATATATATATATATATATAATATATATATTATAATATATATATATTATATATATATATATTTCACTAAAATCGAGTAAAAAAGTGCCCATTATAAAGACCTAAAAAGACGATTCGCGCTTATCCCAGAACTTAAGTCGGTATATTTTAAACGGTTTGTATTTTAAACCATTCGATTTCAAACATATATATATATATATATATATATATATATATATGTGTGTGTGTGTGTGTGTGTGTGTGTGTGTGTGACACAAGGTCAATTTTTAAGCGAAACATAACAGATTTGAATTCAGTGTTTTCTTTCCTCCAGAATGGTTACCTAGCCAAGGTTAAAGAACCGAGTCAGCACTACTAATTACCATAGCTAGAGGGAGGGTAGTTGGTTATAATCCAAAACTCTCACAAAATTAGCAGAAATATTACACTGCTCTCTATACGATGGTACAGATCACATATCACAATATCTTATTATAATAGAGATTGTGTCTGTAACTAAGATATCCTCATCACTAACGTTATTATTTCCTTAGTTATTTACATTATTGTCAGTGGTTATTAAATAATCATTATTTAATCTTAAGTAGCATCTTATCTATTAACAGTTTGATTTAGGTCTAGCTGACAGAGATTTGCCTCAAAACAGCCCATATCATTAATATATCTAAAATTCTGCGATGCGTGTTATATATCATTAGGAAATAAATGTTTACATAATATATGGTGTGGTTAATTTGCATACCAGTTTTGAAAAACCGTGTTTAATAAATAAATACTTGGTTTCATAGATTTCTAAAATTATTGTGTTATTCTCCAACGTATGAAAAGCAATCCTATGTAGAATTTTACATTGAAATAATTTAGAATAAAGTAAAAATAATTATAACAATTTTTGTGTTCGTATTTAATTTGATTCGTCTTTCTCATTCAGTATGATATTTAATCATATTAAAAGTCAAAATCTTCTGCCCAAAGGGCGAATCTTTTGATAGTTACAATAAAATATTTAATTATTTGATTATATAAAAAAAAATCAATTTATAGTTTCATATATCTAAATGTACGTTATCCTATATATCAACCACCACTGCAGAGTGGTAAAATACCCCCAATGGGGCAACCTGTTATCTGTGGGTGACGAGCTCTGATGCTTAAGGATGGCATCCTCAAGGATGAGCAGCCCATGATATGACACTTCACTTTTGAAGTGTCAGGTGATCGGAGACGTCATCTCCGATCAATTGGCTTGTCAAGTCAAGTCCTAGCACCCATAGGATTGTACCGACCCGTTTGTCCTCATGGCAATCCTCCAACCTATTTTATGATATATGTGCTTGAAAGCGGTGGCCGTGGTCCTTAGATTCCTGGGTATGACATTAAACTGCACCTAGTGTTGAAATCCCAGTTCTTGATCTCTGGGTAATGTGGAGTACCCCTTTATAACCATTACTCTCAGGGGCACTCTGACTCAAAGTGGTAGTATCTCTTAGGGTCTCAACTATAGGTTAAATATAGAGAAAAGAATGTAAAAAATGGGTTTAAAAGTGAGTTTATAAAAAAAAGTTTTTGAATACCCATCAAGAAGGAATCAAACGAACTATCTTCGACATAAGAATCCCAACAACGGTTGACATGCCGTGAAAATTCAATAAAATAAAACAAATCAAAGGCTTATAATTTTCCAGAGAATATTGCTATTAAATGCTAAGTATAGATTGGTTGGCAGCCTTCCGTGACGACAAGACTACAAGAGACAATAGAGTAGTGTCATTTTTTTTTAATGTGAACTACATAGCCTGGGCGGGTTTATATTGTTGCCCGTGCAGCAAATCCCCCCTCTCCACATTGCCAATGTGATCCAAAGGAAAGGTAAGGAACCAATGTGGTTTGGCAAGGGTAGTGTCGCAGGGGTTGATGGGTAATACTGGATTTCAGCATCACACCACATTAGGGACTACGGCTCCTGGTTTGTTTTCGGGGTTTACTCCCCTAGTCTTTTCTTGAAAGGCAGCAGAGGTTTTGTGTCGCACTTTTCCTTGACTTTGATGGTTTGCCGATCACAGCTAAGGCGCCACTTTTAACTCATTTAGGAATTTATGCGTGTAGTAAGTACCCCAAACTTACTACTATCGGTGTTCCTGAAAATAAGGGAAACGGTATGTTTTAAGTTTGTGTCAGACAAGCAACAGAACCTTCAGATCATTTTTTTTTACTTTCAATTTATTTATATTTCCATTTGCAACAAAATTACAATCTGATTTAGCACAGTTGGTTGAGCATCCACCAAGGAATCGTAAGGTTCCTGGCTCGATAACGGTCCCTGCCAACTCAGCGTATGAATAGCATAGCAAACTGAACTGTACAGTAAAGTGAAGAGCTGACGGTAGGTGTGGTGCTACACCTCAACAAAAAAACATTCCCTGGTCTAGCGCTTGCGAAAAGGGGATAGACTCTCCTACTGTTCACCTGATACCGACCATTAGCCACTCAACCAACAACTTCTATAAATGAGATTTGACACCGCATCACACTTAATGACCGCCCAAGGCGTCCCATAAATAAGCTATATTCCAAATATTTTAATTTCACAGTAAGAGACAACTAATGATTTTCCAAATATCGTTTCAATTGAATCTTCATCCATGTCAGCCCGAGGTTCATCATAAGGACTCCCGTATCATTTTGTTGCTGGTGCTTAACAGCTTTATTAAAATTTTATTTCATACCCTTACTGCGCATGTTCACGATACTTCAGCCCATTCCTCTTCCGGTCCATGTCGGCAAGTAGCAGCCCAATGGAAACTAGCCAACCTATCATTGAAAAGGGGGCGCCAACAATCCAATACATCGGTAAACAAGATGTGTCAAACAAGCAAGCAGAGAAGGAAAGGCAGCATCTACTCATTAGCCCCGGGCCCTGAAAAGGTCATTAGAATTTTAACGTAAATCACCTTATGCGATTCGTAATCTAAGTTTAAGGATTTCTTCTTCTTCTTCTTCTTTTTCTTCTTCTTCTTCTTCTTCTTCTTCTTCTTCTCTTGGCACCGGTTCAGCCCGAGTGATATTGAGCTCGGATATCGCAGAATGGGAATTAATAAACTCCTAACATGGGAGGAGGTAGGTTTATCGCTCTAGGCGTTCGTCATCCGATAATCAATATGCGACCAAAAGAAAGCAATAATCTGTCACGTGATCAAAAACCGGTGACGTTAATATACTTGCAGGGACGATTTATTGAAATAGGTCTTAATAGTTTCTTAGCCGACATATGAAAATTCCTGGTTGCGTCATCTCGGTCATGGGAGTGGAAGTAATCAATCTATAAAACTGTTTGCTAATAATTGATCGTAGATAATTTTATAGATCTTAGAATTGCTGAAAACTATCAATGCCGGGTGTTCTCGTGCATTAGGCGAGTAAGTAACACTAAAAGTTTTAACTAAATAAACCCATCGTTTCTCTGAATGTTTGAGATGAGGCTTGAAGATTAGTATTATTGGCGTTGTTCGGACTATTGTCCCCATCTTGATTGTTATTTGTACAACGTTTCGGCCGATATACCCTCCGAGTGGATTAGGCAGTTTGGTTAAAAGACAGTTCTAAGTGACAGTTATCTCTGGTTCCTGAGTGAAAGCAGTTAGAAAAATAATTAATTAGCACAACTCCTACCCACCAGCTATGGTTAGCGGAATGAGAACAGGATACCCCCGTGGAATAAATAAAGGGTTAGGTTCAAAGTTCCGTGATGGCTCCCGAATACGACAAGAAAATTCCCGAGTTCGAAAAGAAGGTTCCCGAGTCCGAGAAGGTTCCCGAGTCCGACAAGAAATACCTGAAGAAGGCAGGAGGTTATATCGACCGAAACGTTGTACAAATAACAATGAAGATGGGGACAATAGTCCGAACAACGCTAATAATACTAAACCCATCGTTGTTTCGTTGGACTTTACGGCTTATCAACCCCTGTTAGGTTATTTCATGCTGGACATGTTTTGTTTCTTTCATTCTTGATGGGTACTCAATTTTTTTAAAACCACAATTCTTTTTAACACATTTTTTCTCGTACTATTTGGATTATTCGGACTATTGTTCTCATCTTCATTGTTATCTGTACAAGGTTTCGGCCGATGTGCCCTTCGGTCTTCTTCACACTTCTCGGACTCGGGGACCTTCTTTTCGGACTCGGAAAACTTCTATTCGAACTCTGGAACCAATCCTGGTCAAGGGCAGCAGTAACATAGAATAATAATTAACACAGTTTAACACCTGTACCCCAGCAATTTTTAGAGGAATGAGAACAGGATACCCCCGAGGATTGAATAAAGGGTTAGGTTCAAAGTTTCGTGATGGCTCCCGATTACGACAAGAAGGTTCTCGAGTTCGAATAGAATGTTCCCGAGTCCGAAAAGAAGGTTCGTGAGTCCGAGAAGTTTCTCGAGTCCGACAAGAAATTACCTGAAGAAGGCCGGAGGGCACATCGACCGAAACGTTGTACAGATAACAATGAAGATGAGGACAATAATCCGAATGATCCAAATAGTGCTAGTTATCAGGGCCCATCTAAAAAATTCCGAAAAATGATTTTTTCTATTTAACCCATAGATAGGTCTCTATAGGTTACTACCACTCTGGATTAGTGTGGACCTGGAAGTAATGGCAATGAAGGTGTACTCCACACTCTCCAGAGCTTCCAGATTAGAACTTCACCATTAGATGCAGTTTGCCGTCATAGTCAGTAAAATTATTTGTTAATAATAATTGATTGTAGATAATTTTTATAGATCTTAGAATTGCTGAAAATGATAAATGTCTGTTGTTTTCGTGCAATAATTGAGTAATTAACTCTAATAATTTAACTAAAAATCCATTGTTGGTTGGTTGGGTGGTTGGATATACGGCATATCAACCCCTGTAATTTTATTTTATGCCGGAGATGTTTTGTTTCATTCATTCTTGATGCGTTAGGGTTACGTTAGGGTTAGGGTTAGCAGGGTTAGGGTTATGGTTAGGGATAAAAAATCAATGTTTATACACATGTATTTTAAACTGACTGTAATAATAAACGAACCCAAAGGGTTAGGCTTGGAAAGTTTTATTCTACTTAGAATACAGTTACAATTTACTGAGAGTTTATATACTCTCAAAAAACGTCAAAGATTTACACAAAGGGGAGGTAATAATAAAACAGGGGAAGTAACTCCCAATTACTTATTACACTGACCTAAACAACCTATCTAAATAATTAACTAGAAACACATCAACTTCTATGAATTTCTTTTGTTAATATCTTTCGTTTTATTTATTACATAGCTGGTTCATAGCTGAAAATAGGTATAATTTTCCGATTTTCCCATCGTGCACGCAGTTTCAGCTTATTCAAACAATTAACCACAAACAGAGACTTGAATCGATCTATTTTTTTTTTAATGTTCAGTTTTACTTAGTCGCCTAATGCACGAGAACACCCGGCATTTATCATTTTCAGCAACTCTATGTTATATATATAATTATCTACAATCAATTATTAGCAATTAATTATATTCACTTGATATGACTGTAAACTGCGTATAATGGTGAAGTTCTAATTTCGGAACTTTTATTGACTTTTAAAAAATTTGTTTAAAAAACTCATATAAATAAAAAAAAACTGGAAATCCAGCAATATGAATAAAACAAAATATATTCGGCATAAAATAACCTAACCAATGTTTATAAACATATATTTTAAACTGACTGTAATAATAAACGAACACAAAGGGTTAGGTATGTGTTGCATAGCGCTCGACTCGGGCCACAAAATCGTACATGTTATATACTGTTGCTGGGTCGTATGTGTTAGTAGTGGAGTATAAAGATTCACACGTAGACATATGTAGTATTAAGACTTTTAACGTTTATTTGTTTTCCCCTCGTGGTGCGTGTGAGTGGCGGGCGTTGACAATGGGAACTACTACTGCTGGTGTGATGGAAGGTGGTGGGCGCGCTGGCAGGGATCGACCGTGTCAACGGTCACTCCGTCCGCTCTGTTCACCGCCTCCTGTCTGACTGACTCCCTACTGACTGTTGACTGTCTTTTGTATCTCTCAAACGCCTACACGTTTTCTCCTTTCTCTTTGTCCCTCAGCCGGAAGTCCTTACTCTCAAAAACGTCAAAGTTCTAATTTCGGAGCTTTTATTGACTTTTAAAAAATGTGTTTAAAAAACTATAAAAAAATATATTCGGCATAAAATAACCCATCAATGGTTGACATGTAAAATCAAACCAACCAAATTAGCCGGTATATGGAAATTCTGGTTGCGTCATCTCGGCCATTGTAGTAAAACTAATGAATCTACAAAACTGTTTGCTAATAATTGATCATAGATAATTACATAGATCTTAGAATTGCCGATAACGATAAATGCCGGGTGTTCTCGTGCATTAGGCGACTAAGTAAAACTGAAGATTAAAAAAAAATAGATCGATTCAAGTCTGTGTTTATGGTTGATTGTTTAAATAGGCTGAAACTGCGTGCACGATGGGAAAATCGGGAAGTAATACATATTTTCAGCTATGAACCAGCTATGAATAAGTAAGACGAAATATTTTAACAAAAGAAATTCATAGAAGTTGATGTGTTTCTAGTTAATTATTTAATTAGGGTGTTCTAAGGCGACTAAGTAAAACTGAAGATTTTCACAAAATACATTGAAGTCTGTGTTTGTGGTTAATTGTTTAAATAGACTGAAACTGCGTGCACGATGGGAAAATCTGGAAGTAATAAATATTGTCAGCTATAAAACGTATTCATCAATTAATGATTTTAAACTAGGATGGTTGGTTGATTGTGTTTTACAGCATGTCAAACCCTGTTAGGTTATTTTATGCCGAATTTTTTTATTCATACTTGATGAGTATTCAATTTTTTAAACCTCAAGACTTTATATTTTGTGAAGGATAAAAATACAAAAAAAATATTCTAAATGAAAAATGTAGATACTATTAATTATTTTGTGATCAAACATGTGAATTTTTACAAAATTTAAAAAAAAAAAGATTAAAGGAAATGATAAAGGTAAATTTGACTATCATGAATTTTTCTAAAGTGGAAAAATTGCATTTTTCATTATCAATTGTTAAAATATAAAATTGTAACCCAAACCCAACCCCAACCCCAATGTAGGGAGAGCGAACTGCAAAACTCACGAACCTGTGATGAGCCAACAACGGTCCGTCGATCGAAGAGACAGCGGGTGGCATATTGCACGTGTGGGCGGAAGAAGAAAAACATGTGACGAGTCCGACTAGTTGTGGAGGTAAAATCGTGAATATCCTTGAGGCGGTGATTTATAGTGGCAAGTCTCGTAGCTGGCGAGACGAGAGTTGTGACGTCTCGGCCAGACCGAGTATAAAAGAACAGTGGCGAGGGGGCCAAAGGGGACGAACTTATTTTGTTTAAGATCTTCACAAATGTTACGGTGTCTTTGGTAGAATTTTGCCGTTCGCTCTCGCTACACCTAACCCTAACAGTATGAAGTCTTATCAAGTAACATTTTAAAAAATAGCTTTTAGATAGATCGTTTTTCAAGTTTGTTTGTATCACAGAATTGTACAACAAGTACTTTTAGATAATCCCAAATTGCTCGTCAACAGTCATTTTAATCTTTTAGCTTTTAGATAGTTTGAAATTTATTTAAATATATTTAAAATATATTTGTTAGCAAAATAGCCTGTGGTATTGTTTATTAGGACCGGTAAAATAAGTCTAAAATCAGGTTTGCTTATTTTACCAGAACCGGCTAACTAGGCTAATCGAAAAAAATATATAAAAGTACAGAATTAAATTGTTTTATTTCTAAATAAATGTAAATAAAATAAAGTAAATAAGAAATTTCGTCTTTGTAAATGAATAAAAATATTCGTAGAACCAGAAATTTAGATGATTTATGTTTTTTAATTTTTTTTTTTATATCAAGCTTTCAGTTCTCTAAGCTAAAAAATATTATGTTTTAAAAATAAAATAATTGTTTTATTTCTAAGTAAATGTAAAGAAGCTTATTTTTCTCTATATCAAGAGATTTTCAGCCGTACGGTACGGCATGCAAATCTAAGCATCTGCGCATGCGTAAAGCTGACGTAGTTCTCCACACCTGATCGGGTAAGTGTAGAGCCGTACCAAAAAAGTACAATCCTCATTTTTGTGTCTATTCTCAATAAAACCAACTTATTTCGACAGTTTTGGAAAACTTTAAATTGACGAAATATTAGCCTGTAATTTTTTCACCAATTTAATTTACACCAATTTAACCTGAGCTCAATGTGTGAATTCTAAGTGTACCTTCTCCTAGACTCGTTAACTATCCATGGTTAAAGCTGGAGGGAGAATTGGATTAATACCTTTCCCAAGGGTATTAGCGCTATTTGAAATGTCAGCAGTTTCGATCAGGAATTGGAATCGGCTCGAGGAGTCCATTTCCTACGACTCTAAACTTTAGACCACGCACCTCTCTCCCCCTCTCTCCCTCTCTCTCCCCCTCTCTCTCTCTCTCTCTCTCTCTCTCTCTATATATATATATATATATATATGGGGAAATATGTGCTTAATTGAAGTCGTACCTAATTTTGAAAGTTAATTAATTAATATTAATTATTAATTAATTAACTTTCAAAATTAGGTACGACTTCAATTAAGCACATATTCTCCCAAACATTGTCGGCTAAAAATAGCCATATCATAAACACATCGCTTGTGTATTTACTTCTCATATATATATATATATATATATATATATATATATATATATATATATATAGGGATATAGAGAGAGGGAGTAAGAAAGAAAGAAAGAAAGAAATATGATGAATTACTATATATATGATAGAACCAGAAATCGATTAAGGACATTTGATAGAGATACATTTAATTGCAAAATATTTTTTTCTAAGCCATCATTGTATAAATTACTTAAAAGAAGATAATACTTATCTTCAGACAATTTACAGAAATATAAATAATGAGTAAAACTTTGTATTCTTTTTACAAAACAGAAATGAACTAAAAAAAAAAAATATATATTTTCGAATAAATGATTGCAATGATTTTCTTCGGGTGACAAAGTACAAATTTTCCTGACGTTATTATTGAGATTAATTCCACGATGAATTTTTTCATAAATTGCAATTTATTTTTCCTCATTTTCTCATGTAGATATTCAACATATGTTTATCCTTCTGTTGTTTACACTCAATAAACATAATTAAAACAATTGCATCAATAATATTGTTCTGCTGTGCATTAACCCAGCGATTTAAATAATATATTTTGGGTTCAGAAAAGCAAAAGAAAATTAATTATAAAAATACAATAGGAATTTCGGACCATATGACCTTTAGGCACCCCTTTTTGATCTCGATTAAGAAAGGACGTTTTTCATTTACATCCGCAATATCCGATTTTTAAAAAAATATAAAACTAACCCCTAACCTTAACCCCTAACCCTAACCCCTAACAAACAACCGGATATTGACGGTGTAAATGAAAAACATGTCCTTTCAAAAATCATCTCAAGTGATTTGGCATTGCCCCGTCCAGCTGGGAAAATTTGGTGATAGGTTCTCCATAGCGGACAGTTTATGTCTGAAGCCACCCTGGCGGAACACCACGAAGCCAAGAGGCCCAGAAGAAAGCAGCGGCAACAAAGCAGCGGTACATCAACATCTTCAGGAACAGCCTTTGCATGCGATATCTGTGGTCGAGAATGTTTTTCGAACACTGGAATTTACAGTCACAGTGGGCGCTGTAATATCAGGAGCACAAAAAACTATATTATAGTCTTCCGAGACTGAATTGCCAATGAAATGCCAATAATGAACATAGCATAGTGGATAAAGAAATTAGGTTAAGACAGTTCTATGTGGCACTTATCTCTAGCCTGCAGGTTCAATCCTTGTCAAAGGCAACAGTGATATAGAATAATAAGTAACACAGCTTAACACCTGTACCCCAGCGATGGTTATTGGGATGAGAACAGGATACCCCCGTGGACTGAATAAAGGGTTAGGTTCAAAATTCTGTGATGGCTCCCGATTACGACAAGTAGAGCCTTCTTGAACTCGGAAGTTCAAGAAGACTCCCGAGTCTGATAAGAAATACCTGAAGAAGGCCAGACGGCACATCGACCGAAACATTGTACAGTAACAATAAAGATGAGGACAATAGTCCGAATAATCCAAATAATACTAATCATCAAGCCTCATCTCAAAAATTCAGAGATATAGACAAATGAAAGTTTAAAAACCATTGCATTGATACATCGCGCTACGAGCCTCCCACAAAACGTACGCCATTCACCCTGGGCTCCTGTTTAGGGAAATATCTGCAAACAAACTACCCCAATGAGGTCAAATGTTGACCATGGGTGGTGACCCGTGATGCTAAAGTATGGAATCTCGGAGGCCGAGCAGTCCATGTCATATTAGACTTTAACACTTATTTGGGTCTGACTGTCGGTCGCAGTGAACCCCTCTCATCAATCAGCTGATCACGTCAAGCCTTAGCACCTAGATGATTGTCCCAACGCTATTGCCCTTATTGCAACCCCCAATACTTTTTATCATATATGTGCTAGAGGGCGGTGGCTGAGGTTCTTAATTTCTTTAGTAACTAAGACGTTAAAATGCATCTAATGGTGTGATGTCACTTCCGGAGATTCGGGGAGTATGGAGTACCCCTTCAATGACATCAACTATAAATATAGACCGGACCGACCAAATCATTTATTTGATAAATAAATAAATATATATATTGTTGGAGTAGCGTGGATATGAAGTCAATAGTTTCTCACAAACGTGATTCTCCAACGTGACGTGAAGGTCGCGTAGGCGAGAAACTTAGTTACCAACGTCGTTGACTTAATTTCCATGTTAGCATAAATTATATACACATACTCTATCCATGATATTGAGCACTATTTAATTATAAATATAGCTCACTATATTAGCAACATTAACACGCACACACGCACACTCACATATGCATAAAAGATGTGTCATAAAAGTACCGAGATTGAAGCTGTATTTATCACGATTGAAATAAACAATGAATGGAACGTTCATTTTTTTCAGAATACAAGGTGTGTTATAAAAGTGTCGAGATAGAAGCTGTATTTACCAAGATTGAAATGAACAATGAATGTAACGTTAATTTTTTCAGAATACAAGGTGTGTCATAAAAGTACCGAGATTAAGCTGTATTTATCACGATTGAAATAAACAATGGATGGAACGTTAATTTTTTCAGAATACAAGGTGTGTCATAAATGTACCGAGATTGAAGCTGTATTTATCACGATTGAAATAAACAATGGATGGAACGTTAGTTTTTTCAGAATACAAGGTGTGTCAAAAAGTACAAAAATCTTGATACTTTTTGGACACACCTTATATATATATGTATATATATATATATATATATATATAATATATAGAGAGAGAGAGAGAGAGAGAGAGAGAGAGGAGTAAGGAGTGAGTGAGAGAGGATTATGAATTGACATAAAATACTGATGGGAGCAGGAATCAATAATTGCAAAAGAAATTGCTTTTCTAAGTCATCTTTGTGTAAATTGCTTAAAAGAAGATAATACTTATCTACAGTCAATTTAGAGAAAAATAAATGATAAATAAAACGTGTACTTGTTTTTCAAGACAGTGATGAACTTAGATAAAACAAACCTTAAACGTTTTTCTCAAAGATAATGTTAAATAGAAAACCCATTTTTAAAGGTCTAATAATTTTTAATTAGATATATATGTATATATATATATATGTTTTAAATGGACTCTCCCGTCGATTTTCGACGTATGAGGGTTCATACACACAATGAACTCCCACTCAGGGATTTGTTTATAGTGGTGAAGGCTTGTGTTGGACCATCCACACTTTTTGGCACAATTAATAGGAAAGAATTGGTGCATCAAGAGTTGCCACAAACCCAATCAACGACGACTTCAGAAATTTTGAATTCAGAGTTATCCCTCTCATAGACTGGTTACCTACCAAAGGCTATATATATATATAATATATATATATAATATATATATATATATATATATATATATATATATAAATTCATACACCAGACATATACACACATACGCACGCAAATACACACACATATATATATTTTTTGGCAGGAAGTTATTTTGTAGACAGGTGTTATTGAACAACACGGAACATTTTTTCCTTATCTGGATTTGTACTTTTTCCAGTCTTCTGGCGATCTTTCTGATGTTAGGATCCAGTTGGAATAGGATTATTCCTATACTATCTGCTCGAGCGCTTTCGACTGCTTCTTCAGTCGTCATCAGTGGGTATATGATTTGGTGTGGGTTTTTTTTTTAAATATATATTTTGTTTTTAAATTAGAAGAGTCCAATATTGTTAGATGTTTGAGTGATTAGTGTATTAGTTATTAAAGATAACTAATATATTATGACCGATGCTGAATGCTATTTTTATTAATGTTAGGTTTTTTTTTTATTTTTTATCATATTGCCTCACAATAATCTGTAAGCGTTTCTTATAAAAGCAACAATAAGAAACATGTAATAAATAACTGCAATGGTTTTCCCGGTGACAAAATACACATTATTTGCGTTATTATTGAGATTAATTCCCAAAAAGTGTTTCTCTAAATTGCAATTTATTTTTCCTCATTTTCTCATGTAGATATTCAACATATGTTTATTCTTCAGCTGTTTACACTCAATAAACATAATTAAAACAATTGAATCAATGATATTGTTCTGCTTGTTGGAATATTTTGATATATATGGTGTGCTGAAGTCCACCAATTAAACTTATCGATTCTGCGTGGGCGCGTGGATTAAAACCAGCCAATCTACAAGCCCGAATACTTGTTTAAGTAATTACTAAATCGCCAATCTTGAAAGCCGTTTATTTACACGTATTTGACACGGACGAGCAAATCAGCCATTGCTTAACACAAGGATTCTTCACTAAGAAGTATCTGACTCGTCCATGATTTGCAAATACTTCAAACGATTCTACAAAATACTAAAGAACAACCAAAAGATTATTCACTAAGGAACAGCCATAGGATTCTACCTAACACCAAGGAACAACCAAGGATTCTTCACTAAGGTGAAGTGCTCTCACTTGAAGCCTAAAAATGGCCAGAAAAATCGCAACTCTGCTTTGCATTAATAAACGATACTCAATCGGGGGCCATATGGTCCCTATAATCATATAACATTTTGTGGGGTTCAGGAAATAAAAAAAATAATTTAATTACAAAAATCCAAGGTAATTTATGAGGAAGTGCGTCCTGGTCTCCTGCCTCAAGTGTTGCTACCTGGTGACTATTAAAATAACAACCCAGCTCAGTCTATTCAAAACTATCCATCTATCTACCTATCTCAATTTGTTCATATTTATCTATATTACTTTAAATACTAAGATTTTTTTATTCATGTTTTTTATTGTCTTGTTTTTAGTTTAAATAAAAAAGAATTTCGACAAAAAAAAGAAGCGACCTCCCCCCCAAAAAAATACATTTACTTGTCGAAAATATCTGTCTATCTCCATTTGTTCGTATCTATGTATATTATTTTGTTTGTTTATCTATCTATCTCAGTCTATTCAAAACTATATCTAAACAAGAATTACGACAAATTACGATAAATAAACAAGAATTACGACGAGCTGGGGTTGTTATTTTGATAGTCACCGGGTAGCGGTTTTTGAGGCGGGAGATCGGGACGCACTTCCTCATGAATTACCAAATCCAAGATGATTTTTAAACATCGAATGGCTATGGAGATCCAGCATAATAAAATATGAATGAAAGGGATCTTTAGGTAAATAAACCATTGACAATCACACGAACGTTCAATGAGCTCCAGATTTGGGAAATATCTAAGAAAAAAAAAAGACCTACCATTATGGGGTCAACTGTTGACCTTGAGTGGCGACCCGGGATGCTTAAGGACGCAAGTCATGTACCTGATTAGTCCATGACATGCACATACTTCACTTTGGCTCTTACATGTCTAGACGTGCAGACGGATAAACACTTTGTAATCAATCGGCTGGTCACATCAATCCCTAAAACCTATATGATTTTTCAACCCTATTACTTTTCTGGCAGAATACAACCCTTTTTATCATATATATATTTACCAACCGCTCCGCACGAGTAGGATGCGACACAAGGTTAATTTTTAAGCAGAGTTTAACAGGTTTGAATTCAGAGTTTCCCTTCTCATAGACTGGTTACCTAGCCATGGTTAAAGAGCACAGTCTACCCTACTATTTACCCATAGCTGGAGGGAGAGTGGGATTCATACCTTTCACAAGGATATTAACGCTAAGTGAAATGCAATTACCACGTTCAGGATTTGAACTCGGTCCGACGAGTCTATTTCCCATGACTCTAACCATTACACCACACGCGCTTTTCCTTTTTATCATATATGTTCTAGAAAGTGGTGTCTGTGTGCCTTTTTAAAAGATCACTAATTAGGACTGAGCCTATTCTAGTAGTGAGTGGCTTGAATTCAGAGTTTTCCTTCTCCTTGACTGGTTGCATAACCAAGGTTAAGGAGTCCCGTCTGACCTACAATTTACTCATTTCTGGAGGGAGAGTAGTTGGATTCCTACCCTTTCCCAAGGGTATTAACGCTATGTGAACTGTTGCTTCGTTCAGGATTTGAACTCGAGTCGACGAGTCCATTTCCTACAGCTCTAACCATTACACAACGATCTCCGACTTAATGTTCTGGGTATGATTTTAAACTGCATCTAGTAATGAGGTTCCAATTCTGGAGCTCCGGGAAGTTTGGAGTACCCCTTCATCGCAAGTAGTACTAGGTCCACTATGACCTGGAGTGGTTGTACATATTAGGGTCACATTTATGGTTTCGACTTTGTAACTAAAGTTTTAAAAATATGTGTAAAAATGACTCAGAAGTTTTGCGATGAGGCTTGATAATTAGTATTATTTGGATTATTCGGACTATTGTCCTCATCTTCATTGTTATCTGTACAACGTTGCGGCCAATGTGCCCTCCGGTCTTCATGTAGTTCATGTCGCATTCGGGAACTTTCTCGGACTCAGGAACTTTCTTTTCGGACTCAGGAACCTTGTTGTCGTAATCGGAAATCTACTTGTCGTAATCGGGAGCCATCACGGAACTTTGAACCTAACTCTTTATTCAGTCCACTGGGTATCCTGTTCTCATTCCGCTAACCATAGCTGGGGTACAGGTGTTAAGCCGTATTAATTATTATTCCATGTCACTGCTGACCCTGACCAGGATTGAACCTACAGTCTAGAGATAAGTGTCACCTAGAACTGTCTTAATCCACACCTTTATCCACTACGCTATGTTTCAAATTGAACAATAGTCCGAAGAAAAAAGAAACAGTACTAATTACAAGAAGGGTCCCGTGTTCGATAAGAAGGTTCCCATGTTTGATAAGGCTCCCGAGTCCGAAAAGAAATGCCTGAAGAAGGTCGGATGTTACATCGACCGAAATATTGTGTAGATATCAATAAACACGAGAACAATAATCTGAATAATCCAAATAATATTAATCATCAAGCCTTATCTAAAAAAAAAATCAAAAAAAAATCAGAGAAATAGATAAATAAAATTATGACAACAATTGAATAAAACCACATCAGCCGAAACATTATATAGATAACAATATAGATGAGGACAATAGTCCGAATAATCTAAAAAATACTAAAAGAAAAAAAAAACTTTATCATCAGACTTTTATCTGATTCTTTCTTTGTTTTAATTATATAAAAGATTATAAAACTAGAAGTGTTCCATGTGAATTATTTATTTTTATCAATACAAGTCTATTTCTTTTTTCGACAATTGCGTGATCGTACGGATGCTAAGAACACAAGTTGTACGTAATAATGCTTTATCCAAGAGACGTGAATCAGAGACAGAAGGAAAGAGAAAATAAAAATCTAGAATTCAATGAAAGAAATAAGAAATACGAAGAAACCTAAGTTTGCATCTGATTCACATTGATATTACATTTCGTTTCGTTTTGTTTCTTTCCTATTTTTGTTTTTACTTTCTCGAATCTCTGTCTTTATCTTGTGATTCATTTGTAAGGAAATAAGCGCGAGGGTGACACGTTGAGACAATAAAAAACGTGGAATAAAATCGTATGGAAAATAATAATGATGAAACGAAACACTTAGTGAAAATTCCGGTGAGCTTATTTGGCTGTCATTTTAAAATAGACACGTCCTGTCAGTCAAGACGTGTTTTATTGTCAACTGCTATTACCCGCCTCTGTATGGAGACACCAGTAAAACAAGTTTTATTTCTATACCACCCTCGGCGACAGCGGTGATACACGACGCTGATTTCTGCCTGTGTCATTCGCTGAGTGGTTCATCACCCTGGTCTCGCCGAGTTCGGCTTTTGATTGCCGGGCCAAAAAACTACCACTTTGATTATCACAAATATCTTTTCATACGTTTTCATTCCCAATCACGTATGTGAGCACGTGTGCACGCGTGTGTGTGTATGTGTGTGTGTGTGTACGTTTCAGCACGTGCCTGTCTGTGTCTGGGTGTGTAGGTATATGTGTCTGCGTGTGTACTGTACTAAGAACATGTGGACGCGCGTGTGTATGTGTGTATGTGTGTATGCGTATGCGTGTGTGGTATGTTTCTGTAGGTGCGTGCACGTGCGTGTCTGTGTCTAGGTGCATGGGTATATGTGTGTCTGCGTGTATCATGGAGTAAGGGTATGTTTGTGAGCGCGCCGTGTGTGTGTATAGGTGTGTAGTATGTTTCTGTAGGCGTGTGCACGTGCGTATCTGTGTCTGGGTGCATGGGTATATGTGTGTCTGCGTGTATCATGGAGTAAGGGTATGTTTGTGAGCGCGCCGTGTGTGTGTATAGGTGTGTAGTATGTTTCTGTAGGCGTGTGCACGTGCGTATCTGTGTCTGGGTGCATGGGTATATGTGTGTCTGCGTGTATCATGGAGTAAGGGTATGTTTGTGAGCGCGCCGTGTGTGTGTATAGGTGTGTAGTATGTTTCTGTAGGTGCGTGCACGTGCGTATCTGTGTCTGGGTGTTTGGGTACATGTGAGTCTACGTTTGTCCTGGAGTAAGGGTATGTTTGTGTATGTCCGTGTACAGTGCGCGTCTGTGTGTGTACGTGTGTACGTGTGTGTATGTGTGTGTGGGGGGGGTATGCGGGCATGTCTCTATGTGTGTATGAGTTTTTATACGTATGTGTGCACGTGTGTGTCTGTGTCTGAGTGTGTGGGTATATGTATGTCTATGTCTGTCCGGGAGTAAGGGTATGTGTGTGTATGTGCGTCTACGTGCGTATGTGTCTGTGGGTGTATATGGGTATGTTTGTGTATTTACGTGCACATACACGTCTGTAGGTGTGTATGTGTGGGTTTTTATGCGTATGTGTGCTAGTGTGTGTCTGTGTGTGCACGTGTGTGTTTGAGTGTATGGTTATATGTGTATGCGTGTGTCCTAGGTTATATGTATGTTTGTGTACGTGCGTGTACGTGCGTGTCTCTCTCTCTCTCTCTCTCTCTCTCTCTCTCTATATATATATATATATATATATATAATATATATATATATATAGTGTCTGTCTGTCTGTCTGTCTGTCTGTGTGCGTGTCTATAGGTGTCTATGGGTATGGTTGTGTATGTGCGTGCGTGTACGCAGGCGTGACAGTGTTTGTAAGTGTTTTTTTTTTGTGTGTGTATGTGTGTGCACGTACGTGTCTCTGTGTGTGGCTATCTATGTGTGTCTGGGTATATGGGTATGTGTGTGTATTTGCGTACACAGGCGTGTCTACATGTATGATACAGTTTACTTGTTTTTTATTTGGGGATTTTTCCATTTCGTGAATCATTCGTTTATTATTTCTTTCTACTTATTTTTTTATCACCATCAAGTAAATGACATTCAAATGTGCCGCATTTACTCGAATATAAGTCGATTGCGTCTACAGCTCAACCTTTAATTAATAAATTGTTAAATCCAAACGTGTCTCCTTTCCATCTATATTTGGAGAAATGTAGACAAACACGGGATGTTGTACAAGATGGATGCTTATTGTAGATAATGGGTATTTGCCTCATACCCCACTTTTATGGGTTGGGCACAAGGCCTCGTTTTAACGTGGGCCCACCCACAAGCCGAAGCTCATGGGTGGGAAAGAACAAAAATTGCGTCGATCCCTTCGGCATTCCCCCTCAAGGGGGGCGCCTCAGGCGCTGGGCAATAAACCCAGCCCTGCCCCCAAGGGGACAGGTATTGCCTGGGGGGATATCCCCCTGGGATCGACGCTATTAATTGAACACACCAGTCCGGTGGTCGAAGCATACCGGACCCCCACCCGGAAGGACGGGTTATTAATGTGTTTTATTGTAGGTAGTGATGTCGACGTTATAATGTTTCGGTCTGTTAGACATTCTTCAGTACATTGGATTGAGTTCTTGCGTCAACAGATGTCATTCTCATACTGGTGAGTTAGAAGGTTGTGAATAAGGGAGGGGTGGTCAGTTGCTGGTGTTACTAGGAGTATTTAAGTTGGTAGTGGGAGTTTCATTTTTTTTTTTCCTTCTATATATAATTACACTTATTCCGAAATCTTCCGTTCGTTATCATCGAGCAACTCATTTCCTCTCGTTAAAAATGAGACTATCAAAATTATTCAACATGCAATGCAAAAATGTAAATCCAGATTATCTGGTGGCGCTTGATCGCAGATTTCTTATTTGTCTCATTTTATTTCAGCCAATTTGAAAAAGGAAACATTTCAAATGGCCAAACGTCGCTTAAATGCCCAACGTAAAATTAAAAGGAAGTGAAAAAAAAGAAAAAAAAAAAAAAAGAAGTTCCATCTTCTTTTTATAGGTAATATAGAAATTGTGAATTACGGAATGTATTTTGGAAATTTGGATTTTATGTCGTCCTAATTTACGCTATTTTTTAGCAAGTCAGCGTTTTGTGATATTCCGGCACAATTTTCTGAGTCGTAGTTTTGTCACTTTTTTTGTCTGCAGGTTCATGTAGATATTTAAACCCCCCCCCCCCCAGTTATTCATCGAGAAATCAATGTAAATATTTCACAAACTCTCTTTTAAGAAAGAGTTAGAGACGGTTAAATCAAGATTATTATACATTTTACATATTGAACTATTTGGCAACATCTATTAAGTACACATATCAAACGTTGCTAGTCTATATATTAATACTCGTGTTCCTTAATTGGACGACCGTTATAATCTTGAAATACCATCTGGTTAAATATGAAAACATCTAAATCGTCCAAAATGAAATGCAAAAATGTAATTCCTAATTATCTAGTAATTCGCCGGCTTCTTATTTCTTATTTATAATACCCATACATACCTACAGACACGCGCGTACACGCACAGGCACACACGCAGAGAAACGCACACGTACATGCACCTGCACACACATACCCATACTCCAGGACACACGCAGACACACACGTACCCACACACTCAGACACGCACCTTAGTTAAATTTTGGGCCATTCCGTTTTTATAATAATGAAAGGGAAGTAAAGAGACATGCTACACAGAAAGATTGTGTCTTGATCAGGAATAGGAATTCGGACCACCTCCGTCTATCCTAGTCTTTTACTCATAGCTGGAGGGCGAATAATTGGATTCCTGCTTTTCCCAGGGGTATTAAGACTGAAAAGTAAATAGTCTCGTTTGAATACGAATAGTTTTCAAACAGATCTATTTGACCCCAACTGGTACTACCTCTCTGGATCAGAATACACTTAGGAGTAATGGTAAAGAAGGCGTACTCCACACTCCACAGATTTCTAGAACCATCAGATGCAGTCTAGTGTCATATCCAGGACACTCCTTTATGGAGGTCTTACCACTCCAACAGAACTATCTTTCTTTCTTTCTTTCTTTCTTTCTGTCTGTCTGTCTGTCATTATCTTTCTGCCTGTTCTATCTATCTATCTATCTATCTTTCTTTCTTTCTTTCTGCCTGCCTGCCTGCCTGCCCGTCAGCCTGCCTGTTCCTATCTATCTATCTATCTATCTATCTATTTATCTATCTTTCTTTCTTTCTTTCTTTCTTTCTTTTTTCTGCCTGTTCCTATCTATCTTTCTTTCTTTCTTTCTTTCTTTCTGTTTGTTCCTATCTATCTATCTTTCTTTCTTTCTTTCTTTCTTTCTTCTGTTACTTTGGTTTGGCTTCTTTGTTTAATGGCATATCAACCTCCGTGGTTTATTTATTGTCAAAGCCAGCGTGTTACAAGAACAGTGGTGATACTATTTAAGTAATAGTTGGAGCAAGAAGTGATAGATACCTTTCTGAAGTGTATTAGTCTGAAAGCGAACGTAATAGCCCGATTGAAATTCAAACTCTTTTATAACGATGTCGTAATCTAGTACGTGGACGCTGATATTAAATGTGTTGTAGTCGAGGTGGTTTTCGATTCTCACAGAGTGACCCATATGATGTTGGATATCCAACTCCATTTCCTACATCGATAACCGTTACAATACGAGTTCCTCACATGGTTGTCGGCTGGGGCTTTAGAATAACCTCTGCAGAGGGGTAATAAAACCCCACCAATGGGGTCAGCTGTTGCACCTCGGTGGTAACCCATGATGCTTATTGATGGAACAATGACATGCAACAGTCCACCTTGGCCCTTGCATAGCCTAAACAGGCGATCGGAGAGGACCCCTCCGATCAATCGAATGGTCAGGTCAAGCCCTAGCATCTATATGATTGTCCCAACCCTATTGCCGTTATGGCATACCACAATCATTTTATCATATATCTGCTAAATTGCGGTGGCTGTCCTGGCCTCGACGTTAAAGTTCAAGTTGAAGTTCTAGTTCTAGCGCTCAGGGGAATGTGGAGTACCGCTTCTTCACCATTACTCCCAGGTCCACTCTGACACGATATGGTAGTAACTGTTAGTGTCCCATCTAAAGGTTAAGTAGTTAAATGAGTTAAAGAAAATGTGTTCTAAAAAATGAGTTAAAGAAATTGAGTGCTATCAAGAATGAATAAAACAAAACGACTTCGACATAAAATAACCCCACAAGGTTTGACATGCCGTAAAATCCAACAAACCAACATTTCTTATGAAAGAAAATACCTTTTTTTACTCACTAGTAAAAGAAATCTTTTATCAATATTGGTTAATTTCTTCAGGTAACAGATTGTGCAAAACTGATTGTGGAGTTCCAATTCTTGAGCTCTGGGGAATGTGGAGTATCCCTTCATCTCCATTAATTCCAGGTACACGCTGACCCAGACGCTCCCATCTATGGGTTAAATAGAGGAGATGAGTTTAAGGAAATGTGTTTAAAAATTACTTACCCATCAAAAATGAATAAAAGAAAATCTCTTCGACATAAAATAACCCAAGGATTGGCATGCCGTAAGATCAAACCAACCACTTCCTACAAAGATAAACGTCACAGTACGAGCGCCTCCTGGAAAGATACAGCAGTGAAAATGTCAGAGTTGAGTTCTTTTAGTTAGGATACGTTCTCTTCTTCTCATAGAGAATTAGCATGTCTCTTATACTTCACAAATGGCTTAGTTTACAAATAAAGTACTAATTACATTATATCACGCAAAGCCATGGAGTAATTCCATGTCAAATCCTCCAGTCCATGTCACCCAAACCCTTCAATCTTTCTGAAATATATATGTAATATAATAATAGAAAAAATGTTTGTCATAGATGCAGTGCCACATCGGGATATTGATCTTGTTATGAAAAAATCAGAAATCATCAATAACTTAAAATTGCTTAACTTTAAGACATTCATTATAGCATTTTTGGATTCCATGAGCATAAATGTTTTTATAAGCCATTTTTTAGTTGTAGGGAAGCTCCAGAACTCATTTTCCAGACAAAATAGATTACAAAAAGTCGCTAATTTTCGTGAACCCCACCAAATTTGGAAAGCTAAAAATCGACATAACTCCGCCAATTTTTTGAAGGGGAAGCTCAAATTTTATGGAATGTCTAACATTAACATAGTTCACATCTTGAAAACAATTCAGAAAATTTGAAGGAGATACGTTACAATTCTACTTTTTCTGGATTTTTGACATTGAGAATACCCTATGGTGAATGGGTATACATTTTAAGATATAATATACTCGTGGTACCTGTGGATATGCCACAGTATCATAATTTCATTCTTACAAAGTTTGATATGTTTAAGAGCTATTGTAATATAGCTCTATATATAAAAAGCTATAAAAAACTTGATTCGACTCTCTCTCTCTCTCTCTCTCTCTCTCTCTTCTCTCTCCACACACACACACACACACACACACACACACACACACACCCTATTTCCTTCTTTCATTTTTTTCAACTTTTCATTATGTTCTATTGAAAGAGATTAGCCTTATCTCTTCCACGCATCCACCTCCCCTCTCAGTACTTTTCTACCCGCTTTCTTTCTTTCTTTCTCTCTTTCTTATTACATTTTGTCTGTGTAGCATGTCCTTTTCTTCCCTTTTTTCCTTATGATAAAAACGGAATGGTCCATTATTTAACTGAGGTGACTACGTTCATAAGAAATAAGAATTCGGCGGATAGCAACACCAGATAAATAGGATTTACATTTTTGCATTTCATCCTTAAAGATTTGGACGTTCTCATTTTTAATCAGAGTGTGTTACAAGATGATAACGTTCCTACAAATAAGGTACACGTGTATTAATATATAGATAAGCAACACCTGATAAACAGGATTTACATTTTTTTCATTCAATCTTGTTCGATTTCCACGTTCTCATTTCTAACCAGAAGGGTATACACGGTGATAACGGTCGTGCAAATAAAGAACATGAGTATTAGCATATAGTTTCGAGGCAAATAAACTTATAAGTTTCTTTTCATGATTTGAATAATTCCAATATATATATATATATATATATATATATATATATATATAATATGAAGAGATCTCCACATCTATATACTACAATTATATATATATATATTATATATATTATATATATATATATATATATATTTGTATTTTTCTTGGGCAATCATAATGCATGTATCGCATAAAATTTGATAATTATAGAAAATAATCTTGACAAGTGAATCCCGGCAAAGGATGGCTCGCCATGCAGAACACCGTACAGACTGTTTCGACTTTATTAAGTCTCATCAGCGATGTATACTAACGAATCCCCTCAGACAGGAATCGAAACCGGAACCTCAGCAGGCATAGTCAGAGACCATATCGCTTCGGCAACAATCATTGTTAGTCGTTGAGATAGATTTGCATGGTTTCATTTTAACCAGGTGTTCCCAGATGATAACGGTCGTACAATTAATGAACACGAGTATTAACATATAGATTCGAAGGAAATAAACTTATTAGACGCAAGTTTCTTTTCATGATCTGAATAATTCCAATCGATATTATATATATATATATATATATATATATATATATATATATAATATGTATAAATTTGTAGACACTCTTTGTTAGTCGTTGAGATAGAATGTATGAGGGTCTAAATTGAAAAGTGTTACTGGCGAAAGAACGGATCAAGAGGCCAAAAACTTTCAAAAGGAGAAAGAAGATTACAGAAAAAATATAAAATTGTAAAAAGAGATATTTCTAGCAATGGGCCAATGAACCAGAGACTGACACACACACATACAAACACACACACACACACACACACACACACATACAAATATATATATATATATATATATATATATATATATATATATATATATATACGAAAGAAATGACAAACAAAAATACAGAAGATTGAAAAAAAAATCTAGCAAAACAAATTTAGACAACAACAAATAAAATATCCTCTCCCCGGACTGATAAACCTTGGGTGTGCACATCAAGATTTTTATTTACACCAGTGACACTTTACTTCCTCCTTTCAGACCGGGGATTTCTGCTTGGCTGAACCTGTCGACGTCTACTAAGATGAAGTCTTTCACTTGGCCAGCTGTGATCCAACCTCTGTCTCATTTCACCCGTCAGTTTTCACTGCAGCAGATAGCGGATGAAGTTTATTTAAAATTCTTCTGATATTCATGTGGCACACAAGTAGTCTCAACTTTAAACAACAGAGGTCGCTTATATTCCGTTTCATTCGTGGTTATTTAATGTCTTCGTTTGATTATTTCTTTGTTTTGTTTACGGCATATCATACTCAGTGGGTCATTTAATGCCGACAAAGTTTTGAAATAAATTCATTCTTAATGATCTGATATTCATGTGGCATAGAAGTAGTCCCCAATGTATGAGGTATTCGAATTAGTAAGAATCAGACTGACAAGGCAAAGCAATGCCTTTATATCTACACCAAGGTGTTTTTATATATATATATATATATATATATATATATATATATATATATATATATATATATATATATATATATATATAACAGAAAAACTACAGAAACACGCATAACCTATGTATATATATATGTGTATATGTGTATATGTATATCAATATATGTATTGATCAAAGCCTGAAGAAGATACCAGAATATCTGAAACACGTGTTGCATATGTGAAATAAAAAGAATAAAACATTTTTTCTGAGAACGAAAATATTTTGCGGACCTTCTTCTTTTTTTTTTTATAAAATATTACATTTTTTTAAATAAAATATTACATTTTCTCCCGTTGGAACCAGAACAACATTGTATATATATATATATATATATATATATATATATATATATTATATATATATTATATATATATTATACAACAGAAGGATGGCCCGAAGATGGAAAGGATCAATGAAAGACTTGTCAGACAGGAATTGTCTGTTCAATTCAACAAAACACACACACACACACACACACACACACACACATATATATTATATATATATATATATATATATATATATATAATATATATATATATATATACATATAAATCTACTGTTTCCCATAGCGCCACTACCTGTGGAAAGGTATGAATCCAACTATTCCCCCCTCTATATATGGGTAAATAGAACAACAGAGGTCGCTTATGTTCTATTTTATACGTGGTTATCGTTTTAATGTGTTCGTCTGTTTGTTTGTTTTGTTTTACGGCATACCAACCTCAGTGGGTCATTTAATGTCATTTTGAAATAAATTCATTCTTGATGGATACATAGTTTTGTTTTTTCATAAGAGATACTACCACTCCGGGTCAGAGTGAATCTGGCATCAATAGTGATGAAGGGGTGTTCAGCATTCCCAGATTTCCAAAACTGAAACTTCACTATGAATTTAACGTCATTCCCAGGACACGAACACCCTCAATTACCGCTTTCTAACGCATATATGATAAAGGTTTGAGGTTTGGGCATAAGAGAAATAGGGTCGGGACAACCATATAGGTGCTAGGGCTTGACATGACCAGTCGATTGATCGGAGGGGGCCTCTCCGATAGGCCGTCTAGCCTAAGTAAGGGCCAAAGTGGAGTGTTGTATGTCATGGACTTTTCATCCAACAGGATTCCGTCCTTAAGCATCATGGGTTATCACCCATGGTCAACAGGTGGCCCAATTGGGGTGTCTTTACCCCATGCTGAGGTGCAATCGGTACATTCTAAAGCAGCAGCCGACAGGGCTATTTAATGTATTCAACAAACAGCGAAAAAAATGGCGCCGTTGAGGGAAATTGAAATACGTCTAATAAAAAGAATATCAGTATTATCTGCATTATTCGGACTATTGACGCTATCTTCATTGTTATTTGTACAACGTTTCGGCCGATATACTCCCCGGCCTTCTTCAGGTATTTCTTGTCGGGAAGGTTCCCGAGTCCGAGAATTTTCCCGAGTCCGACAAGAAATACCTGAAGAAAGCCGGAGGGTATATCGGCCGAAACGTTGTACAAATAACAATGAAGATGGGGACAATAGTCCGAATAACGCAGATAATACTAATCTTCAAGCCTCATCTCGAACATTCAGAGAAACAGAATATCGTTTATGAAATAAAATAAAAACAATAACAAAAAAAATAAAAATGGTCGGTAGGTGGCGCTGGAGACTACATTGAGTTATGATACGTCTAATAAACAGAATATCTTTTATGGTATGAATCCATATATTCTCCCTCCAGCTATGGGTTAAATAGTAGGGCAGACTGGGCTCTTCAGCTTTGGGTAAGTAACTAGTCTAGGAGAGGGATAACTCTGAATTCAAAATTCCTGAGGTCGGTCGTTGATTGGGTTTGTAGAAACCCTTGATGCACCAATTCTTTCCTATCGACTGTGCCAAAAAGTGTGGATGGTCCAACACAAGCCTTCACCACTATAAACAAATCTCTGTGTGGATGTTCATTGCGTGTATGAACCCTCACACGTCGAAAATCGACGGGAGAGTCCATTTTTATGAAATAAAATAAAAACAATAAGAAAAAATAAAAATGGTCGGTAGGTGGCGCTGGAGACTACATTGAGTTATGATATTCAATATCTTACAAAACAATAAATATTGAGGCTCTGGGCATTAAAATGTGTAGACGTCGTCTGCTGAGATGAATAAAAAAGATTAAGATAATTTATTTTTCCAAAAAAAGATGCCATCGTAGATTAGTTCCAATTATAACTGAAGATCGTTTAGTTCCATGACAACGAGTGTAACCAACTTGTCTCTCCGAATAAAGTCGGGAAAATAAAAGCTGATAAGAATTATATTCTATGATTAAATATTTTCTTCGATGTATGTGGTCTTATAGATGAGATTATTATTATTATTATTATTATTATTATTATTATTATTATTATTATTATTATTATGGTTTAGTCACCAGGTTTAACTTTAGCTTCTTCGATGTATGTGGTTTTATGGATGAGATAATAGGGTAATTCCAGGTCAGATCATGCAGGCCATTACACCCAGCCCCTTCAATGTTTCCGAAATTTTGTACAGGTGTGGACTATGTTAAAGTTAGACAATCCCAAAAATTTGAACTGCCAATTCCAAAAATTGGCGGAGGAATGTCGATTTTAGCTCTCTAAATTTACTTTCTCTAAGTTCGCGAAAAAAGGCGACTTTTTTTCATTTATTTTTGTCTGTAAAATGAGTTCTAGAGCTTCCCTACTACGAAAAATTAGGTTTTAAAAGCATTTTTACCAAGGAATCCAAAGATGCTATCAAAATAGTCTTAAAGTCAACCAATTTTAAGTTATTGATCATTTTTTAAATTTTTCATTGTAAGATCAATATCCCGATGTGGCCCTGCATCTATGACAATTTTTTTCTTTTATTATTTCACATATATTGAACATTATTTGTACCAAAAGGATAGTTTCGTTTTTGCTCAGAACCGAAGCTATAACATTTTGCAAAAATTTGTTAAAATTTTGCAATTCAATTTTTCTAAAATTTTGTACATGTGTGGATTATGTTAAAGTTAGACAATGCCCAAAATTTGAGCTTCGAATTCAAAAAATTGGCGGAATTATGTCGATTCTTACCTTTCTAAATTTGAGTGGGTGGTCACTAAAAAACTTTTTGTAATCTATTTTTGTCGGCAAAATGAGTTCTATAGCTTCCCTTCTCATAAAAAATTGTTTTATAAAATATTTTGCCCAGGAAATCCAAAAATGCTATAATAAAACTCTGAAAGTTAACCGATTTTAAGTTAATAATCATTTCTGATTGGCAAAATTATAACTGATGTTGTAGCTTCTGTTCTAAAAAAAATCTAATTTTAATTTTTATTTATTTATTTATATTTTATTATTTATTTTTCATCTGTACGACGCGTGCATTAAGACCTAATAATGTTTTTAAATATAACTCTTACGCTATAAAATTCCAAAGCGTGAGCACGTTTCACGTTATATAAATGATGAACAAGCCACCATTTTAATATTTTAATATTTTTGACTGTCTGAGGATTGCATAATATACATGAAACTGCAGTTACGTAAAATTAACACCATAAATATTTCATCCTTAATTTAATATATATATATATATATATATATATATATATAATATATATATATATAATATATACAAACCTATACGTACATACATATACATATAAATATATATGTAAATATATATATACAAATTTTATATTATTTATATAATATAAGATATATATATATACAAATTTATATTATTTATATATATATACAAATTTATATATATATTATATATATATATATATATATATATATATATATATATATATAATATATAATTTATATATATATATATATATTATATACAAATTTATATTATTATAATATATATATATATATATATATATATATATATATATATATACAAATTTATATTATGTTTTACACTTTAAAGGCAATTACAATGCGTATACAATAGTGTCCAATGTTTAATTAATTTCGAAGTATCTTCAGAGACTGTTTTTGAAATAGACGCGGTCTTGTGTGTTTATATATATATATTATATATATTTATATATATAAACACACAAGACCGCGTCCATTTCAAAAACAGTCTCTGAAGATGAAGATACTTCGAAATTGATTAGATATTGGGAACTATTTTATACGCATTGTAATTGCCTCTGAAATATAAATAATAATATACTTTACTTAACAATGCTTCAAGCAAATTATCAAATACTATTAAAAAATGTATCTATATTTACTGAACAGAATGATCACACGAAGTAACGACTTTATACTTTGTTTAAAAAACATATTTGCTTTTTGTTATACACACATGACCAGTTGCTTACTGCTGTGTCCAGCAATTTTCCTTCTTACTCCGAGAAATCAAAATATGCATTGCTTTTTAGAGATTCGTCATTTTTAAATACAGGCAAGCCCACTCTAATCTGTAAGCTTAAATCTTTAAATGTTCCTTCGGGCAAACCAAAACTGTATATCGGATCTATGCCCGCAAGCACGTCATAGTTTTTTTTTCTTTCTTTTTTTATGATAATCTTTGCGGAACATTATGCGTTCGATGAATGCACTGTTCGAATCAATCCAAACCGGCCCCACCCCACCCACCACATCAACAGATGTGGTAAAGTAATTTGCTTCCCAAGTGATTTTTAGAAAAATCGTATGTCAAGGGGAAATATATATTAGTCGAACAGAGTTGCTGTAAACTTTATAGAAATTAGTAAGCATCTTAATAAGGGGAAATACTCAGTTTATTTGATTTGTTTTACGGTATATCAACCTCAGTGGGTCATTTAATGCCGACAAAGTTTTGAAATTCATTCTTAATCGATACTCAATTTTATAAACACATTTTTATATTTAACCAATAGATAGGACCCTAACAGGAACTACCACTCTGGGTCAGAGCTGACCAGGGAGCAATGGTGATGAAGGGGTATTTCACATTCCCCAGACCTACAGAAATGTAACCTCACCGTCAGATAGATTTTTTTTTTTGGTTTGGTTTGTTTTGTTTTACGGCATTCCACCTCAGTGGGTCATTTAATGCCAATAAAGTTTTAAAATAAATTCATTCTTAATGGATAATACATTTTTTAATAAATACATTTTTCTATTTAACCCATAGATGGGACCCTAACAGGTACTACCACTTCGGGTCAGAGTAGACTAGGGAGCAATGGTGACAAAGAGGTGCTCCACATTCCCCAAACCTCCAGAACTGGAACCTCACTATCAGATAGAGTTTAACGCCATTCCCAGGACATGAAGACCCTCAGCCACCGACTTTTTGAACATATATGATAAAAAGGGGTTGTGGCTTTCTATAAGAGTCATAGTGTTGGGGCAATCATATAAGTGCTAGGGTTTGACATAACCAGCCGATTGAACAGCGGGGGACTCACTGACCGCCCGTCTAACCTAACTAAGGACATACTCTGTAATAGAGAACCATGATCTGATTTTTCTCGCAAATGCACCTACCAAAACCGGATCCCTGCAAGAGGCATTAGTCTCTACCTGGATGAAAAAGAGATCCGGTGTTTAATCAAGATGGGCCCATCTTCAGATGTGTCAGAAGGTCTCTTGCTCAGCACCCAGCATCCGCGCAAAACTGCTTGATGTAAATCTTTGTTGGATTGCACACCGATGTGCCCATCTGCAGGATTCCCCGGGAGAACGTTATTTATGAGTTCATCCTTGCTTCTCCAACAGTGCACAGCATCTTCCCCTTTAATTTGGATCGTTTCTATAATAGGGGCAAGTGGTCGTGCAGATTCTTGTGGGGTTTTGTTTCCGTGATTTGTTTAAGATCTCACGCAGCATTTTTGTGTTACCAAAATAGAACATAATTAACATATATAAGATGAAAAAGAACATTTTTAATCTTTCGTTAATCTTAGATGGCTGGATTTTACGGCATATAAAACCTTGTTGGGTTATTTTAAGCCGAATACCTTTTGTTTTATTCATTCTTGGGTGGTATTTAATTTTTGTAAACTCAATTTAAAAAAACAAACACATTTTTAATAATCATTTTTCTTCTATTTAACATATAGATGAGACACCAACAGGTACCACCATTCCAGATCAGAGTGAACCTGTGAGTTATGGAGATGAAGGGGTACTTCACATTCTTAAGTGTTCTAGAACTGGAACCTCATCACTAGGAGACTAGGAGAATAAGACCATCAGCTACCGCTTTCTAGCACATTTATGTTAAAAATGATCGGGGTATTGCCATGAGGGCAATAAGGTTAGGACAATTATAGGTGCTAGGGCTTGACCTGACCAGCCGATTGATCGGAGGAGACCGGTTCGATCATCTGTCTTGGCTAATTAGGAACAAAATGGAGTGTTTTATGTCATGGACTGCTTAGCCAACAGGAGTGTGCCCTTAAGCATCAGGGATCGCCACGCACGACCAACATGTGGCCATATTGTGGGAATTTAACTGCTCTGCAGAGGTGCAGCGGGTGAATTCTACAGCTCCAACCAGTTATTAATCTTAATTCAAATTTCTATTAATTAAAGGCTAGATATGGAATATTCTAGGGGTTAAAAAACGTCTAATTTTATGTTTAAATTTAATTTTGGATAATTTGCAGCTTCTTTTTATTTTAAAAGTGCAATTTTCGAAGTATTAGTGCATTAGACCTTCCTAAAATGGGCATAGTTTCATGCACAATCTCCAAAGTTCTTGTAGAAGATTTCTTTGTTTAACAAAAAGTGCTTTTGGGTATCATTTATATAGCTACTTCAGTCAGTATATATATATATATATATATATATATATATATATATATATATATGAAGACAGGATGGATGTAGTAGAATATATATATATATATATATATATATATATATATATATATATATATATATATATAAAACACATACACGCAAAACACTCATACACACACACATATATATATTATTATACATATATATACTCACACAATACACACTCACATATATACACATACACACACACACACACACACACACATATAATATATATATATATATATATATATAATATATATATATATATTAAGTGAGAGAGATGAGAGAATTAGACAAGAGAGAAAAATGACAGGGGACTAATCCGCGCCAACGGCCAATCATGTCTGCGGATGTCAAACGTTCTTTTTTCTATTATTTTAGATTATTCTTATTTTTCACAACCGCCATCTTATCATTATTCATCATCCCTAAATATTTCACGAAAATTACACAAATATAAAAGCATTAAAAATCAAAACACGAAAAAAAGAAAAAGAAAAAGAAAGAATGAATTATCGAACCTGATAAGCAATAAAACCAAAAAAAAAAAAATAAATAAAAAATAAAAATAAGCAAAAAAAAACTCGATCAAATTTCCTAGGGAAAATATTCAACAAGCTCAATGCATTAAAGGTCTGTCTTCTTCCCCGATGACGTTGCTGTCTTCAACAAGCTTTTTATCTTTTACTTTTTCTTATTTAAGAACACTGTAGGTTTTAAGAGAGAAGTAGCAACCCGAGGCGAAATCTATTAAAATCTGCTTGAAAAAGACTTTCTTGTTTTATGATTTTCTAAGTGCTCCGATTCAAATGCCAATATTTCTTCCTCTGGATTTGAATCAGTCCACTTCACCTGTTACATTCAATGATTATAAGGACTTTCTATTTCACTAGACAATAACTATTCCTTTCCTTACCCGCTCAAAGTATCTATCTATCTATCTATCTATCTATCTATCTATCTATCTATCTATCTATCTTAGACTGGTCGAATCTATCTATCTATCTATCTATTTACATATCAATCTACCTTAGACTGATCCTATCTATCTATATATCTATCTATCTATTAATCTATCTTAGACTGGTAGAATCTATCTATCTATCTATCTATCTATCTTAGACTGATCCTATCTATCTATCTATTTATATATCTATCTATCTATTAATCTATCTTAGACTGGTAGAATCTATCTATCTATCTATCTATCTATCTATTTACATATCAATCCACATTAGACTGATCCTATCTATCTATCTATCTATCTATCTATCTATCTATCTATATATATATATATATATATATATATATATATATATATATATTAGTCTATCTTAGACAAGTCGAATCTATCTATCTATCTATCTATCTATTTGCATGTCAATCTACCTTGGACTGATCCTATCTATCTATATATCTATCTATCTTATAATCTATCTTAGACTGGTCGAATCTATCTAGCTATCTATCTATCTATCTATTTACATGTCAATCTATCTTAGACTGATCCTATCTATCTATCTATCTATCTATCTATCTATCTATCTATTAATCTATTTTAGACTGGTAGAATCTATCTATCTATCTATCTATTTACATATCAATCTACTTTAGACTGATCCTATCTATATATCTATCTATCTATTAATCTATCTTAGACTAGTAGAATCTATCTGTCAATCTATCTATCTATCTATTTACATATCAATCTACCTTAGACTGATCCTATCTATCTATCTATCTATCTATTAATCTACCTTAGACTGGTCGAATCTATCTATCTATCTATCTATTTACATATCAATCTACCTTAGACTGATGCTATCTATCTATATATCTATCTATTTATTAATCTATCTTAGACTGGTAGAATCTATCTATCTATCTATCTATCTATCTATTTACATGTCAATCTATCTTAGACTGATCCTATCTATCTATCTATCTATCTATCTATATTAGACTGGTAGAATCTATATATCTATCTATCTATTTACATATCAATCTACCTTAGACTGATCCTATCTATCTATATATCTATATATCTATTAATCTACCTTAGACTGGTCGAATCTATCTATCTATCTATCTATCTATCTATTTACATATCAATCTACCTTAGACTGATCCTATCTATCTATCTATCTATTAATCTATCTTAGACTGGTCGAATCTATCTATCTATCTATTAATCTATCTTAGACTGATCCTATCTATCTATCTATCTATCTATCTATCTATCTATCTATTAATCTATCTTAGACTGGTCGAATCTATATATCTATCTATCTGCCTTATACTGGTCGTATATATGTATCTATCAATCTACATTAGACTGGTCGTATCTATGTATCTATCTATCTGCTTTTGACTGGTCGCATCTATCTATCTATCTATCTACCTTAGACTGATCCTACTATCTATTTATCTATTAATCTATCTATCTATCTATTTATCTATCAATCTATCAATCTATCTTATACTGGTCGAATCTATATATTTATCTAACTGCTTTAAACTGGTCGTATCTATCTATCAATCTACCTTAGACTGGCTATCTATCTATCTGTACGTATCTATCTATCTGCATAGGACTAGTCGTGTCTATATATCTATCTATCGATCTATCTATCTATCTACCTATCTGCCTTAGCCTGGTCGTATCTATCAATCTACATTAGACTGGTCGTACCTATCTGTATCTATCTATTTATCTATATATCTATCTATCTGCCTTAGACTGGTCGTATCTATCTATCAATCTATTAGCCTTAGACTGGTCGTATCTATCTATCTATCTATCTATCCATCTGCCTTAGCCTGGGTATATCTATCTATCTGCCTTATACTGGTCGTATATTTCTATCTATCTGCTTTAGACTGGTCGTATTTATCTATCAATCTAACTTAGACTGGTCGTATCTATCTATCTCTCTATCTCAGATTGGTCGCATCTATCTATCTATATATCTAATTTCATAAAAATGAAAAAAAAAACTCAAGTTTCATTGTCGAGTGATGTTTAATAAGCCGACACGACAGTGTTTCGGTTTGTTTAAGAAACCTTATTCAGGGCTTCGTTTATTTGAGGAAAAATAAATTATTAGAGGACACAAGTCTACGAACCTTTGCTTCTGATATGTGGTGGCTTTTGTTGATATTCAAATATGTGAAAAAGACAAAATTTAAAACCCCGAGTAACGTTGGCGTCAATATATGAATTTATTTATTAGCAATTAGTGGATGCCTGATCGTGCTGTTGTTTCTCAGAATAAATAATAACTAACAGGACCTGTGGATATACCCCAGTATGATAATTTCTCTCTCTCTCTCTCTCTCTCTCTCTCTCTCTCTCTCTCTCTTGTAGCGTATTTATCAAGGTCTACGGAGAATTTGGGGATTGAAAAGAAAACTGTAATCGGATTTCTGGTGAAAAAGAAAAAAGAAATTTTTAAAAAAGTTTAAAGATTGGAAGAGTAAACACTCAACAGGTGCGAGCCATTGACCGACCAATGACCACGGAACTGAATTTAAAATTAAAAACAGAAGTTCTAGTTTTTGCTGCGGAGGAGCGGAAGTGGATGTGACCCCCACCCCGGGACCACAAATGAAAGTAAAGAAAATTCGGTCTCTCTTTCGCCGGACCCGAGAAGGGGCGGATGTGTTTGTCGGGGCCCCGTCGTTACATGTCTAGGGTAGCAACGAACAGCGTGCATGAACTGTGTAAATCACTTACGGTAGAACAGCTTGATCTTTCTGTCTGTCTGTCTGTCTCTCTCTTTCTCTTTCTCTCTCTCTCTTTCTTTTTATCTGAAAAAGAACCCACGAGCATAAAAAAATATTTATTTATTTATAAACAACCCCTTTGTGACTATACGACTTGCGTATGTTGTTTCTGAACTAACGATGACTACTACTACTAACGACTACTACTACAGCAGACTTGGCCCCTACGCAACAGTCTCACTCTTTTTTCTTTCTTTTCATTTTTGCATTATGTTCGATTGAAACAGATTAGCGTTATCGTTTCAGCGCGTTCATCCCCTGTCTTTATCTTTCTATCTTTCTATCTTATTATATTTTTTCTGTGTAGTATGTCTTTTTTCGTCCCTTTCTTTATTTATATTAAAAAACGAATCTATTATTTAGATGAAGTGCCAACACTCATAAGAAATAAGAATTCAGCGGATAACCAATTCCAAAGTATCAGGAATTATTTTTTTGCATTTAATCTTGGGCGATTTTGGACGGTCTGATTTTTGACAAGAGGGTGTTGCAAGATGATAACGGTAATTTTTAGGAATGCGAGTACAAATATTTAATATATATAAATATAAATCTTATTATAATGGTGTTTATGTGTGTGTGTATCCGAAATTACGTCAGCACCAACGTCACAATTCCCTTAGTTATTTATGCTATGTACTCAATGGTTATGAAATAGTAATTATTTAACCTTAATTAGCATCTCATTTAGTAACAATGTCTCTATTAAGGTCTAGC
>CM042158.1:36324182-36359182 GCA_023376005.1 Doryteuthis pealeii | reverse complement strand
TTTCATTAAAGCCTCCCTAGTAGAAGTTTCGTACATCAACTAGAACACAATAATCAGATAAAACTCCCCTCCCCCATAATTAATTCTTCACATAATAACCAGAATATATTTAAATCCGATAATTATCCCATTTTTGAGAACGCTTAAAATCAACACTTAATAGAGGTCGACACCTTATTACAATTCATGAGAGTTCATAAATTGTTTGTGTGCCTGTTTTAAATAAAGTTAATTTGAAACCGTAGGTGGGTAGTTTTCCATAACAGTTGGGGGCTGTGATTGACATTTTAGATAACCCTAACTGACCTTCGGTACAGAGACGGGAGAACAGTTAGTTTTAGAATTCAGATCGACCCAAACATCAGGGAGCTTAGACATGCTCCGGGTGGGTCTCCCGCGCGAAATGGAATAATGGGCTAGATAATTATAAAAAAACTTGATCAAGAAAACTTAAAGTCTTGTTGGTTATTAAATATAAAAACAATGACTAGTCCAAAGAATCCCACTAGAAGAATTAGTAAGATTGAAGAACAGAAGATATGTCAACTCAACTAGACAGGAAATGGCGGACGACAAGTTAGAAGAAGCAGTCAGAAGCACTCAGCAAGAAACAGCAACAAGTAGAATAAGCAGAAATGAAGTAGTTAAGTAAGACGATCTTCAATCCTCTCTAATGTAAGTCTCTGTCTCTCTGTCTCTGTCTCTGTCTCTCTCTGTCTCTCTCTCTCTCTCTCTATCACGGAGATGAACACCCACCGATTATATACACCGAGTAATGACTCATTTGGGAATATCCTTCCCTACTGTTAAATTTCCAGCGCTGTGAACTTTTGCACAAACGTAATATATTAACTTCGATCATTCTCACTCTGTCACTCAGTCATTTATTAGGAATCTTCCCCCGCTGGCCCTCCCACTCGCATACGCCCTCTCTCACTATTTTTCTCTCTCTGTACTTAAATTTCTTTGGCATTTTTATTACAGTGGGGTTGAGTTGGGTTCGTTGTGTGACGCCCTTTATTATCTATGTAATCGTCCGGTGCTTTTTTTTTTGTCAGTAATACTTGCCTAAATTCCTACCCGATTCCCGGCAGTTCGGCGCTGGGTTCAGCCTTGATCTTGTCGGGCAAGACAGAGCATAAAACCTGACGCAATTGTCCTTGGTTCCCGGCAAAATCCAACACCACGACATTAACTTTGCTTAGCACTAAAAACGGCTAATGTGATTCCCTGACACCTTTTCGGGGTAGAGGCTATGGAAACGAGGAAAGTTTGCCCCCCCCCCTATTGCGTCAACGTGCGGGTCGTAGTATTAAACCTGACCTTGTGCCATATTTGTTTTGTGAGTAGGCAAATAAATATAAGTCTAACATGATCAAAGGGGAACCACTCTTGACTGATAAATTATTTATTTATTTATTGATCTACTAGGAAAAAAGAAGACGGGCTAGAGTTAGGGTTAGGGTTAAGGGTTAGGGTTAGGGTTAGAGTAAGTTACTTTTCTTGGTTTGTAATTCAAAAAATGCATATCAATATTATCTATACTAGTACAAAATGAAAAACACCCTCCGGGCGATGTAAAATAGATTTTTGAAACGTATTGCCTGAGTGACGTAATTTTTGTTACAGACAAAAACCGAAAGTACTCGGGACTTGAACTTTGGTGGACTTATACACGAATTCCACCCAAATAAATAAAAAGTTGGCCGGAAAATTCGAAAAGGATCAAACATAAAATTGTTAAACAGGAGATGTGTCTTTTGTTTAATTCTAATTGCATAAATGAAAGAATGCTGCCCAAGTACAAATACACCCCCCACCCACATATATATATATATATATATATATATATATATATATATATATATATATATATATATATGAAGAGTGAGTAAAAATTTTGCTGCATTTGTTTAAGAAAATTTACTTCTGATACCAATGGTTTCTTAACCAGCTCGTAACATAATAGTTTTATTTTAAAAAATGCGTGTATTTTAGATTTGAGCACATTTACAGACATTACTGGCCTTCAGGATAGGATACGATTGTAGCGTCACGTTCAGCTATGTTCTTCGAAAAAGATGCGTTAAAAATGAAAAGCCTGCCTCGTGACACAAATACCAGGGTTAGTCATGGCTCTTCATTACACTGATCATATCTTGCATACAGAAAAAAAAGCGAAAGAAACAGTATAGTATATATAACGTAACAAAATGTTGTTTTACTTTTAAAATCCAGGTTTGTCTCACACGCAAACGACGGGGTGCTGCGTTAACTTACTGCAATAAACCGACATTAGAATTTTTTTAAAAAGTGCAGGTGTTTTGTTAAAAGTTCTGTGTTTCCCTAATGTTCTTTGTGAAGTTCAACAGTAAATACAACATGTTATTAAAAGGACATTCTTAATCCATTGCTGTCTGAAATTTCACCTTTCGTTGGAAAATTGTACATCTAATGAAAAGAATACTAAAGCAAAATAATAAGGAATACTTAGTTCATTTTATAGTTATGAGATATGAGTCTGGAATGGCAGGTATGCATACTATGTCTGAAATGGCAGTAATGCCACATGTGTCTGAAATTGTATTTATAACGCATGTATCTGAAAATGGTACTTTTCCAACATGTGCCCGAAAATGGAAGTTATATCACATGTGTCTGGAAGGGCAGTTATGCCACACGTTTCTAATACCGACTTTAGGCCACCCCGACGACTTTACTTTCTTACTTCTCCGAAATTTGGTTTGGTTTAGTTTTTTGTTTAATGGTATATTGTTACATATTAATTGGATCCCTATTACTTTTTAAGGTAGTATAGAAATCCTTATGGCGATCAGTACAGCTGATGGCCTTGAGAGTGAGTGACAATGCTTGACCTCACTCTCACCTTGCGTTCTGGGATGATCGTGAGAATCGGAAGTGATAGAAAGCCCCTTCCGGTTTAAGGAGTAAGCAACTCAGAGTTGCAGAGACAGTTAGAGTCAGTCAGTTGCAGAGACAGTTAGAGTTAGTTAGTTGAGAGTTAGGACTGAAGCTAGCAAGATGTGACTCTCAGCGCGCAGTTGTCTGGTTCTGGGGTTCCAGAATAAACTAACATCCAAAGTAAATCGAAGTCTTGTTGTTATTACTAAAAGCTAACAATGACACAAGGCTTCTGATAAGAAATGGTCCCCAGCAGAACCAGACACGGAATCCCCAGATAAGAAAGACCAGACGAGACCTGTAGAAGATATACCAGATCCGGCCAGAAGAATAAAAGAGGTATATAACAATATTAATTTTCTTGGGTTATTTAAGGCCAAAGGCATCTTTGCAGAAAACAGTAGTGGTACTATTTAACTTGTAGCTGGGAGATAGGGTGGTTTATATATTTCGCAAGTCTGAAAGTAAACGTAATAATATGACTGGAAATCGAACTCGCTTACTACAATGTCACATACCATCACACGTTAGTCACTACTGTTACAATTTATGAACAGTCATAAGTTGTGAACATACTTGTAGTTAGAATTTTGAATAAAGTTCGTTAGAATTAAAAGCGGGGGTAGGTAATTTTCTATAGCTGCTTGAGATTATGATTGATATTTTAGATGATCCCAACTCTACGGTTAAACACGCTTTAATTATTCATCTTGTTTTTTTTTTACTCTCCAATGCAAATTTACAAAAATTCTTAGTTTAAAAAAAAAAAGTTTAATTTAAAAATCAGTTTGAAATATGATTTTTAAAAAAATATGCAGAATTAAAAACGTACATAAATGTAGCAGGCAAAACCAATCCTAAAATAGTTAATATTTTAAAATTCAATTTTGATCACTGCAATTAATATAGTAATATTTTGTTTGAAAAAAAAAGATAGAATTTCAGTTTATCTTTAAATTAATATTCTAGTAAAATATGATTATGAAATAAGTATTGATGTGAATAGTTTCAAAATGGTTAGGTCTTAAAATTATTTGAGAATTAATCAATTTATTATTATTAATAGAGAAGACAGAAATAATGCTGATTTCATTTGTTGTGCTTATTTTATATTCATTATTGTTAAAAACGTTCAACTACAGACGCGTGAGAATAAGTTTAGTTAGAGATTCAATTCGGATTTCAAGGAGCGCAGATGTTGTTGTCAGTTCCCGGAGACTATCTCATCCGCGGCGGAATCATGGGCTAAAAAAATAAAGCTTTATTATAAAAACACCAAGTTTGTTGTTAATTGAATGTTAAGACACGGCTATAATCTTGCAAGCGGAGAGACTTTGTTAGCAGACTTGGTGCCAATCGCATAAATGTATCTTGGCCTCCTGCTCTAAAAACGCTTAGCGGTGCCTGCTAAAAATCTAACCAGCACTACTATTAAACTCCTTAGCTATTTATCATCGACACGTCGTCAGTCCATTCCAAATGAGAGCCGTAACATTACAGTTAGTTTAGAATAAAATCGCGATATCATGATGATGATTTGCCAATAATTATTCCTGTGCTAAGAAAGTTCTCTGTAAAGCTACTAAATTCTATGAACTTAATTGAATAAGAGAGTTGAACGTACTCTATATACATTACCATTTCTTTTTTCACGAAGGAATTCTTACATTACATCTTATTTTGAAAAAATCATGCTGTTCTTATTTCCTTTTGAATAGATCAACTGCCGATTTCATTGTAGCATCCCTGCTGCATCTTATGTCATTAGAAACCCGCATGCTCATTATAGCCTCAACTATTTCTCGATTTAACAAACCCATTTAAGCAAGACGCTATGACATGGATGACCTTTATTGTTGCTAGCAAAGTCTACAGCATTTAGTAGGAAAGAACATTATATATATATATATATATATATATATATATATATATATATCTCGGGAGGAGAATTATATATATATATATATATATATATAATATATATATATATATATATATATCTTATTCTCCTCCCGAGGACATTTTTTCTTCCTTTGTTAGAAGAGCATCAGGAATGGGCGTTCTTTGTCGACATTGGCATAATTCAAAGAACTCAGCCATTTTTTTAAGACTCGGAGGTAATCAGTTCCGCAGACGAGTTCTTGCATTGGTTTGACGTTTTTGTTATTATGGAGGTTTGAAGCCACCCGGTAGGTATAGCGACTCGGTGGATCAGGTAAGCAATGGTTGGCCAGCAAGAGTAATGAATTCTGAATCGATTGCCACATACACAATGGTCCAAACTGACAACAAGTAGTGAAAAGAATTTTTTGTTAATTTAGTAAACGCAAAAAGTGTCATGGAATCTTTTTATATCATACAGTGCATGATCATTTTTTGTAAAGCCTTATATGTAAATAATAATAATAATAATAATAATAATAATAATAATATAAAAAAATGATCTGGTACTTCAAGATAAAGACGGATCACCCTGTCCCAGCCAGGAGACCAGACCTAGTGTTGATTAACAAAAAAAAAAGAGAACGTGTCAACTGGTGGATTTTGCGGTCCCAGCAGATCACAGGGTGAAGCTGAAGAAAAATGAAAAGATGGATAAATACCTGGACCTTGCCAGAGAATTGAAAAACCTATGGAACATGAGAGGGAAAGTGATACCGATTGTAGTTGGTACTCTTGGAACGGTCCCAACAAACTTGGGAAAAAACTGGAGAATCTAGAAATCAGAGGAAGAATTGAGACCATCCAGACTACTGCACTGCTGCAATCGGCTAGAATACCCAAAAGTGTCCTGGAGACCTGAGAAGACTTGTTGTCACTCAGACTCCTGTGAAATACCATCAGCTAGCGCTGATGTGAAATAATAATAATAATAATAATAATAATAATAATAATAATAATAATAAGAAGAAGAAGAAGAAGAAGAAGAAGAAGAAAGATTACTTAATGCAGCCAACAACAGCAGATGTAATGAATGGACAGGCAGAAAATCAACCAAAATAAAAACCAAAGATGGGAAGAAAAACATGTATATGGACACTTCAAACGACAAATCGCAGAAGTTGCACGTGAAAAGATTTGGACATAGTTAAGAAGAGGAAACCTCAAGAGAGAAACTGAATCGCTAATACCTGCTGCACAAAATAATGCCATAAGAACGAATTATATCAAAGCAAAAATAGATAAGAGACAACAAAACAGTAGATGTAGACTGTGTCGTGACAGATACGAGACAGTAAACCATCTATTAAATGAATGTAGCAAACTAGCGCAACGGGAATACAAAGCTAGGCCTGACTGGGTTGAGAAGGTGATCCACTGGGAATTATGCAAAAAATTAAATTTTGACCATACAACAAAATGGTATATTCATAATCCAGAATCTGTTCTTGAAAATGAAACGCATAAGTTTCTCTGGGAGTTTGACATAAAGACGGATCACCTTATCACAGCCAGGAAACCAGACCTAGTATTGATTAATAGAAATAACGAGAACTTGTCAACTGGTAGACTTTGCAGTTCCAGCAGATCACAGGGTGAAGATGAAGTTAAATGAAAAGATAGACAAAAACATGGACCTTTCCAGAGAATTGAAAAAGCTGTGGAATATGAGGGTGAAAGTGATACCAATTGTAGTTGGTGCACTTGGAATGGTCCCAAAAAGCTTGGAAAAAACTGGAGAAACTGGAAATCAGAGGAAGAATTGAGACCAACCAGACTAATGTATAGCTGCAATCGGCTAGAATACTCAGAAGAGTCCTGGATACCTGAGGATACTTGTTGTCAATCAGACTCCAGGGAAATACCATCTGCTAACGCTGATGTGAAAGACTCAAAAGTATTGATAATAATAATAATAATAATAATAATAATAATAGATAGGCGAAGAAGATACTCAAGATAAGTGTAAAAAAGGATAAGTATATATGCATACAACCACGGGTTTGCAGGTATACTCTACAAAATACTACATATATATGCTTACCACTCCCATGGTTGAGCACTGTGGTTGTTCCTTGCTGTTCCTCAGTCTTGCAGGTCCTTCGTCAATGATTGCAGACGTTTCTCAGTATCAGCAATTAAGTAGTCAACCAGCCACGCACGCGAGCTATTGATTGGCTGTGGTTTAAACAACGTGACCTCGTTTTGTCTATAAATTTAAGTGGTGTATTGTAGCACACCTTATATATCAAAATATTCCAACACGTATGAGTAATGTTCTCATGGGATATATTGTAGTTTGTAGTTTGGATTGAAATAATTTTTTGTGACATCAGTCCTGGAACTTTTCTGACATAGCTCGTACACCGACTGCACATATGCAGAGGGGTAACATCCTCATAATGTGTCCACCTATTGGTTTTAGATGGCGACCCGTGGTGCTTGAGGAGAGAACCTTGATGGCTGAGTAGTCCATAACATACAACTCTCCACTTTGGCCCTTACTTAAGCTAGATAGCTGGTCTAATAATGCCCCTCAAATCAATCGGCTGGTCATGTCAAGCCCTATCATATATAGAAATGTCCCGACCCTATAGGCCTATGGTAAAGCCATAAGCATTTATCATATATATGCTAGAATGCGGTTACTGAGTGATTTTGGGTTCTGAGTATGACATTAAATTGTATCCTATGATGAATTTCCAATTCTGGAGCTCTGGGGAATGTTGATTACCCCTTCAACGCCACTCCCACAGGTCCATACTGACCCAGAGTGATAGTACCGGTCATGGTCTCATCTAAGGTTTAAATCAAATAGGAAAAATGACTTAGTAAATAATTTGTTTTAAAAAAGTGATTTAAAAAAGAACTCTTTCTTACTTCCAAAGGACTTTCGTCCTATCGGTTTATATTTTGCCATGTATGTCATGTTCCACTTGCTCAGACTATTAATTCTGTATTATTGTTACTGGTACAAAATTTAAAAAATCGCACTCCGGGCGATGTAAAAATAGATTTTTGAAACATTGCCGGAGTAAAAAATTCAATATCAGCGAGTTTTTACCCTAAGTGAGTAAAATCATCAATTTCAATAAAATAATTTGAAATGTAAACTTTAAATATGTATTAAAATAAAACAAACTATATATAGTTATATATTACGAGTCATGTATTTATTAAAACTTGTTAAAAAAACCAATGAGGACTGTTAAATGATGCATGTTCAAATTTTGAGTGTATTTATTGAATAAATACACTCAAAATTTGAAGATGCCAAAAATCGTAGAATAAATTTTATTCTAAGTTATGACGATTTTGGGTAATGTGATGTAAGCAGTGACGTAGTTTGTGTTACAGACAAAAACCGGAAGCAAATCCCCATTACTAGTACAAAATAAAAAAACGGCCTCCGGGCGATGTAAAAATAATTTTTTGAAAGATATTGCCTGAGGGGATGGGAGCTGAAAATTCAATGTCATAGAGTGTGTACCATAAGTATGTAAAATCGTCAAATTTATTAAAGGAGTAAAAAAGAAAGAAAGAAAAACAATTTGAAATGAAAACAGTTCCGATAACTTTAAATATTATATTAGAATAAAACAATCTATATATAAATATATAACGACGGGCATCTATTTATTGAAACAATGAGGATTGTCTAACGTTGCATGCTCACATTTTGAGTATATTTATTCTATGTTATGACTTGGATTATGTGTTGGGTAATGTGACGTAAGCAGTGACGCAGTTTCTGTTACAGGCAAAAACCGGAAGCGAATCTCCATTATTAATAGAATAGAAGATGTTGTATTTCTTTCTTTGGATTTGTTTAGGTATATATTCACTTAAGTTTGAAGCCTTCTAACGTATCATAAGAACGACACATTCAATTCTTATACCGTCACCAAAGACGGGGAAAAAGTTAAAAGTAATCTGTCTTCCAACTGATTTCGTTGATAATATAAAGATTCTTTGGAAGAAGACATTCTTCATTTGGTGCTATCTGCTGTTAAATCCATCTGTACATTACAAAGAATTAATCCTTATCTAAACATCGATTATAAATTAATTATTTTGTAATTTTTATCTGATAGAGACAGAAAGAATCGTGCGTTTAGCAGAAAGAATGGTAATTTGTGTCTTCGATATTTTATAAAGTGCATTGCTGTACTATTTCTTGCTTGGGACAATTCAAAGAGGCATATTGATAAGATGGGCCACAATTATTTAGTACTAGCAAAAGCTGTGGATATACTACGGTATGATCATTTAATTATTACGTTTGATATGTTTACTTAAAAGCTATTTCAAAATAGGTTAATATGTAAAAAGTATTTAGTACTAGCAAAAGTTTTGGATATACTACGGTATGATAATTTCATTATTACGTTTGATTTGTTTACTTAGAGGCTATTTCAGGATAGGTTAATATGTAAAAAGTATAATAACCCTTTCGCCATTTTTTAATTGAGTTGATGGCAGTCATATGAAATAAGAATTTGGCGGATAAGTGACACCAGATAATCAGAATCTAAATTTTGGTATTTCATCTTGTATGATTTGGACGGTCTCCTTTTTAACCATATCTGTTAAATTTGGAGTATGGCATTTATATGCAAATGTAACACTTATTGTCAGACATAATTGTAATTTTCCGCCCTGTCGGCTGCGGCTTTAGAATACACCGACTGTACCTCTGTAGAGGGGTAAGATTCCCCCAATGGGGCCACCTGTTGGCCGTGGGTGGCGACCCGTGAGGCTTAAGGATAGAACCCAGGTGGATGAGCAGTTCATGGAGCGATACTCCACTTTGGCCCTATCTTGGGCTAGATGGGCGGTCGGAGAGGCCCCCTCCGATCAATCGGCTAGTCACGTCAAGCCCTAGCACCTATATGATTTTCCCATTCCTATTGTCCTTATGGCAAGCCCCCCTTTTTTCATATGGGTGCTAGATGGCTGTGACTGACGGTCTACATGTCCTGGGAATGACGTTAAACTCTATCTGATGGTGAGGTTCCAGTTCTGGATGTTTGGGTAATGTGGAGCACCACATCATCACCATAGCTCCCTGGTCCACTCTGACCCGGAGTGGTAGTACCTGTTAGGGTCCCATCTATGGGTTAAATAGAAAAATGTATTTATAAAAAAATTGTATTATCCATTAAGAATTGATTTATTTCAAAACTTTATCGGCATTAAATGACCCAATAATGGTTGATATGCCGTAAAAACAAACTAAACCAAACCAAACCAATAGTAATTTTGTAATAACTGATATGTATGAATATGAATTATATTATTCTTTGTAACTCGTAAATAAAAAATTAAAATAGATGTTTACTTACTGGCTAGTTAAATTTTTCTATATGTCTGGTCTATCAATATATATGTAAAGGGCAGTTTGTGTGTATGTGTTTCCAGAGGAAACTACGAAAATAAAGCAATTAACAACAAACTCAATATAGGTACACAATCACTATCACCAGAGCTTGCTTTTTGAGTAAAAATAATGAAGAGTTGTTTTATATTTGTGGAGATAATTAAAAAGTAAAATTTACATGATAACAGTATGGAATTTTTATTTTTTTATTTTTTGCTTTTGATAATGTAAGACATTAATTTTTTCTTTTTAAAATTACTCGATCAACGCAAGGTCTTTTTACGCAGGGATTTTAATGGGGCATCCTGCGGAAATCCAACTCACAATTCAGTAATAATGCACCTGTGAGACTAACTTGAAAAAATTCCCTTTCCACCCAGGCGACGCCGGGTAGCCGCTTCAATTCAATTTCGAAAATATATTTGAAGATTATCAATATTCAGATCAATAAGTAGAAAATATGGCTGTTATAAATATTTTGATAATTTCAAACTAGTAATATTCAGATAACAATGGGAACAAATATTTAAAAAAAACATTTGATAATTGCTGACTAAATCATTGCAAGATGATAATGGTTGAAAGATTAAGGAACAAGAGAATCAATATACAGATAGACCACAATAATTCCAAAACAAATTTAATGAATCTTATATATATATATATATATATATTATATATATATATATATATATATATATATATATATCAGTCATAGGAAATCCAATCTCACAGACAAGTTAAAGAGACAGTTCTTCCAGGCCGTTGTCGTATCAGTGCTGCTGTATGGCTGCACCACCTGGACCCTAAAAAAGCGACTAGAGAATTAACTAGATGGGAGCTGCACAAGAATGCTGCGGGTGATCCTGAACATGACGTGGAAAGAGCACCCCACGAGAAAGCAGCTGTACGGCCACCTGCCACATATCACCAAAACCATCCGAGTAAGACGGACAAGACACTGCTGGAGAAGCAAGGACGAACTCATAAGCGACGACCTCCTGTGGAAGCCAGCACATGGACACGCCAGTGTGGGCCGACCAGCAAAAACGTACATTGATCAGCTCTATGCGGATACGGGATGCTGCATAGGGGACCTCCCGAGGATTATGAGCGATAGGGACGGATGGAGAGAGACTCTCATGGATATCCGTGCTAACAGCGCGACATGATGATGATATATATATATATATATATATATATATATATATATATATATATATATGTATTTCCAAGTGAATAATTTTGTAATTTGATCCCATAAATTTAGCACGTATCATTTGGATAGTTTTGCCTGGAACGGATTAAAACCACTTCAGTTCACTTCAATATTGATAATTGATTTAATATACGAGGAAAGTCAGAAATCAGCGGAACGAATTAGACTCGTAAGTCAAGGTACCCTTATATATTTTTTTACCAAGTGAATTAATTTCATAGATTAATCACACAAAATTGGCACGTATAATTTGGGTAATTAGGCGTGGAACGGATTAATGGTGTTTCAGTTCAATTCAATATGGATAATTGATTTGATATACGAGAAAAGTCAGTAATCAGTGGAACGAATTAGACTCGTAAGTCAAGGTACCACTGTATATTTCTTACCAAGTGAATTAATTTCGTAGTTTAATCACACAAATTGGCACGTATAATTTGGATAATTAGGCGTGGAACGGATTAATGGCGTTTCAGTTCACTTCAATATTGATAATTGATTTGATATACGAGAAAAGTCAGTAATCAGTGGAACGAATTAGACTCGCAAGTCAAGGTACCACTGTATATTTTTTACCAAGTGAATTAATTTCGTAGTTTAATCACACAAAATTGGCACGTATAATTTGGATAATTGAATTAAATTAGAATATGGAGTCTATTGAAAGCAGACCTCTCAATAAGAGGAAAAATGCAAAAAACTATATTAAAAATAAAACAAGTAAATAACAGCTTTTAAATGTATTAAAGAAAGAAATGAGGAAGTAAAGGTTTAAATTGACTGCGAGGATGAGTCGTGACCAGAGAACTTTGGAATCGGATTATTGGACACTCAAATGAATGCGTCACCATCTTTATTATTTCCCGCCTTTTTTTTTTTGGTAAAGATATTCCTCTTTTTTATTTTTTTATTTTTCTTTATAACTTGTTTCGTCATCTTGCTGTCGACTAGAGTCAGCAGCTGTTGCTCAAAAGAAATGCGCTATTCACAACCCTCCACCCTACACTGAAAAGAATCCCTCCACACACACACACACAAAAAAAGTCCTCAAATGTTTTCAACTCAGCCTGTAGCCGGTCAATAACATTTCTCCGTCGTCCTTCTCCCTGAGGTCCCAAACCCAAGCCCCTCCCTGGCTTATTTTGCCAATGATTAGTAGAATTCTTAAGCTTTCATTAATATGTACATTTTCCGAGTAGGGAAACCCTGCAGGAATCTCATCGACCCCGTACCACACCCCCGAGCTGTTCTCCGATCACTACAATCTCTCTCTCTCTCTCTCTCTCTCTCTCTCTCTCTCTCTCTCATTCATTCATTCATTCAGATCAACAGAGATCCAACTCTCCCAATGCCCTCTCTATCTCAGCTGATATACAACCTACTTAATCAAAGACGCCATTTTTACGGGACCCTTTTTCCGATTACATACCCGACCCCCCATTTCATTATCTACAACTCTATTGAATTTGACACTCTAAAATAAGTAGTAGGGCTTCTCTTTTCATATCTATACAGTCCCTTCATTCTTTCACAGCCGGTCTTCTTTTATTTCCGATTGAATAGAAGCAGGACTCTTTCACCATGACGCTGTGTCATCATTACGAGGAAGGGACGCACACCGAAGCATACTTATTGCTTTTAATACAGACAATGAAGTCTGCCTTGAGGGCATTATTTAAATATACACGTGTGTGAGACCCTAAAAGAATGGCAGCATGATCCAGTGGAAAATAAGTAGCATGGGTTCGAGTAAGCTCAAGGCACTCACGGCGATTTCTTTTTCTATAAGTCCTGAAAATGTTTTATGTACACCGTAAATTTCTATGAATTCTGGGACAGTTGAAGAGATTAGTGAGTTCCGTTCTTCTTTTTTTTATACATGAGAACTGTTGGTCAGGGTTCGTGTCCAGGTATAACCCATACATTTGAATATTTAGTTTTGTAGTAAATGATGTATCTTATAATGATTGGCGTAACACAATCTTCCCATACATGTCCTTTACCTCAGACCTTGTTTACATTAAAGGAGGCGTGCGTGGTCTAATGTCATAGGAAATTTATTTGTCGATCCGAGTTCAATTTCTGGACGAAGCTGTTTGCATTTTACATGGTGCTAATACCCTTAGCAAATGTATGAATCCAATTCTCTCTCCCGCTATGGATAAATATCAGGGTAGACTGGGCTCTTAACCAATGGCTAGGTAACCAGTCTAGGAGAAGGAAAACAGTGAATTAAAACCAGTTAAACTCCGCTTAAGAAATTTACCATATGCCGCGTCCTACTCGTGCGGAGGAGTTGATATATATATATTATATATATATATATATATATATATATATATATATATATATAATAGAGATTCGCTTCCGGTTTTTGTCTGTAACAAAAATTACGTCACTGCTTACGTCCCATTACCCAAAATCGTCATAACATTGAATAAATACATTCAAAATGTGAACATGCAACATTAGACAGTCCTCATTGTTTTTTAAAACAAGTTTTAATAAATACATGACTGGTATTATATATCTATATATAGTTTGTTTTATTTTAATACAGATTTAAAGTTTACATTTCTAATTGTTTTATTTTTAATACTTTAATGAATTTGATGATTTTACTTACTTAAGGTACAAACTCGTTGACATTGAATTTTTAACTCCCACCCCTCAGGCAATATGTTTCAAAAATCTATTTTTACATCGCCCAGGGGGTGTTTTTTTATTTTGTACTAGTATGAATAATGGAGATTGTATGTCTGCCTGTAACTAAAACTACGTCATAGCTCTACATCACAGCTTACGCCACAATATTCTTATGCTATATACACTCAAAATTTGAGTAAGCAATTTAAAAAATTGTTTTTCACTCTCGTCCTTTTTTTTTTTACAGTAACAAGAAGTTAACTAAAATGTTTACAAATAAATAAATACCTCCAATTTTGTGTCAAATTGATGTGGAAAATATTCAAAATAATTGTTTGATTATTACATGCATTCAATATTTTATTTGAGAGGGACTGGACTCAGTTTTCATTTCAAATTGTTTTTTTTTTTTTTTTTTTTTTTTACTCCTTTAATAAATATGAGGATTTTTCTTACTTATGATAAAAACCCTCTGACATTGAATATTTAACCCCCAGCCTCTCAGGCAATGTCTTTCAAAAATTAATTTTTCCGACACCCGGTGGCTGTTTTCTGTTGCTAGTATATTTAATATACTTGGTTTGCATTTGACTAACTAAATAAGAAAATAACATACTATATAAATCAATTATTATTTGTTTTGTTTTGATGGGTCCATTGCTTGGATTTTACGGCATGTCAACCATTAAGGGGTTATATTATACCATTTGTTTCATTTATTCATAATGGATATTGATGATTCTTTTGTAAATCCAAATTTTTAAACAATTTTTTAAAATCGTTTTTCTATCACCCCAGCTTAGAGTTGACCTGGGAGTAATGCTGTTGAAAGGGTACTACCCATTCTTCATAACAAAGTGGTGAAACGGTTGGGTATTTTAGGGCATCTCATCGTAGTAAGAGGCTATGATCTGAATTTGGCTATCTGAAGATGCTAGATCTCTAGTAGAGAAGAGTGGTTAAAATAAATATTTATAATAGCCAACATTTCCGATCTTTTGTTATATATATATATATATATATATATATATATATATATATATATATATATATATATATATATATATATATTATATGGAGTCTCTCATCAATTTCTACGCCTGAGGGTTCATTCAATGAACAAACTACATAGTGTTTTGTTCATAATGGTGATGGCTTGTGTTAGACCATCCTAACTTTTTGGTACAGTCGATTGGAAAGAATTAGTGCACATGGAATGCCACAAAATCAATTAACGACTGACCTCAAAGTCAGGTAGTGTCGTGGGAAATGGACTCGTCGACTCGAGTTCAAATCCTAGACAAGGCAGTTTGCAATTCACATAGCGCTTATTCCCTTGGGAAACGTATTAATCCATATATTCTCCCTACAGCTATTGTCCTTGTGTCCCATCCTGCTCGTGTGGATGCGTTTGACAAATATATATATATATATATATATAATATATATATAATATATATATATAACATTATATATAAGTCGTCGGGGTGGCCTAATGTCGGTATCAGCCAGACAACAAGGGAGTCTAATCCCCTTTTCAATAGCGCTAGACCAAGGAGATTGTTTTAGCATCTGAGGTGGAGCGCCACACCTACCATTAGCTCCTTACTTTACCGCACAGATCCCTGTGCTACTCATACGCTGAGTTGGCGGGGACCGGTATCGAACTAGGAACCTTGTGGTTTCTAGCCGAACGCTCTACCGACTGAGCTAACCCGAGAGAGAGAGAGAGAGAGAGAGAGAGAGAGAGAGAGAGAGAGAGAGATAGATAGAGAGAGAGAGACCGACATACAGAGGGAATGAGGGTGAACCTGGAAGAATTTCCACTTTTCTACTGATAGAAAATACCCGCAAATCTCATCTCTAATTTTTCAAAGCATTTAGTAATTTGCATTTGTTGCGCATTCAACTATATGACAACTCGAATAATAAAGAAATCGATGAACAAAAAGAAATAACTGTAATTTTATTCTCTACCTCCTGTTTTAAATAAATAGTTAAATTAGGAAAAAAATATCAATGAAAGATGGGAGTGATGGAAGAGTATGTTTCAGTTGTTCAATTTTTCGATTATACCCACTCTGTTTCAAATCATTTTATCTGCATTATTATTTGGTTTCGTTAGTCTTTGTAATTTAATATGATATTTTATTACATCAAAACTTAAATCTTTGCACACGGAAGGTGCATATATTTGATAGTATATTAAAAAATACAGTAATTATGTCCTCAAATATTATCAACTATCAATTACTAAAATACATTGTTTTTTTTCTCTAAATACTAGTGTCGTGATTATGATGTTAACATACATCAAATGTTGAAGTTCCAATTCTGTAGCACTGATGAGTGTGGAGTACGCCTTCATCACCATTATTTCAAGATTCACCTTTACTCGGACTGGTAGTCCTCGTTATGGTTCAATCTATGGGTCTACCCTCACCTGTACCTGGTCCTACTACATTGTAGGGTATACGTATGAGTTAAATAGAAAAAAATATTCAAAAAAATATGTTTTAAAAAACTGAGTTAAAAAATTCAAAATCCATCACCAATGAATAAAACAAAATATCTTCGGCATAAAATAAACCAACAAGGGTTGACATGCCGTTAAATCCAACCAATCAATCAATCAATCTAAATACTTGACTAAGTACTTGATTGCCTTTAACTGTCCTGATATTTTTTTTGGCGTATTTCTTATTCGCACTTTTCTTGGAGCGACAACTTCACCCTTCATTCAATTCTTTATCGGGACTGTTTAAATATAATTTCGGTACCGTGATATTTCTCTATGTCAAGAGTTTTATTCCATATGATGTTTAGCCCTGTTATCTGGGGCTGTAGAATACACCGACTGCAAATCTACAAAGATATGAGACCCTCCTGTTCGTGACCCTTAAGCATGGAACCCTGGTGGCTAAAAGAAAGAAAGAGTGAGGGGTGAGGGGTTGAGAGTGCTGAAGCGACAATGCCATTCTGTTTCAGTTGAATATAATGAAAAAACAAACAAACAAAAAAAGACTTCTCAATTGTTACGACTTACATTCCTTTCAGTCTCATATATCCAAAGCGTTTTTCTTCTTAGTAACATCCTAGCCTTGCCAATGCATTTATTAAAAAGAAAATGTCTGAGTCGCGCAATCCTGTTTATAACAACTACTCTTATCAATGATTGGCTGTAGAATTGGCCATTCAGATATAAAGAGTTCGAGGATCGCGTGGACGTAGTTAGTTTTTTTTGTTGGCGTTGCACAAGGGTGGCGTGTTGGAGTTTGATCATCTCCAGCGGGGTCTGGCTGGCTGAGGGGGGTATTATGTTGGAAGACCCGAAACCCCCCTATGAAGCCAGCCAATAACATAACTGACGACGCCATCCTGCGCTAAGTCTAGCGTATTTCAAACAAAAGATGAAAAAAGAAAAAGAAAGAAAAAAGAGTGAGTGATAGAGTTAAATCAAGAGAATTATACAGGCATATTGAACTATTTAGCAATAGCTCCTACAATTGGTATCACTATCACCATCATTTTGTACCGTTTCTTTTTCGGTTCTCTGGCAATGTCCTGGTATTTTTCTCTTTTTGTTTTCTTTTTCACAGGTCCTGCTAGTACAATATAATTAGTGTATCCAATATTCTTATATCTTCTACTGTGCTAAGATCTGTCTATATTGAGAAGAAAGAAACAAATGATGAAGATTGAAAAAAGGCGGGGAAACTAGTAGCCTGTAAACAAAATCCACACAAAGCCGTTGTCGGTCTTGTTCGAATTAATTAAAAATTAGCAAAAATATCATGGGCAATGTAACCGAAGAAAACACATTATTTTCTAAGAGAAATAGATTTTTTTTTATATATTCTTAGTGATTGCTAAATCTAATAAAACAGACTTACTCAGCCTTTTATCCGTGTTGCATCTGTCCTCTTCGCTAGGAAATGTCGCGTGGGACGACGTCACGACGATAAGGTTGGACGCCATTATTTTTGTGACTAACGATGCAATACAGTTTCCGGTAACGTTGTCTCTCAAACCGGATATTGCTTGTCTGACTACCTGTCGTGGAATAAACAGCGTTCTATTAAATCTTAGACTGTTTTTTTTTGTATTTTTTTGTTTGTTTTTTTTTGTTTGTTTTTTTTTTGTTTGTTTTACTTTTGTCTTTTTTTTGTTTGTTTGTATTACTGTTGTTTTTTGTTTATTTTTTTTGTCTTTTTTTTTTGGTCAATGATCATTGCACTTCTTTTTCTTTTTAACTGATTTTTCTTTTTTTTCTTGATTTTTAAAAATCTTTTTTTGTTTTTTTTGGGGGGGTGTTTTCCTTTTGTCTTTTTATTGTTTGTCTTACTGTTGTCTTTTTTTTGTTTGTTTTTTTTTTTTTGTCAATGATCATTGCACTTCTTTTTCTTTTTTTTAACTGTTTTTTCTTTTTTTTTCTTGATTTTAAAAATCTTTTTTCTGCTTCTATTCTTGTTCAGCAATGTTTGTGTATCCACGGTAATATGGCAATGCATTAGACCGTATAAAAATGTTAGTGTATTTTCACCAGGTAAGTGTAGTATGTGTACGTATGTATAAACGTGTGCTGACAAGGAAATTACAGATATGATGATGCAATATAGGAAAATGCCATTAAAGATTGTGGGCATCTATGTATAGTTGTGATGGTGTCTGTGGATTGCTAGCATATTTAATTTCGTGGATATACCACAGTATGATTATTACAACGTTTGAGTTGTTTACTTAAGAGATATTGCTAAATAGTTCAATATGTAAAAAATATAATAAACTTGATTGAACTCTCTCAGACTTATTTCGATTGAGAAGTATTAGCGTTATCCCTTCCACAAATCACCCCCTCTCTCTCTCTCTCTCTCTCTATCTTTCCTCTACTCTTTTTTTCTTTCTTATATTTTTCTGTGTAGCATGTCTTTTTCCCCTATCGTTATAATAAAAACGAAATGGCCCATTATTCATCTGAATTGACAACACTCACAAGAAAAAATAATTCGGCGATTAAGCAAAATCAGATAATCAAGATGTACGTCTTTGCATTTCATCTAAGATGATTTTGACAATTTGAGCGGCTTCATATTTTAACAAGAGGGTATTGTAAGATAATCACAATCGTACAATTAAGGAACATGAGTATAAATATATAGATGTGTTAAATTAGATAATTCGACCACTGTGTACAACCATAGCTATATTTATCAGTCGATCTGATGACCTAGCACTTCTTGCAGATACACCGGTACAGGCCAAGTCACAACTGCATAGCCTGGAGAAGGCAGCATAAAATATCGGCCTCTATTTGAACTCCGGGGAAACTGAGTTCATGTGTTTCAAAAAGAAAGGAGACATCTGCACACTCAACGGTAAGCCTCTAAAGCCAGTAGAACAATTCACATACCTAGGTAGTAATATCTCATCCACAGAAAGCAATGTTAATATATGAATGGGAAAGGCATAGTCGGCTATAAAAAGATTATCAGTCATATGGAAATTCCGACCTCATTGACAAGTTAAAAGCGACAATTCTTCCAAGCTGTGGTTAAATCAGTGCTGTTGTATGGCTGCACCACTTGGAAACTAACGAGGCCCCTTGAGAATAAGCTAGATGGGAACTGCACATGAATGCTGCCTGCGGTCTTGAACAAGTCGTGGAAACAGCACCCCACAAGAAAGCAGCTGTACGGCCACCTACCCCCTATCTCACAAACAATCCGAGTGAGACAGACAAGACATGCTGGATACTGTTGGAGAAGCAAGGACGAACTCATAAGCAACGTTCTCCTGAGGAAGCTAACACATAGACATGCTAATGTGGGCTGGCCAGCAAGAACGTACATTGACCAACTCTGCAAGGATGCTGGATACTGCACAGAGGACCTCCCGGGGGTCAATGAATGATAGAGAAAGTTGGCGAGGGATTGTCATGGATATCCGTGCTACTTGCGCAACATGATGATGATGATGATGATGAGTCCTTAGAATACGCGTACTGTATCCCCAGCAGGAGGATATTCCCCCAACACAAAGAAAATTGTATTCTGGGTAAGCACTAAACTTCATCTAGTGGTGAGGCTCAAGATCTGGATTTCAATACCATTCCATTACCATTATTCCCAGATCCAATCTGAGGCTCCCCAAAAGGGGAATGCCAAAGGGATTAATGCACTTTTTGCACTGGCCACTGCATGAGCTTTAGTTTATGCGTGGCGCCCCAGGTTAAAAAGACCTTGTGGCAATCCGGCCTGGTGGGAGGTCAGGAAAATTGTTGCTCCATGAGACTGTATTTCACATTCATGCCAATGTTCTAGGGGAAGGCATGAAACCATCTTTTCTTCCTTCTGCTTTTCACAAACGCCTTTTCCGGTGGTTCACTGGAGGCAATTATTGTTCATTAGTTTTTCACACCACCATCAGCTGATTGTCTTACACTTTTTTTGGGTGTCAACAAGACTCCTCAGGTCACAAGGACTCTCTCTCTCTCTCTCTCTCTCTCTCTCTCTCTCTATATATATATATATATATATATATATATATATAAATATTGACCTCTACCTAGGTTTGTAATTAATAACATAAGTCTAATATTACACTGTTATATCTTCGGATCGAAATTAATTTTATATACTAGTACAAAATAAAAACACCCTCCGGGCGATGTAAAAATAGACTTTTGAAACATATTGGCTGAGGGGTGGGAGTAAAAAATTCAATATCAGCGTGTTTGTACCCTAAGTAAGTAAAATCATCAAATTCATTAAAGGATTAAAAAATAAAACAATTTGAAATGTAAACTTTAAATATGTATTAAAACAAAACAAACTATATATAGATATATAATACCAGTCATGTATTTATTAAAAAAAAGTGTATTTATTCTATGTTATGAAGAATTTGGGTAATTTGACTTAAACAGTGACGTAATTTTTGTTACAGACAAAAACCGAAAGCGAATCTCCATTATTAATAGAGATGTCAGGCTACGAAAATATTGACCCACCCTATATATATATATATATATATATATATATATATATATATATATATATATATATATATATATACTGTAAGGTGATGATTGAAAAGATAGTTTCGTTATTCGTTTATTAAACCTTGTTTTGTAATATCAATATACGATCCGAATTTTTGTCTAGACGTGAATACTGACCAGTTGTGTTTGAGGAAATTGCGCAGATTTTCCTTTGACAGAAAGGAACCAGTGTTAGTTTTTTTCATCTATATAAAGAAAAAGAAAAGAATAAAATGAATAAACCTCGACTAATAACTAAGCCTTTCAATGTTTTCCCATAATACAAAAAACTATTTCCTGTGTTTTTATGTCTCTTTTGGCATTTTTACTGCCGCGTACGTCACCGATCTTGTAGAATTTATCGCTATTCATTCTAGATTTAATTTTTACTTCCCTTGGGATAAAAAGAAGAAAAAGCTTGGGTTTCGCGGTAATTACTTAGTACCATTTTTACTATCTTATAGACTTGTTTCCAGACTAGAAAAAATGGTGAAATATATAAATGGAATTAATTCATTTTCTAATACGATATATGATTAACGTCGTTTAGTTGGTAAGTTGCTTATCTGTTGTCAGGTTTTAATAACATTGGACGCATTGCTTCGCTGAGAATTCCGATGGCGTTATTTTAAATTGACAAGAGTTTATTTATTATCTTCGCAAGAAAAGTTATAATTAAAAATCTAAAAATCTTGAAAATACAACTCCTGGCAAAAAAGAGAAGAGGAACTCACCATTTCTCTAATTTTTTGAGACGGGGCTTGAAAATTAGTATTATTTGGATTATTCGGACTATTATCCCCATTTTATTGTTATCTGTATAACGTTTCGGTCGATGTGCTCTCCGACCTTTTTCATAAAATGTAGGGTTGGTTTCAGAGTTAGGTGATGGCTCCCGATTACGACAAGAAGGTTCCCGAGTTCTAAAATAAAATTCCCGAGTTCGAGAAGGTTCACGGTTCCGACAAGAAACACTTGGAGAAGGCCGGGGGGGTACATCGGCCGAAACCTTGTCCAGTTAACAATAAAAATGAGGACAATAGTTCGAATAATCCAAATATTACTAATGTACTCACCATTCTTTACAAATAAAAATTATTCCTCTATTTCAAATCTAAGACTACTATTCTTCTACAAGGGTGACTTTGGTATTAAATATCCCATGAATGTAAATAAACAATTAAACTAAGTAACGAAACCAAGCCATCTAAATTGATATTAGAAAATCTCAATCACTAATAAAATAGATAATTCTAATTAATTAAAGTTCTGTTTCAGGAAGTCAGAGAGTTTAGCTATCGATGATACTAAAATATTTTTTACTATTAATGCATAAAATGATACTGACAAAATCCAAACTGATATCAACAATCTTGTAGATTACTCTGATAAATTGCAGATCGGATTCAATAAATCTGAATGAAACTTACTTTATGTAAGTAAAAGTAAAGTCGTTGGGGCGGCCTAATGTCGGCCTACCATCAGCTCCTCACCTTACCTGTGCTACTCATACGCTGAGTTGGTGAGGGCCGGTATCGAACCAGGAACCTTCCGATTCCTAGCCAAACGCTATACCGACAGAGCTAAACCGGCCCTAAAACATAATTCAGGGTATCCATATTCATTGAGAAAAAATTCTCTAATGAATGAGAATTACTAAAAAATAAAGAACTAGAAAAAGACCTTGATGTGAATATGGAACCTGAATTAAGATATTCCAAACATATAGATATACAAGTAAGTTGATAATTAATGAATTAGGCGAATATATCTGTTCAAATGTAAGGCGTAAACAAATCGAGAAAAAGTCTATCTCTGTATGGCCGAAATGTACATACAGAGATTGACTTTTTCTCGATTTGTTTACGCCTTACATTTGAACAGATATATTTGCCTAATTCATTAATTATCAACTAATTAGTTTTCAAATTAGGTATGACTTCAATTAAGCACATATTCTCCCAAAAATTGTCGGCTATCGCCATCTCAAACAAACTGTTTGCGTACTCTCATATACAAGTAAATAAAGCAAACAAGATATTAGGATTAATAAGAAGGTCATATGAATACATGGATGAAGAAATGCTGAAAAATGTTTTCATTGCATTGGTGAGGGCTCATTTGGAATTTGCTAATGTGGTCTGGAATCCAAGACTAATCAAGGACATGAAATTCATCGAGGGAGTTTAAAGGAGAGCTACTAAGGTACTGAAGGAATTAAAGAACCTTTCGAATGAGGAAAGACTTAGGAAGTTTGGCTTATCGACGAACCAGAGGAGATATGATTGAAGTCTATAAATATACCCATGGATTTTATTGAACGAACTTTAATCTATTGAATGTTGCTAAAAAATCAATTTTTGCTTAAATTTATCAAAATAAAACCAAACAATTAGAAATCCATAATACCAAGCACATATCTATTAAAATCAAATTTCTAATATCAATATGCAAATTAGCCTTCCCGTTTACACTGTAAACCGCTATTTTGTTGTATATATAAATACAATTGCATGTTATTAGTATGTAGATATGGCCGACAGTATTAATAATGTAAAACGATGTCTATTAATAATATTCGTTTCCGGTTTTTGTCTGTAACAAAAATTACGTCACTGCTTACATCACATTATCCAAACGTCATAACATAGAATAAATACACTCAAAATTTGAACATGCAATATTTGACAGTCCCCAATGTTTTTTAAAACAAGTTTTAATAAATACATGACTGGTATTATATATCTATATATAGTTTGTTTTATTTAAATACGTATTTAAAGTTTACATTTCAAATTGTTTTATTTTTTAATCCTTTAATGAATTTGATGATTTTACTTACTTAGGGTACAAATCGCTGACATTAAATTTTTTACTCCCACCCCTCAGGCATGTTTCAAAAATCTATTTTACATCGCCCGGGGGGTGTTATTTTATTTTGTACAAGTATCAATAATTGCGGCCTCAATATTGTTATTATAAATCTGAATTTTATTTCCTACCATAGAGTTAAAGATATCGAAACAATATTTGAGCTGAAAATCCCTTGACTTGTTAACTAACTTTAAAGAGATTAATTGTTTTCTTTCCTTCCGAAATGGAAAACTCTCCTATTCTTTGTGGGTTTACGTTTTTCCGTATGCAACGAATGTGATTACATGAAACCCAAATCCTCACTGGGTGATCCGAATATACAACAACCTGGCCCGGAAAATAAATGATTTTTATCACTTCTTGTAATTTAGGTATTTTTAGGTGGATCTAAATCACAGGCACAAATCTATATACTAGTATGTATCTCCTAGCAGAGTTAATATATAGTGGTCTGAAGATCGCATTGACGAGAAACTCTCAGTAACTAGACGCTTTTGATTCCATGTCCCCGCTACCTTCGATTAAATATACATACACTATCAATGATATTGAGCACTGTTTACTTATAAATATAACAGCAGTATTATATATCTCTCTCAATATATATATATATATATATATATATATATATATATATATATATGAAAGATAGATAGATAGAAAGAGAGAGAGAGGGGGATAGATTGATCTAAGTTTGATAAGAGTATACCGAGAGTCAACGGTGCATGTTGAGCTGATATTTTTTTCTTAAGGTCTTTCACCGATAATCTATTGATATAGCAAATCATCATCATCATCATCATATTATATTGTTTATTCCAAACTTGAGGCATTGAGAAAAGTTGAAAAAATACAATGTAGAAGAAATGAAAAAGACAATATCTCTCTCTCTCTCTCTCTCCCTCTCTCTCTCTCTCTCTCTCTCTCTCTCTCTCTCTCTCTCTTCAGAATATTCCAAAAGTTTTCAATTGGGTTTAAGTCTGGAGAATTGGCCGGCCAGTTCATCACAGAAGCCTAATTTTTGCAGGTACCCCGTAGTTTTATGCGCTGAATGCGAAGGAGCATTATCTTGCATAAATATGATGGTTCTCCTGAAAGTGATTTTATGCCTTTTTAGCCAAGATTCCAGGTACTCTTTTAGGAAGGCTATATAAGCGTCTGTGGTTATTTTCGTATCGTCAGGCACTCTTCAGGGGCAAACCATGATACATCCAATAATACCAGCCCAACTCATAATACCTCCTCCTCCTTGTTGGTGTCTAAACCGGTGATGATGATCTCGTCCATTTACGACACAACATTTGCCCCAGCCATCAGGGCCATCAAGTGTTGCATGAGTTTCATCTGTGAACAGTACTTTTGAGAAATCGACCTTCATGTCCTCCTTAGCCCATTTCAAACGTATTTGCATGTGTATTTTTGTAAATTGAGGTTTTGTCACTGGTCTCTCTGATGTCCCCGACCTTTTTCAGAGGATGACATCTAGTACTTCTGGGCACTGTTGCTTCTCCAATGCTTCTGAAAAGAGCTCCACTCGTCAGGCCTGGGTTATTTACAGTTTCACGTTTCATTCGGGACAAAGAACGTCGGGAAACAACCCTCGAGTGACCCTAATCGGCCCTCTTACGTACCTTCGTAGGAGTTGCAACAAATCTTTTCCCCGTTTTTGTGATATCTTCCGATTGTTTTGGATATTTCTAATGTAGACTTGCCTTTGGAAAGTTCAGATGTTATGATATCATTCTCAGAAGGGGTCAAGTCACATTTGCTACCCATAATTGCACAAGTATAATGACACTTGTTTAATATCTTGGACACTTTTACATCGGGTTAATACTACAAATGGCCACTGTTTGTTTCCTATTGCGCAAAACAATACAGTTTTTATACAACCTGCGCATACACCTATTTCCATTATACTGTGAAAGTTTCGTTAAATTCCAATAGGTATTCTTAGTACAACATGAGAAAATGTCACCTCGTTAATAATTTAAAACGCACTGTGTATATATATATATATATATATATATTATATATATATATTATATAAGTAAAATCGGGGCGGCCTAATGTGGTATCAGCCAGTCAGCGAGGGAGTCTATTCCTTTTCAAAAGCGCTAGACCAAGGAGATTATTTTGGCGTCTGAGGTGGAGCGCCACACTACCATCAGCTCCTTACTTTTACCGCACGGATCCCTGTGCTACTCATACGCTGAGTTGGCGAGGACCGGTATCGAACTAGGAACCTTGTGGTTTCTAGCCGAACGCTCAACCGACTGAGCTAACCCGGCCCCTTTAATGCGGTCAGATAGTTAGTAATCTAGATTTGCAGACGATTGTTAGTGAGTTCTATTCTCATCGGGCGCTCGCCCCATGCATGGGGTAATTAAGATTATTAGTATAAAATAACCCAAGTGTTGTCATGCCGTAAAATCCAAATAAGCAACCTAGACGCTAGTGTTAAAAGGAGCAGACTTGATGTCACTCACAGTTCGTGGTCAGATAGTTAGTAATCTAGATTTTCAGACGATTGTTAGTGAGTTCGATTCTCATCGGGCGCCCCATGCATGAGTTAAATCAGGATTATCAGTATAAAATAACCCAAGTGTTGGCATGCCGTAAAATCCAAATAAGCAACCTAGACGCTAGTGTTAAAAGGAGCAGACTTGATGTCACTCACAGTTCGTGGTCAGATAGTTAGTAATCTAGATTTTCAGACGATTGTTAGTGAGTTCGATTCTCATCGGGCGCCCCATGCATGAGTTAAATCAGGATTATTAGTATAAAATAACCCAAGTGTTGACATGCGGTAAAATCCAAATAAGCAACCTAGATGCTAGTGTTAAAAGGAGCAGACTTGATGTCACTCACAGTTCGTGGTCAGATAGTTAGTAATCTAGATTTTCAGACGATTGTTAGTGAGTTCGATTCTCATCGGGCGCTCGCCCCATGCATGAGGTAATTAAGATTATTAGTATAAAATAACCCAAGTGTTGACATGCCGTAAAATCCAAGTAAGCAACCTAGACGCTAGTGTTAAAAGGAGCTGACTTGATGTCACTCACAGTTCAGTAAAAACCTCCTTTTATTATTGTATTATGTGTGCAGTTTTGTATGTATGTTAGTGATCATATGCAGGTGTATGTGGGTAGCTCTCCATGGTCTTACATACGTATATGCGTTGTGTGAAGTAGTGCAGGTTTTTAGATTTTGCAGGAAATATATACACTAAGCGGCTTTATGTCTGAAATCTGTTGGGAAGAATCTCACTTCCTTCCTATTTCTCTAGCCTTCAGTCAAACATGCCATTACTTCCCAGATTGCAAACACCTTACTTTTTCTTTTTTTTTATTCTTGCTGTTGTTGTTATTGTTGTTGTTGTTGTTACTGGACCTTAAATCCCATTCGCTCATTTCTTCGAACTTCGGCTTACAATAGGAATTACTTTATAGTTGGTACGTTAGAGCGCCGCGCTCTTTCTATCTTTCCTTCCGTCACTCCCAACCCCGTGTTGTGGGCAATGTCGACTCGGCTCGGGCCATCATTGGAGAGATGTGATCGGAATAAGTTAGCAATTTTGTAGTCATGGTTTGAGATTGCACTCCCACTGCTGTCCAACTAGACGAGCTTCCAATTAATCCATCCGTCCGACAGGCTTTTCTCTCTCATCAGATCTGCTTGTAAAATCGAAGAAGAAAAAAAGAGAGGGGGGAAAGAAAGGTTGGAAAAGGACGGATCCGTTCACCATCTTATTATAACCTTTGTTGATTCTAAACTTGAGGCATTGAGAATAGTTGAAAAAATACAACACTGAAGAAATAAAAAAGACAATATATATATATATATATATATATATATATATATATATATATATATATATATGGTCCTTGTGGAAAAGGTGACTTACCGGTGAAAATGGTCACAGTGGTTAGCTGATTCAACTTTCACAAGGATAAGACAGTGATATAACATATATAAAGTGCTCAATACTTTAGTAGAGCAAACTTATTATCATAGAGGTACACGGTTATTACCGTGTACCTCTATGATAATATATATATATATATATATATATATATATATATATAAGGTGTGTCAAAAAATTATCGGGATTTTTGTACTTTTTGACAAACCTTGTATTTTTTTAGTATACAAGATGTATCACAAAAGTATCAAGTTTAAAAGAGTATATAACAAAATAGAAATGAAGAGTGAATGGAAGTTTCTTTTTCAGAATACAAGGTGTGTCAAAATGTACAAAAAATCTCGATACCTGTTTGACACACCTTATATATATATATATATATATATATATATATATATATATATATATTTACCAACGCCTCCGCATGAGCAGGGTGTAACCCAAGACCAATTACTTAAGCAGAGTTTAAAAGGTTTGAATTCAGAATTTTCCATCTCCTAGACTGGTTATCTACCCAAGGTTAAAAGGCCCATTCTTCCCTTCTATTTGCCCGTAGCTGGAGAGAGAATATTTGGATTCATAGCTTACCCAAGAATTTTAGCGCAATGTGAAATGCAAATAGCATTTGAATCCGGATCGACGAGTCCATTTCCAACGACTAACTTTACACCACGTGTTTCCCGACCCCCAAATTGTATAATAAGCATTATGAGTATCTTCACTCTATGCAACTCTTCACTTCAGTTGTAACTGGTGTTTTTTATTCCTTAGAAGTCTACATGTCGAAAAGTCTCCTCAAATATGCAGGACTCTTGTAAACATTCCGACATTCCAGCGGTCTGGGTGTTTTAATTCTTCCCCTAGTTTCTAGTTTATCCAGTCTCTTTTCCGTGTTCATGTGGTGTGTTCCAAGGTTTCCAACTACTATTGGGATCACCATCATATTCATGTTATGCAACTTTTGTAACTCTCCAAAAGTGTCAGTTCGGCTGGATGTCATTGGAGATTTGATTGAATTAGCAATTTTGTAGTCATGTCCTGAGATTGCTCTCCCACTGCTGTTTAAATAGGAAAGATTCCAATTAATCTATCAAAGAAGAGAGAGAAAGGGAGAATGAGAGAGAGAAATATATATATATATATATATATATATATATATATATATATAGAGAGAGAGAGAGAGAGAGAGAGAGGCTGAAAAAGGTATGTTCCGTTCATCATCTTATTATATTGTTTATTCCAAACTTGAGACATTGGGGAAAGTTGAAAAAATACAATATAGAAGAAATAAAAAAGACAATCTCTCTCTCTCTCTCTCTCTCTCTCCCTCTCTCTCTCTCTCTCTCTCCTCTATTGGTATCAATCTGTATATATATATATATATATAGAGAGAGAGAGATCCGTACATATATATATATATATATATATATATATATATATATATATAATTTTACTAAACTTAGCTTAGACGTGGCACAAATCCAGAAGCACTCTCTTTTTTAAAAACTTTTGGGTATCGTTACAAGTGAACCAACTACAATTGGTATAACTTTCACCCTTATATTCCATTGTCTCCTAAATTCTCTTGTAAGGTTTTGGTATTTTTCTTTTATCTTCATCCTTTGATCTGCTGGGACTGTGAAATCTACCAGTTGACAAGATCTTTCTTTTTTGTTTATCAACACTAGGTCTGGTCTTCTTATTGGGATTAGGTGATCCGTTTTTATTTCAAAGTCCCAGAGAATTTCATGTGTTTCGTTCTCAAGAACAGATTCTGGTTTATGCATATACCATTTTGTTGTATGGTCAAAATTTAATTTTTTGCATAATTCCCAGTGGATCATCTTCCCAACCCAGTCGTGTTTAGTTTTGTATTCACGTTGTGCTAGTTTGCTACATTCGCAGAGTGTATGGTTTACAGTTTTATCTCTATAACCGCAAAGTCTACATTTACTATTTTGTTGGGTCTTATCAATTTTCGCTTTGATATAGTTTGTCCTTATGGCATTATTTTGTGCTCAGTTTCTCTTTTGAGGTTTCACTTTCTTAATCATGTCCAAGTCTTTTCATGTGCAACCTCTTCTATTGGTCGTTTGAAGCGTCCATATAATTGGTTTTCTTCCTGTCACACCTTGTGAGTCTTTTACGCCAACATAAGCTGATAAACCTTCAATGGAATCTGAATGAAAACAAGTCTCTTCGGGTCTCCAGGACACTTCTGGGTATTCTTCCTGATCACATGTCATAACTTAGTAAAACTGAAATAGCTGAAATTAATTCACGTCTCACTCAAGTAATTGTCAAGTACAGATACTATTAAAATAAAAGTTGTAAGGAAAACTAAACCCCTTTTTACAAGTTTCGTCTCTGTATTACCGTTTAATGTGTCTTTCTCTCATAGATAATCCGTTGACAAGCTTATGTCCTATCCTGCGTATTGGTAAAGGTCCAGTGATTTAATCCTATGTCCGTCGTCAAAGAATGTCACAGTAATTATGACCAGTAAGGCCGGTTTAAGTATTGTATCAACTTCAGAGTACTGTCAGTGATTGGCCAAGAGTTAGATCACGTGATTCTGGCCTAGTCTATAAGTAGGAGCGGGTATCTAGCACACACCTTATATCTAAAAAAAAGAAAGTAGGAAGCGTGTTGTGTAATGGTTAAAGTCATGGGAAATGGACTCGTCACCCCGAGTTCAAATCCTGGACGAGGTAATTGCATTTCACTTAGCGCTAATACCCTTGGGAAAGGTATGAATCCTACTCTCCCTCCAGCTATGGGTAAATAGTAGGGCAGACTGGGCTCTTTAACCTTCTTTAGGCAACTGCTTTAGGAGAAGGAAACTCTGAATTCAAACCTGTTGAACCCCGCTTAAGAAATTGACCTTGTGTCGCATCCTGCTCGTGCAGTGGGGTTGGTAAATATATATATATAAAAAATCTCAACACAGATCTCTACGACAAAGTGGAGACCTGGTGGTAGGTGTGGTACTCCACGAAAGCAAAAATTATCCCTGGTCTAGCACAAGCAAAAAGGGGATATAATCCCTCGCTGTCTGGCTAATACGGATAATAGGCCATCCTCCAACTTTAATTTAGTTCTCAAGTAGTAACTAATGTTACTACAGATATTTTAATTACTGTTCAGGAATAGCTGCGTGTTGGACTATCTTAATTATATACTTTGTACGAAAGCGTAATAAAGCTATGTTAACTTTTTGGACCATATGACCTTTAGACACCCCTTTTTAATCTCGATTGAGAAAGGACATGTTTTTCATTTACACTGTCAATATCCGGTTGTTTTAAGAGACGATTTTTAGATTTTAAAAAAAATTATAAAACCAACTCCTAACCCTAACCACTAACCCTAACCCCTAAGAAACAACCGGATATTGACGATGTAAATGAAAAAATGTTTTTCATTTACACCGTCTGTATCCGGTTGTTTGTTAGGGGTTGGGGTTAGGGGTTAGAGTTAGGGGTTAGGGTAGGGGTTAGTTTTATAATTAAAATATATATATAAAAATCGTATGTTAAAACAACCGGATATTGACGGTGAAAATGAAAAACATGTCCTTTCTTAATCGATATCAAAAAGGGGTGCCTAAATGTAATATGGTCCAACTTTTCTTCCGGATTTCAGTGGTGTTATTTGATAACTCAGTCACAGCACAATATGAACTCCTTCTGGAGTTGAGACCTATGAAAGAAAGTGATAAAGGAATGAATATTACAGGGGCTTTTATAGCATTGCTCACACATGTCAGTTCTCACTGTGCGAGACCAATTTATTCTCTGACTTTTCTGAGCATAACACTTGAAGGATAAGTTTACAAAGGTTTGTATTTTATTTTATTTTTCATTTGGTTTCTTTCACCTTTAGGGGCTTTTTACCACCAGGATACGCCTATATTAGACTGGGCTGATTAGAAACTGGAATGGGCGATTCCATTTCTAAGAAATGACTCCCAGCAGGATATTATTCCCAGGTGTAATTGACATTACGAAGATACGTGCTAATACCTCGCGGCGGCGGCAGGATTTTTACTCGGCTTTTTCGCCATTATGGCGAATTTCCTTTCAAAAGTAAGTTAGCGCATGCGCAGAATATACTTATTCTGTGGAATTGGAGAACATTTCGCTCAGACCGTACGCACCAGAGAGACTAAGGATAATAATAAACATCAAAAGAACTAGCAAATATTTAAGTTTTAATGTAATAAAATATATTAGACCAACGAAACTAAATAAGAACGAATATAAAAGATAATACACTTAATCTTATTTAATTGATTTCTATAAATCATGAGTTAATTGAAACAAAACCCGTTTCGTAGGTTTATTCTCAGTATAATATGTTACCCTTTTTAGCCTTAATGCTGAACTAGATTTTATAATCTTTACTGACGCGAGACTTGATACCAATCATTTGTAAGTAAATTGAAAATATACTTATTTCTATCAGACCATACGCTCAAGAGAAACTAAGGGTAATAGAAATTATAAGAACTACCAAGTATGTAAATTATAATGTAATAAAATATTATATCAAATAAGAAAGACTAACGAAACTAAATAAGAAGGAATATAATGGATATTACACTGAATGATATTTTAATTGATTTCTATATAAAATTATACATAGGGTTGTTTTTTAATACGTTTGAGAATAACATGCTAGTATTAGAAATCAGTAACAGCAATAAATCATTTACTAAACTCATTTTTTTAAAATCATTATGCAAATTATTTCCACCATATACTATGAAAATATGAATTTCTTAGAGATATATAACATTTTAGGATTTTAAATGCACTAAAAATATGGGCAGTTTTGAGACAAATGTCTACAAGAGCATACAGTATAATTATACAGTGAGATTTTCATGATCCTAAGTAGAATCATCTCTTACTAACCAATCATTTGGATTACCTAACACACACACACACGCATATATATATATATATATATATATATATATATATAGTATGAACAAAAAGTAATAAGACAAACAGGAATATTTCTTATATTTTATTTATTCTCAACTAGTTTCGAAAATATCATCGTCAGGAGTAACTTTCTTATTTGAAGAACTTGTTTTTAGATTTTTTGAAAGGGAGCATTATGGAAGAACTATAAAAATTGGAGTATTTTTGAGGGTTTGACATGCTATTAAAATCTGGGTAGACGAGTATGTTAGTAGTAGCAAGTCCATCTGTTCCGTGAAAAACCTGTTTTCTTATATATATATATATATATATATATAATATATATATATATATATATCCTATAAAATGGATGGAGCACACTATGGCAGCCGTTACATACATACATATGTGTGCATTAAAACAGTTAAAATCCACTTCGCATTCTCTGGATGACGATAGCCGAGCGGTTAAGCTGGCCACCTGATGCTGAATCGATCAGGGTTTCTTTCCCGGCTGTAGGTAGTTCACAAAAATGTCTAGCACGCTGAAAAGACATGATAAGTCGAAACACGTGTCTGTGGATGATACTATATATATATATATATAATATATATATATATATATATATATATATATGTATATAGCGAGAGAGAGAGAGAGAGAGAGAGAGAGAGAGAGAGAGAGAGAGAGAGAGAGAGAGAGAGAGAGAGAGAGATGGAGAATTTGCTATAATTATGAATAAAGAATGTTCAGTATCATTGATAGAGCATATATATATATATATATATATATATATATATATATATATATATATATATTAGTAGAGCAAAGACATTAACTCATGACGCATGGTAACTATCAACTTATGTTTTGAATATATATATATATATATATATATATATATATATATATATATATATATATATATATATATATTCAAAACACTTGTTTTTCAAATTTTCTTTATATTGTCGGATTTAATTTCCATATTTACTCCCATATATATATTATTATATATATATATATATATATATATATATAGTTAATTCCTTGTTAGTATTGGAGAAATGATACTAAAGTGCTCAATTACTTCTGTAAGAGCTGTATTTATTTATTTGTAGTTTACAATACATTTAAAAGTCCGTTTTACCAATGGTTTCGGAACATCACCTTTAGGTGATTGGTCGTCACCAGAAACGTTCACTTTTGAAAATATTTGGACAGTTTTTCCCCGTGACTCGTGTCTACGTGACCCGTTTTCCGTTCTTCCTTTTATTATATATGAAAATAGGGAGGGTTGGTAAAATCCTGACAGTATGAGGTAAGGTAAAAGGAAAAGTGGACAACAAATAATGACTCAAACAAGTAGAAGTAGGAGAGAAATATTTCGTTCCGCTTTAGGCGAGGAACGTCATCAGTCTAACTTTATTCTAATAAAGAATAAAGTTAGACTGATGAAAATTTCATCGCGCAAAGCGGAACGAATATTTCTCTCCTACTTCTACTTGTTTGAGTCATTATTTGTTGTCCACTTTTCCTTTTACCTTACCTCATATTAATATATATATATATATATATATATATATATATATATATATATGGCGGTGAGTGTGAGTTTGTGTGTGTGTCCATGTGTGTATATATCGTGAAAGCGATTTTCAAAACAAATTGCATAGGAGAGACACTGGCAGTTACTAAGCGCCGTTGACTTTGTGTCTCGGCTAACCTAGCTCGCACAACACACACATATATATAGACACGCAAATATGAATACAGATATAGCATTTATATTACCTAAGTGATTTTCAAACCAATTTCATAGATGAAACACCGACAACTGCTAATCGCCGTTGACTTTATGTCTTCCCCATACTTGCAACACTAACAGATACTCATTTATATATATATATATATATATATATATATATATATATATATATATATATATAGTTTACAATACATTTAAAAATCCGTTTTACCAATGGTTTCGGAACATCACCTTTAGGTGATTGGTCGTTACCAGAAACGTTCACTTTTGAAAATATTTGGACAGTTATTATATATATATATATATATATATATATATATATATATATATATATGGCGCACGCGCGCGCGGCGCG
>CM042158.1:36309182-36319182 GCA_023376005.1 Doryteuthis pealeii | reverse complement strand
CCCCTCCAGACAGTACCTGTCCCCTCATTTAAAAAGGATAGAGCTAGGTTTATGGCCAAGTGTCTGAGGCACATCAAAAGGGAATGCAGACGAGATTCACGCAATATTTAAACAATATCCTCGCATGAGCTTCGGTTTGTACATAGTTCCTCACTATAATGATCATTGTGTTATGGAGGCACGTGGTCTAATGGTTAGAGTAGTAGGAATGGACTCGTTGAACCGAGTTCAGTTCCTGGACGAAGCTGTTTGCATTTTTACATGGCGCTAATACCCTTGAAAAGGTATGAATCCAAATCTCTCTCTAACTATGGATAAATAGCAGGGCAAACTGGGATCTTTAACTATGGCTAGGTAAGCAGTCTAGGAGAAGGAAAATTCTGAATTCAAACCTGTGAAACTTCACTTAAGTAAATGACCTTGTGTCGCATCCTGTTCATGCGAAGGAGTTGGTAAATAATTAATGATCCTTGTGTTCAAATGACATGATGAGAAGTCAGTAAGTATTTACTACTGTTAGCATGCTCACTATGAATCATACAGTGTGTTCTGTCGTAGATTCATTACTTACTAAATAATTTTTGAAGTGTCATGAGAACTCGTGGGTTGGGGGTAATGCATGAATTTTAACCGATAGAACTTTGATAACCTGTTAAACAAACCAAAGTCAAGTCCTTTTTAATTCTAGGTTGCTTACAGAACATGCTGTCGCTTAAATGCTCTCCCATTTAAGTTTTGAACAGGCTCTTTGCTACTTAACTTCAATGATCTAGTGCGAACCAGCGCTTTCAACGGGACTTTACTGTAAGTTTAATGAAATAGGGAAGATGAAAAAAAAAGCAAAAACGGAGGAGGAAGCAATCGATAAACCGTAAATTATATATACTAGCAAAATAAAAAACGCCCTCTGGGAGGTGTAAAAGTACTTTTTTGAATGATATTGCTTGAAGAGGTGGAAGTTAAAAATTAAATGTCAGAGAGTTTGAACCATAAATCATGAAATCATCAAATTTATTAAAAGAGTACAAAGAATAAAAAAAATTGAAATCGAAACTAAGTTCTATTAACTTTGCATATCTATTAAAATAAAACAAACTATATATAAATATATGATACTGGGGATGTATCTATTAAAACTTGTTTTAAAAAACAATGAGGACTTTCTAATGTTGCATGCTCAAATTTTGAGTGTATTTATTCTATGTTATGATGATCTCGGGTATGGTGACGTAAGCATTGACGTAGTTTTTGTTACAGACAAAAACCGGAAGCGAATCTCCATTATATATATATATATATATATATATATATATATATATATATATGTATATTTAACAACCCCTCTGCATGAACAGCATAAGACTGAAAGTTAATTTATTAAGCAGAGTTTAACAGTTTTGAAATCAGAATTTTCTTTCTCCTAGATAGGTTACCTAGACAAGGATAAAGAGCCCAGTCTGTCCTACTATTTATCTATAGCTGGAGAAAGATTAGTTGGATGCATACCTTTCCAAATAATATTAGTTGGGGAATTGTTATTGATTATTTGAAGAAAGAAAATTATATGTTCAATAGCCCCTTGTTCAGCTACAGGGTTTGTCAACAATTCATTATATCATGAATCATAACTCTAAACTTCACACCAATTTATTTCTTATTCTCACTGGATACCATGAAATGGGATGATTTAAAATACATATTTTCCGTTTGAACATTATGTTACAATTTATGTTTGTCATAAATCGTTAGCAGACCCTGTAGCTGAATAAAGGGCCGTCGACTTTGAGATCGGGAGTGGAAATGTACGAGTGACAATTATACCTCCCATCAAATTCGTGGAAAACGCGCCGTGCGAAACACGGGACTAGTTTTAGATTTCAGATTCGACCGGACTTTGAGGCAGGACTGACCTGTCACTGATGAAGTCGATAACTCATCCGCGCGACGATATGGGCTAAATAAAGAAGCTTGATCAGGCAACAACAAAAATGTCTTGTAGTTCATTTGATTAACACAAGCAAAGCCCAACAGAAGCCCCTTAGAAGAACTCAACTCCCCGAGTTAGAAGTCAAATCAACTAGACGAAATGTCGGCCAGAGAAGAAGATGAAGCAGTAAGCAGAAATGAAGCAACCAAGTCTATCTAATATCTGTCCCTCTCTCTATCACTGAAGAACTCTGTCTGAAGTCACTCTCTCATGTATATACCAAATGAGGGTATATAAAAACTACTCTCTGTCTCAAGTCTATCTCTAATATCTCTCTCTCTCTCTCTCTCTCTCTCTCTCTCTCTATATATATATATATATATATATATATATATATATCACTGAAGAACTCTCTCTGAAGTCACTCTCTCATGTATATACCCAATGAGGGTATATAAAAACTATTCTTTTTACAAAATGTATATAAAATCATCATGAATATTGAATCAATTACTTGGCAATCGCAATTGAATATTCTGATCACTTCGGTCAAAGCTATATTTTTCCTTAATAATAATTGTATTATTTCTCTGAATTTTTGAGATGAGGCTTGATAATTAGCACTATCTGTATTATTTCGACTATTGTCCTCATAATTATTGTTATCTGAACAATTGGACACACACCGTAGTGGATAAAGGTGGTGGCTTAGAGACAGTTCTAAGTGAGAATTAACTCTAGGTTGCAGGTTCAATCCTCGTCAAGACAGTAATATTGAATAATAATTAACACCTGTACCCAGCTATGGTTAGCAGAATGTGAACAGCATACCCCCGTGGATTGAATAAAGGGTTGGGTTCAATGTTCCGTGATGGCTCCCGATTACGACAAGTAGATTACCGAGTTCAAAAAGAAGGGTCACGAGTTCGAGAAGGATCCAGAGTCCGACACGAAATATCTGAAGAAGGCCGGAGGGCACATCGACCAAAACGTACATATAACAATAAAGATGAAGACAATAGTCCGAATAATACAAATAATAATGATTTATTTTTTATCCAGTCTTCAAAAACCTTTTTGGTTAAACATTGTTTAACTAGCAGGACCAGTAAATATATATATATATATATATATATATATATATATATATATAATATATCACAGTATAATAATCTAATCATTAAAACGTTTTATATGTTTACTTAAGAGGTATTGCAAGACAGACTCGTCTAGGATTTGAACTGAGGTCGACGAGTCCATTTCCTACGACTCTAACCCTTACACCACAGGCCTCCATAAAGCCGTAAATTATACGTGACGACAGGCAGATGAACGGTTTGACAGACAGACAGACAGACATTAAGTGTCGTCGTGTTGATTAGTGGCTTTATAATTGCATATTCTTCTCTACTCGACGCCCCCCACCCAGCCACCTAACATCGACGGGAATATTAATGAAGAGTTCGATATTGATTTGAAATGTCACTTTAATTTGCGAAGAGGAAGTCATTGGCGTATTTTTTGAAAAAGAAAGAGAAAACAACAAAATCAAGAGGCCCTGCTAATGATTTGAGATTTTTAAATTCCCTTCATAGGGATTTAGTTATAGTTTTTAGAATTTTTTGTTGTTGTTATTTACTTAAAATAATTATAGTCGAATTTTAAGTGCACAATCAGTGAGCAACAAAGTGAATGGGTTGGAGTTGGTCTGGTCAGAAAATTCTGCAAATCGTAAAAGATTCTCAGCCTAATAATACAGATTATAATACTAAATATTTATACTTTATTTTTAATTATTAATGTTATCCTTCCGTCTATTGATGACGATGGCGTAGTGTCCACTTGTTTTAAAATCTGCCTATTGTTGGCATCCTTCCGTTTATTGAAGACGATGAGTGTCCACTTGTTTTAAAATCTGCATATTGTTGCATCCTTTCGTCCATTGAGGACGATGGCGTAGTGTCCACTTTTTTAACAATCTGCATATTGTTGTCATCCTTCCGTCTATTGAAAAGGATGGCGTAGTGTTCACTTTAAAAAAAAATCTGCATATTGTTGGCATCCTTCCGTCTATTGAAGACGAGGTCGTAGTGTCCACTTTTTTTAAATCTGCATATTGTAGACATCCTTCCGTCTATTGAAGACGATGGCGTAGTGTCCACTTTAAAAAAAAACCCTGCCTATTGTAGACATCCTTCCGTCTATTGAAGACGATAGGCGTAGTGTCCATTGTTTTAGAATCTGCATATTGTTGGCATCCTTCCGTTTATTGAAGACGATGGCGTAGTGTCCACTTTTTTAAAATCTGCATATTGTTGGCATCCTTCCGTTTATTGAAGACGATGGCGTAGTGTCCACTTGTTTTAAAATCTGCATATTGTTGGCATCCTTTCGTCCATTGAGGCGATGGCGTAGTGTCCACTTTTTTAACAATCTGCATATTGTTGTCATCCTTCCGTCTATTGAAAGGATGGGCGTAGTGTTCACTTTAAAAAAAAACTGCATATTGTTGGCATCCTTCCGTCTATTGAAGACGATGGCGTAGTGTCCACTTTTTTTAAATCTGCATATTGTAGACATCCTTCCGTCTATTGAAGACGATGGCGTAGTGTCCACTTTTTTAAATCTGCATATTGTAGACATCCTTCCGTCTATTGAAGACGATTGCGTAGTGTCCACTTTTTATAAATCTGCCTATTGTTGGCATCCTTCCGTTTATTGAAGACGATAGCGTAGTGTCCACTTGTTTTAAAATCTGCATATTGTTGGCATCCTTTCGTCTATTTAAGACGATGGTGTAGGGTCCACTTTTTTAAAAATTGCAATGCGTAAGTGGCTGAACAGACCAATTTTTTGAATGGTAATCTCTGGTGCAGTTATTGCAAACAAACGATGATGCTTGCTGGAGTTGCTGTTGTCTCTCCTTCCTTATGACTCTCTTTTCGGCGGCTGCTTCTTTCCTCTCTTTTTCACTCATTTTTCGTTCCTTGTTTGACGAGGAGGCTCCAGGTCTTCCGGTCTTCTGCATAAGCCTCCCATGTGTTGATATCGATGTGGCATGTCTTCATGTCTCTCTTGCAGACATTTTTAATTATTTAAAATTAAGTTAATTTTTAATTAAGCGCATTTTAATTTATTAATTAAAATTTGACTATTAATTAAAAGGGCCGGTTTAGCTCAGTCGGTAGAGCACCCGCCACGAAATCGCAATGTTCCGATTCAGTACTGTTCACAGCCAACTCAGCACACAAGTAGAACAGATTGGGTAATCTGATCTGTGCAGTAAAGTAGGGCGCTCCAATTTAGCAAAACCAATCTCCTAGTCTAGTCTAGGATAACGACTCCCTCGCAGTTCCGCAGATACCGGCAATAGGCCACTCCGCCATTTTTGCTTTCATAATTATTACCGTATTTTTCGGATGATAATGCGCACCGGAGTATAAGGCGCAGTATCAGTGAACGGATCTATTTTCATATATAATGCGCACCGGAGTATAAGGTGCAGTATCAGTGAACGGATCTATTTTCTATATAAGGCGCACCGGAGTATAAGGCGCAGTATCAGTGAACGGATCTATTTCATATATAAGGCGCACCGGAGTATAAGGCGCAGTATCAGTGAACGGATCTATTTTCATATATAAGGCGCACCGGAGTATAAGGCGCAGTATCAGTGAACGGATCTATTTTCATATATAAAGCGCACCGGAGTATAAGGCGCATAAAGCAGAACAAAGCAGTTGGATAGGTCAGATTTATTCAAGTCACTAAAAATAGCAATCAATATTGTTCACTTGTAACAGAAAAATATGCTCACTTTTTCAATCATTCCTCTTCTACAAATTCGTCAAATTCTTCATCTTCGGTGTCGGAGTTTAACAGTTGGGCGATGGCAGCATCAACCAAACCTGAATCCCTTTCGTCATCCTCTGAGTCAGTCTCATTGCTATTGCTTGGCTGTTCAGTGGTAAGTTCGGCCTTCGTGAAAGCTTTGACGATAGTTGAGTCCAATACCTTGGCCCAAGCATCGACGATCCATTGCCAGATCAAAGAACTCTGGTTGACAAGAAGTCTGGAAAAAGTCCGATTCCTCGACTTTCTGTCTCTACAAATCTTTTGAATGTTTTTTTTTCTTTTCTCGACCCAATTTCTAAGAGACCACAGAGTGTTAACATAGAAATTGTGAAGTCCCAAGACCAAAGCACAACCAGGATTCATTCATACATAAGGTGCACCGGATTATAGGGTGCACTGCCGATTTTTTTTAGAAAATCTAAGGATTTTTAGCACGCCTTATATTCCGAAAAATACGATAAATAAAAGATATAGAGCTCTATCCAGGAAATATTGACACTCGTTCATAAGATACTTAAAAGATTCGAAAAGTGAGAGGCCGTGCTAAAATGGCGAAGAGTCAAATCTACTGATTTAGTACTTAAGCCGGAGTTTCTTTCGAAGCGCTCTTATCGAAGCGGTTATCATCGTAGGAAATAATTTTTTGTTGTAATAGTTTTAATGATATAATGTCAATATCATATCTTTGGTTTACTATTTCTTTGTATTTTGTGATGAAGCTTGATAATTTGTTTCATTTGGATTATTTGGATTATTGTCCTCATCTTTATTGTTATCTGCACAAGGTTTCGACCTATGTGCTTATCCGTCCATCTTCACATATTTCTTGTCTGATTCTGGAACCTTCTCGAACTCGGGAACCCGTTCCTCGAACCTGGGAACCTTCCTTTTGAACTCCAAAACCTTCTTGTAATCGGGAGCCTTTAAGGAAATTCGAACCTGATCATTTATTTAATTCACTCATTGATAAACTTACGCAATTCCTGGGGGTATTGTGACATAAGCAGTGACGGAGTTTTGGTTACAGACAGGCAATGAATCTCTATTCTAATAAAACTATTAAATAATCACTTTTTGAAGACACCCATAACTGATTATAAAAAGGGTTATATTAGAATTCAGTACTTTTACAAAATAATTCGATTAAAATACCATAGTTTCTTATGTTTTCTGTTGTGGAAATTTAAGTATATTCCAAAAATTAGTGATAGGAAATGGAATCGGTGATCTAAATTCAAACCCTAGACGATACTGATAGCATTTAACAATGAGACAATATCCAACAATTCTAACCCCAATCGAATGTATCTGTATGTATGTATGTGTGTGTGTGTGTATGTGAGTCCGGAGGAAACTGCGAAAATACAGTAATTAACGACAAAGTAAATAAATATACACATTTGATATTACCAGTGTTTGCATTTTGTGCAAAAATAATAAACATTTTATACATATTTATGAAGATATTTAAAAATCAAAAATGGGAAATTACAGAGTTGTAAGGCAACCTGTCTATGAGAAGGAAAATTCTCAATTCAAACCTAGTGAAATCCGCTTAAAAACCAAATGCTTTAGTTTTTTTTTATTGGGCGCTTCTTGTGGGGCAATGTTAAGTGAACTAGACTAGCGAGCCATTATATGTGTGTTCGAATCTCACTAGGCGCCCCTGGATTTGGACATGTGCCACAAATAAGCAAATACAAATATTTTACAAGTGCATTGGTGCACTTATTAGCGGGACCTGTAGAAACACCACAGTATAATAATTTAATTATTATAACGTGTATATGTTTACGTAAGAGCTATTGAAAATTACTTCAATATGTAAAAAGTTTGATAATGTTTTTCTTTCCTTCTGCTCATTATGTTCGATTGAAACAGATTGGCGTTATCGCCTCCTCTATTTATATTTCCCCTACTTTCTTATATTCTTTCTGTGTAGCGTGACCTTTTTCATCCCTTTCTTTCTTTCTAATGAAATGGAATGATTCATTATTTAGCTGGGGTGATGCCGCAGAAAATAAGAATCAAGATGATAAGCAACAAAAGATAATCAGGATTTACATTTTCGCATTTCATCTACGATTTCGACGGTCTCATTTTTAACCAGAAGGTGGTGCAAAATAATAATGGTCGGAAGGTTAAAGAAAAAACGTATTTTGGATTTAATTATTGAGTCGAAAACAATTCCTTAATTCAGTTTCACCTAAATTATTATTATTTTTTAGCTACATATATATTATATATAGATTTTGGATTTAGTTAAGAGTGATTTGCAAGATGATAACAGTCGTAAGGTTAAGGAACAAGCGTATAAATATATAGATTTTTGATTTAATTATTGGTCGAAAACAATTCCTTAATTCAATTTCACCGAAATTATTAATATTATTTTTTTGTCTTTGAGGAGAGCTAACCTATAAGAGTGACATTGATTTTTCTATAGGCATCTTCCAAATGGCTGGACATTTTTGTGTCTTCCCGTCACATTTCTGAGGGCCAATGGTATCTGTTAGCAGTGACTTTGAAGAGTAAATGGTTTAATGAAATAGACAGCTTCCATTACTTCAAAGACATTCCTTTACACTGCAATGGCCCCTTTCTTCAAAGTAGAAGAATTTCTATGGAATTTCCTATCAGTCGGATTTCGTTTTTTCAAAGAAGGGAAAGTACCGAGATGTCAACTAAATTGGAAAGCCCTTAAATTAAGCCTAACCTTGCCTTAACCTCGATCCAAAGTGACCCCATAGCCTAAACCTAAACAAAGGCTATTAGTTAAAGTAATAAAGATTTTACTTAACAATGTTTACTGTTTATAATATCCGTGCATATAATATGTTCAAATATAAATATTGTAAATAGTAAACAAGGCTACGTAAAATCGTCATTTTCTATCTATACATGGGAGAAATAAAAGGAAATCAATCCGACAATATTTAAAGAAAGGTAGACAAACACGCGATATTATACAAGATTAATGTTTATTGTGGGTAGTGACGTCGACGTTATAACGTTTCGGTCTGTTAAACATTTTTTAAGGGCATTGGATTGAGTTGTTGCTTCAACGTGTGTCATTCTGATACTGGTGAGTTAGAAGGTCATGAATAGGGGAGGGGTGGTCAGTTGCTGGTGCTACTATCATCCCTGACTTGACCAGCTGCAAAAAATAAAAACTCTCACTACCAAAACATTCCTGTGGCATCAAAAACAGAACCTTACTAGCTATAACCCCCATCAGACGAAAAAAAAATGGAACTCCCACTACCAACTTAAACACTCCTAGTAACAACAGTATCTATACATATATAAAGGGCAGTTAGTGTGTATGTATGTGTGTCCGAAGAAAATTACGTTAATTTAAAACAAATAACGACAAAGTAAATATATATATATATATATATATATATATATATATATATATATATATATACTATCACCAGATCTTGATTTTGAGCAAAAATAATGAGTGAAATGATTTATATTCGATAAATGAAAAATAAAATTTAAATGATAACAACATGGAACTTTCTTTGTGTTTTTGCATTTAATATCATAAATAGGAGACATTAATTTTTATTTTCAGAGAGTCTGTGCAATGTTTTTTCTGACACCACAATAGGCCAGATCAACAAAGGTATTTCTTTTTTACATAAGTGAGGATCAAATTCACCATTAAATAATAATGGATCTGCGAGACTAACTTTTTTGCAGAACCCCATTTTCTAGGTGACGCTGGGTAGCCACTTCTAGTATATATATAAAGTGCAGCCGAGTGTATCTGTATGTGTGTGTGTGTGTGTGTGTGTGTGTGCCCCGAAACTGCAAAAATACAATAATTAACGACAAACTAAATACATATACACATAACATACTACCAGTGCTTGCATATTTTTGCAAACATGATAAAGATTTTATACATATTTATGAATATATTTAAAAATCAAAATTAAAATATTATATCTTAAATTAAGATATAAATAGTTTCTATTTAGATTAATTGATTTTTGGGAGATTTTTAAAGTCAAAGATCAATTTCTTTTTTGACTGGCAATTAAAAAAAAATGGCCGATTTTTTCAAAATAAGCCGATATTTTTTTAATTGAAAAAAAAAAAAAAAAAAAAACTTGTTTGAAAGAGAATTTTTTTTTTCTAAAATGTGATTAATTTTATGCTTTTATCTTGCGATTGAAGCTATGTTGTTTTGTTTTTTTTTTCATG
>CM042158.1:36276682-36304182 GCA_023376005.1 Doryteuthis pealeii | reverse complement strand
TTAGCTAATTAATTTTCAAATTAGGTATGACTTCAATTAAGCACATATCCTCCAAAATTGTCGGCTAAAAAAAAAAAGGCCATACAAAAAATAAACACATTGTTTACTTACTTTCATATATATTATATATATATATATATATATAGACATTTAAACACATTCTAATAGAAAGGTGAGTTTGCTGATATAAGACGACGTTTTGACATCAGAAACATGAGAGATATATTTAAATATGTTAGTGTAGATGTTATTTTGTTCTTCCAGAAATAAACAAAATTATACCAATAATATAACAAACATGAAATTTACCCTACAAAGTTATCCTGCAAAGCGATTACTGTACCATTCGCTTATAATGTTACTTTATTAAACAACATGAACTAATTATTATCGCATATATCCTTCCTTCCCCAATTAACATCAGATCTGTTATCTATGCATATATAAAGGGCAGTTGTGTGTATATGTATGTCCGAAGGAAACTTCGAAAATAAAACAATTGACGACAAAGTAAATAAATATACACATTAAATATCACCAAGGCTTGATTTTTGAGCAAAAATAATGAAGATTTGATTCATATTCTTGAAGATAATTAAAAAATAAGATTTAAATGATAACAGCAGAACATTTTTTTGGCATTTAATATTGTAAATAGTAGACATTAATTTTTTTCTTTTAGAGTGGCTTGATCAACGCAACATTTTTTTACGTGGGGATTTTTAATGGGGCATTCTCCGAGGCGAGGGTCCAATTCACGTTTCAGTTATAAATTATTACTGAATCGTGAGTTGGATCACCGCAGGATGCCCCAGAACCTGTGAGATTAATTTACAAAATCTCCCTTTACCCAGGCGATGCAGGATAGCCGCTTCTAGTCTGACATAAATCGCACATGCAGATGGCGATATTAGCCATCTGTGCACATTTCTAAGCCTTTCAGTTCAGCTGTGGCTGTAAACAAACTCGACTGCACCTCTACAGAGGTGTAAAATCCCCTTGAATAGTGTGACCTGTTAGTCATGGATAGCGACCCGTGATGCTTAAGGACGTAATCCTGGTGGCTGAGCAGTCCATGACATGTAACACCCCACTTTAATCCTTACTTAGGTTAGATGGGTGGTAGGTGAGGCCCCCTCCAATCAATCAATTGGACATGTCCTAACCTTATTGCTCTTATGGCAAGCCCCAATCCTTTTAAAATATATTTGCTAGAAGACGGTGGTTGAGAGTCTTAATTTCCTGGGTATTAAACTGAACTCTCTGATGATGAAATTCCAATTCTGGAGCTCTAGGGAATCTGGAATGCCCATTCATCACCATTACTCCCAGGTCCACTGATACGGAATGGTAGTACCTATTAGGGTCCTATCTATGGGTTAAAAAGAAGAAAAATGTGTTGAAAGTTTTTTAATACCCACCAAGCATAAATAGAAAATTATATCTCTGGCATAAAATAACCCAACAAGGGTTGACTTGCTGTAAAATTCAATAAACCAAACCAACCAATTCCTTAAATAACCCTATTATAATTATATTTTAGCCCTATCACCTATATGATTGTCCCAATATAAGCAAAAATTGGGTTTTCATTTTTTTTAATATTTTTTTTTCAAAATTGAATACCCAACAAGAATGAATAAAACAAAATGTATTGGACATAAAATAACCCAACAAGGGTTGACATGCCGTAAAATCCAACCAAACAAGTAAACATGTATAAGCTGTTTATAACTGATTCACTTTTATTGGGCAAAGCTTCACGGACTTTTGTGAGGCCTGCTTATTCTTTAAATTCTTCAATGTAGCAAGGGCAAAGGTCATTGAAATGACCTGGGGGTCAGTCGAGTGTTCTTGGAACCAGTTTCCTGTCCTCCGGAAAAGAAGGGTGGTTAAGTCATCTTGATTGAACCTTCATCACCCCCGGAGACCTCGAGATCATAAAGAGGTGCAAAAGCTCTACAACAACAATCCAGTGTATGTACGAGGGAGAGTCAAAAATTATCTGTAGTCTTGTTCTTTCAATGTACTAGCAAATATATGCACCCTCCGGGTGCAAGTATTTAAGTTTTAATGTAATGAAATATCGTATTAAATTAGAAAGTCTAATAAGAATGCAGATAAAAAGATTTGAAACAGAGTGGGGTTATAATAGAAAAATAGAAATTAAACTTACTCTTCCATCACTGTCGTCTTTCATTGCTGAATTTTACTTATTTAACTATTTAGTTAAATTAGGAAATAAATAATAAAATTACACTTATTTTTTCTTGTTAATGGATTTCATTTAAGATTCATTGGAGAGATTTTTGCTTATATTCATTAAAATAAAACCAAACAGTTAGAAATCAATAATACTAAGCACATATTTAATAAAATCACATTTTTAATATCAATATGCAAATTAGCCTTCCCGTTCACACTGCAAACCGCTATTTTTTGTATATATAAATACAATAGCGTGTTATTAATATGTAGATATGGACAACACAAATAAAAAGGTGAAGCAATTTTATTAATAATTGAGGTTTAAATATAGATAAAATCATGAAGAATGTGATGAAAATAACTATGTTAATTGTGACTCGATTAGTAATATAGTTTCGGTTACAGACAGAAAAACACACAATCTCCATTATAATAAGATTTACACAAAACACGGAAAAAATAAGTAATTCATTTTTCTATATTCTCCTTTTTCGATCCACTTGGTGCACGTGGTTCACAATCTTGCACATTTCTTCCGACAAGTTTTTCGGTTGAACATGCATCGTCGCTTTATTGGGAGGAATTCGATGACTTCATAAAACACAGTTCAGCTAACCAAAGATAGAATAGTCGAAAGGGCTGAGACCTTGGGAGTATGCTATTTTGTTTAGGACAGGTATAATTACCCCCAAAACTACTCGTCTTAATGAGACCAATATTGTGTATGAATTCAAATGAGCTGTAGGAGATTGTCTTTTCAAAATTAATAAAACATATATTGGCCTCACGACGACCACATTATCACGCAGATTAACACTACACTTATCTGATTCCAGCTCCATTAATCAACACCTTAAAACACATTCATGCCCCCCCCTCTACCTACCGCAAAATTCTAACCGAAAATACACGCGCACTACAAAAAGAAAAAAACAAATAAAAACTTCAAATAATCGAATCTTTATATATCAAACAAAAACAAAAATACCTTAAACAAAATAAACTTTGAAATAAGTCAACATGTTCACAAATGCTCATAATTTCCCGCCTATCCTCCTTCCACTATTCCCCTCCCTTTCTCACAACTTGTGCTCCACCCCAAAAAAATCACTACTGCATCGTTCGCTCGAACCACTACCATTCCTACAACCTCCCCCTACCAATTGTTATTACCTCCCACTTCCAATTCCTTGCTACTACTCGTTCTCCTTAAAAACGAGACACGAAACATTCCATCGTTTCCTACCTGATGATGGCAAACTGTATTGCCGAAAGCGCTCGTATCGAAACCTTTGGTGGACTATTACACCAGTTACACCCGGCACCAAAAAGATGGCCCGAAAATTAGAAAGGATCAACCAAAAACTTGACCGACAAGAATTGTCTGTATAGTTCAACAAAACTTGTATAAAGAAAAAAATGCTGCCAAAATACACTTATATAATATATATATATATATATATTATATATATAATATATATTTAAATTTTTACTTGAAGGCACTTACAACGCATGTATCGCATAAAATTCGATACTTTTTCTTATAGAAAATGAACTTGACAAGTGTAATCCCGGCAAAGGATGGCTTCGGTGTGTAGAATACCGTACAGACTGTTTCGACTTTATTAAGTCTCATCAGCGGTATATACTAACGATTTCCCTCCGACAGAAATCGAAAACCGGGACTTCAGCAGACACAGTGAAACACTAGTGAAATTCTTAAATATACAAACATCCAAAAATCTTTATATATATATATATATATATATATATATATATATATATATATATATATATATATATATGTATATATATATGTATATGTATATGTATATATATATATATATATATATGTATATGTATATATATATATATATATGTATATATATATATATATATATATATATATATATATATTATATATATATATAATATATAGATTTTTGGATGTTTGTTTATTTAGAATTTGGCCGAGGCGATAAAAGTATATATATATATATATATATATATATATATATATATATCGGAAAACTATCTGAATTCAAACCAGTTGTAGACCTGCTGAGAGATGAACCCCGCCAGACTATCTATTTCTGTTCATGACACCCTAACTGAATAGCACTCCCCCATGACGAAAATCAGGTTACGTGACCAGTGAGTGTATGAGTGAGTAATAAAGATTGCATCATATTTCTGTCTGTAAACATTTAACACTTAAGTTTACATAATTCTGTACGTATATGATTTTGACTTGTATTGATTTTAGACTTTGTTTTTCATTACAATGATGTTTTATGCGTGTCCACTTCGTATTGGAAACTGAAACTTACACTGGTCGACCGGACAATAAAATAAACTAGCAGAACCTGTGCATATACCACAGTATAATAATGTAATCATTACCACGTTTGATATGTTTACTGAAAAGCTATTAAATGATATTTCAATATGTAAAAAGTACAAAAATCTTGACTAAACTCTCTCTCTCTCTTTCTCTTTCTCTCTCTCTCTCTCTCTCTCTCTCTCTTCTCTCTCTCTCTCTCTCTCTCTCTCTCTCTCTCTCTCACCTTTTCCTATCTTTTCATCTTTTCATTATCTTTGATTGGAACAGATTAGCGTTATCACTTCCCACACTATCACTATATTTTCCCATATTCTTTCTTATTTTATATTTTTCTACTTAGCATACCCTTTAATGTAATCATTACCCCTTTTGATATGTTTACTTAACATCTATTAAATGATATTTCAATATGTAAAAGTACAATATCTTGACTAAACCTCTCTCTCTCTCTCTCTTCTATCTCTCTCTCTCACACACCACACACACACACACACACACACAACCACACACACACACACGTTAACCTATATTTTCATCTTTTCATTATCTTTGATTGGAACAGATTAGCGTTATCACTCCCACACTATCACTATATTTCCCATATTCTTATTTTATATTTTTCTACGTAGCATACCCCTTTCTTCGCCTTCTTTCTTTATGATAAAAAAACAGATGGTCCATTATCTAACTGAGGTGATTACATTTATAAGAAATAAGAATTCGACGGATAAGCTACACCAGATGCTCGGGATTTACATTACAGTTTTATGCGTATCTCTTTTGTATCGGAAGTTGGGCGTTAGACGGGTGGATCAGAAGCTAAAATACCACTGTATGATGATTTAATTAATACAGTGTTTGATACGTTTACTCAACAGCTATTGGGTATAGTTCAATATGTAATTTATTAATAATGTAGATTCACTTCCAGTTTTTGTCTGTAACAAACACTACGTCACTGCTTACGTCACATTACCCAGAATCGTCATAACATAGAATAATACACTCAAAATTTGAACATGCAACATTAGACAGTCCACATTGTTTTTTAAAACAAGTTTTAATAAATACATGACTGGTATTATATATCTATATATAGTTTGTTTTATTTTTTAATACATATTTAAAGTCTACATTTCAAATTGTCTTATTTTTTAATCCTTTAATGAATTTGATGATTTTACTTACTTAGGGTACACACTCGCTGACATTGAATGTTTTACTCCCACCCCCTCAGGCAATATGTTTCAAAAATCTATGTTTATATCGCCCGGAGGGTGATTTTCATTTTGTACTAGTAAGTATAATACTTTTAATTTAACTCTCAGTTTTTCCTATCTTTTCATTATGTTTCATTGGAACAGATTAGCGTTATCACTTCCACTCGATCACTCTCTCTATATTTCCCCTACTTCTTCCCACTTTCTTATTTTATATTTTTCTGTGTAGCATACCTTTTTCTTTCTCTTCTTTTTTATGAGAAAAGTGGAATGGTCCAATATGCAACTGAGGTGATTACACCAATAAGAAATAAGAATTCGGCACTTAGGCAACACCAGATAATCAGGATTAACATTTTCACATTTCATCTTGGACGGTCTCATTTTCACCCAGACGGGGTCGCAAGATGATAGCGATCAGAAGATAAAGGAACAAGATTATTAATACATAGATTAGAATCTCTAGGTTGGAAGTCGAGTCGATCAGAGAATAAAATATATTTAGAATCGTCTAGGTTTGGTTTGTTGGATTTTACGGCAAATCAACCCGTGTTGGGTTATTTTATACCGAACATTCTTGTTCTATTCCTACTTGATGGGCATTCATTTTTTTAAAACTCAATACATTTCTAAACACAATTTTTCAAAACTCATTTTTTTCTATTTAACTGATAGATGGGACCCTAATAGTTACTTCCATTCCGGGTTAGAGTGGACCTGGGAGTAATGGTGATGAATGGGTACTCCTCATTCTCTAGAGTTCCAGAACTGGAACCTAACCCTCAGATAGAGTAAAACGTCATTCCAAGAACATTAAGACCCTCAGCCACTGCCTAATAGCATATATATTATAAAAAGGGTTGGAAGTTGCCATGAAGGCAATAGGGTTGGGACAATCATATAGGTGCTTGGGCTTGACGTGACCAGTCGATTAATCGGAGAGAGCCTCTCCGACCATCTGTCTAGCCCAAGTAAGGGCTAAAGTGGATTGTTGCATGCTATGGACTGCTCAACCACAAGGGTCCAATCTTAAAGCATTCGGGGATCGCCAGCCACGGCAAACAGGGTACTCCATTGGGAACATGTTACTTCTCTACAGAGGTGCAGTCGGTATATTCTAGAGTCCCAGCTGATAGAATTTAGGTTACGTGATCAGAGAGTGGTTGAGCGAGTAATACAGACTGCATCATATTTCTGTCTGTATATTTTTGACTTATCATTTTGCATACATGTGTTTTTGACTTGTATTGATTTGAGGCTTTTTTTTCATTACGCTGTTTAGACGAGTAGATCAGAGAATAAGACATAATAATAGATTTGGATTGGTTTGTTAGAATCTACGGCATGTCAACCGTTGTTGGGTTATTTTATTCTGAAGATGTTTTGATCCATTTATGCTTTAAGGGTATTCAAAAATTGTTTTAAAACTTAACACTTTTCTTAAAACATTTCTAAAACATTTTTTCTATTAACCCCTTAGATGGGACCCTAACAGGTATTACCACTCTAGGTCAGAGTGGACCAAGGAGTAATAGCGATGAAGGGGTACTCCACATGAGAAATTCACCATCAGATAGAGTTTAACGTCATACCCAGGACATTTAGTCCCTCAGCCACCACCATCTAGCACATATGATAAAAGGTTTTGGGGCTGGCCGTAAGGGCAATAGGATTGAAACAATCATAGAGGTGCTGGGACTTGACGTGATTGGAGGGGGCACTCTCCGACCACCTGTCTAGCTTAAGGTTTTGACACTTGAGTTTATATAACTGAATATTTTTTTAATACAAAAATGTGGCACAAGGCGAAAAATGGGAGGGGGAAGGTTGGTCTTTTCTATACTAACTTTTAACTTAATTATTTCCATTTGTGACCGCATTCATGCAGCAAATTTCCATTTACCATAAAACCAATTCGCACTACTATCACAAAAACCTACCAGTCTCTCTATGGCAAACCCACACCTAATCCCGTATTAACATAATCGTAAAGGAGGGGATGATTTGTTATGATTTTTGTGGCCATCCTTTAGGCTACAAACAAGAGCGCTTGTCCAGCTGAGATACTTTGTGTTAAGCAGAGCGCGATCCTTAGTGAAGAATCCTTTGGTTGTTCCTTGGTTCTTCTCACTCTTCCATGTCCTTCGTCAATGATTGTAAATAGGCGTCTATCAGTATCACCGATTAGGTAGTTAACAAACCACGTATTTGGGTTGTTGATTGGCTGAGGTTTAAACCACGAGAGCTCGCTTAGTCTATAGATTTAAGTGGTGTATTGCTTATATCACCAAACATATTCCAACATGATTTGATTTATATATACAATTAAAACAAAAAAGAATACCCCAGTGAAAATATATAACTGTGTATGTATATGATTTCAACTTGTATTGATTTTTTTTCTCATTATGCTGTTGTATTATGCGTGTCCACTTTTTATCGGAAGCTGAAAGTTAGACTGGTTGATCGGACAATAAACTAAACTAGCAGAACTTGTGGATATATCACAGTATAATAATATAATCATTACCACGTTTGCTATATTTACTTAACAGCTATTAAAATGATAGTTCTATATGTAAAAGGTGCAATAATATTGATTCAACACTCTCTCTCTCTCTCTTTCTCTCTCTCTTTCTCTCTCTCTTTCTCTCTCTCTCTCTCCTCTCTCTCTCTCTCTCTCATCTTTTTCATTATCTTTGATTGGAAGAGATTAGCGTTATCACTTCCACCCTATCACTATTCTTCTCATACATATTTCTTTCTTATTTCATATTTTTCTATGTAGCATACCTTTATGATAAAAACGGAATGCTCCATTATCTAGCTGATGTGAATTAGACGGATAAGCGCCACCAGATGATCGTGATTTACATTTTTTATGTGTGTCTCTTTTGTATCGTAAGCTGGGCGTTAGACTGATGGATCAAAAAATAAAGTATACTTGAAATAGGGTTAGTTGAGGAGTTGGGTTTGTGGTACAATTCATGAGAGCTCATGAATTGTGAGCGTGCCTGTATGTTCATAATAAGTTTGTTAGACTTGAAACTGGAGGTGAGTAGTTTTCCATAACCGTTGGTAGTTATAATTGACATTTTAGATGACCCCAACTGACCTCCGGTACAGAGCCGTGAGAAGATTTAGTTTAGTTATCAGACTCGACCCAAACGTCAGAGAGCTTAGACGTGCTCCGCGTCGGTTTCCCGTGCGGAATGGAATTATGGATAGATAAGTAATAAAAACTTGATCAAGAAAACTTAAAGTCTTGTTGGTTATTAGATATAAACAATGAATAGCCCAAAGAAGCCCACTAGAAGAATTAGCAAGATTGAAGAACAGAAGATATTGGTCAACTCAACTAGACAAACAACGTGGCGGACGACAAGTTAGAAGAATAAGTGGACCATATGACGTTTAGGCACCCCTTTCGCGATCTCGACTTACAAGGACACTTTTCTCATTTACACCGTCAAAATCGGGGTTGTTTGTTAGGGGTTAGGGTTAGAGGTTAGTTTTATAATTAAAAAAAATCTAAAAATCGTATGTTAACAATTAACCGGATTTTGACGGTGTAAATGGAGACAAAAATGTCCCCACGAATCGAGATTGCAAAAGGAGTGCCTAAAAGTTCATATGGTCCGAATACGTCAGCAAGAACCAGAAACAAGTAGAGAAAACAGAAATGAAATACTCAAATAAGATCATCCCATCTCTAAAGTAAGTCTCTGTATCTGTCTCTTTTCTCTATCACGGAGATGAACTCTCACCGTTTATATACCCGATGCTGGGTATACAACATTACTGATATACAACATTTTGTCAGGGAGCTAGTGATGCGAAAAGGACGTGATATACCATACACAGCTGGTTGCCGACAGAACAATGACGTCAAACAAAAACAAAAAAGAGAATAAAGATGAAGGATTTAAAAGAAAAACAGGCGAGTTTCACTTGAACAGAATCATGCTCGGAATTTACGTTGAGTAAAGGAGACAGCGAAAAGAGAAGCCGTTCTCCCTCGTTGCCTGGCTAGCTGACGTAAGTGCCACTTGTCGCTTTTAGCTCGAGTGAACTACTGCCAACTTGTGACGTTCGATACCGATGAAATACGTCAGCCTGTCCGAACAGGCTTTCGTTCCGCTCACGTGTCCTATTTTCACTTTCATTATTTCTCTACTTTCACTTTCATTCTGACAATAAAGATATTTACTTATCTCACGCCTTTTACAACTTCTGTTCCATTGTGTATGATATTTGTGTTCTTTCGTTTTATTGTTACTCCTTTAATGTGTCTTTATTTTTTCTCATTATTTATTTCTCTATGTCTGGGGTTTTAAATATTCTTTCTTTTTCATTCAATGTCATTTTCCCTATTTCGATGAAAAGCATTTTTCTTTAATTCTCTTTAGTTCCTTATATATATATATATATATATATATATATATATATATATATTATATATATAAGATATCGGACTACCATGCGGTCAGTCTGAGTTCGACCCTACCCAAGGATAGTTGTGTCTAGCCACACTGAAGAGGCATGATATGCCGAAACACGTGTCTGTGGATGACTTATTAATATATGCTCCCATAAATTTGGTAATGAGCTCACTAATTGGTAATTTAAATTAATTCTCACTACTAAGCAAATAAGCAATGATCATTTCTCCGGAAATTTGATCTCTCAGTGACCGAAAGATACATACATTCCTATGTTCTTAATAGTTAAAAAAACACCAGTCCCCGCATCAGCTGTCAGTGGGCGAGGGATAAGATATCGGACTACCATGCAGTCAGTCTGAGTTCGACCCTACCCAAGGATAGTTGTGTCTAGCCACACTGAAGAGGCATGATATGCAAACACGTGTCTGTGGATGACTTATATATATATATATATATATATATAATATATATATTAATATATATATATATATATTATATATATATATATATATGAAAAATGAATGGAAGTGAATCCGACAGTGTGAAATAAATATTTAGAAAAAACAAACACATGATGTTAAAATTCGCTGACAGAAATCTGTTTCGACCCTTTATTGAAGTGGTCTTCATCAAGAGCGAGTTGTGTATGATAGAGAGAACGGTGTGAGTGGACCGTTATAAGACGAAAGTGGTGCAGATGAAACGTTCAATATTATAGCCGGAATTTTTTTTTTAATTTAAATTTTTTTTTTTTAATTTAGAAAATGCATATTCTGTTTTGAAAATAAAATGAAATAAATTTTATTTTATTTTATTAAATCAGAATCATTATAGTCCATAAAGAAAACTCAAAAGAGTTTGATGTAAATCTGTATAAAAATGTATAAGAAAGTATCAAAAAGTTTTAAAATCCAGCACTGTAGACCACGACGTTTCACCGGATAAGATGTAGAAATCCTGGTATTTTTGTTTTTTTTCAAAAGACAATATGAAAAATGAATGGATGTATATATATATATATATATATATATATATATATATATATATGTGTGTGTGTGTGTGTGTGTGTGTGTTAGTGGGCTCCACTAATGCTTCTTATATAGACTAGCAAATGGACTGGGCGCATGTATTTAAGTTTTACGCAAATAAAATATTACATTAAATTAAAAAGACTAACGAAACTAATTAAGAACGAATTTTAAAATATTACCCGTATTTTGATTGATTTCTATATAAAATTGTATATAGGATTGCTTTTATTACGTTTGGGAATAACATGTTAGTATTAGATATCAGTAACAGCAAATAATAATCTATTAAACCCAGTTTTGTTAAAACAATTATGCAAATTATTCCTATCATATACTATGTAAATCTTTATTTCTTAGAAATATATACACATATTTCAGGATTTGAAATGCATTGATAACCTGCGCAGTTTTGCAGTAAGTCTAACTCAGCTAGGTTTTAATAGAGACATTGTTAATAAATAAGATGCTAATCAAGATTAACAAATGACTATTTCATAATCAGTTGAGAATATAACTTAAATAATCAAGAAAACTCGTGATGTTATTGATGACGTAGTTTCGGTTACAGTCATACAGTGCCATAATCACCATTAGGATAAGATAAATGACATCGAATGGCCTATAATTTAAACTAACGCAAATGAAAAAATGATGAAAAAATTGAATTTACTTACTATTAAAGGCAGTGGAAGATTAATCATATATATATATATATATATATATATATATATATATATATATATATATATAATATATATATTCTCACGCTTAGTTCATTTATGTACACAAAATCAAGCTGTATACAAATGTAGATTTTTATAATAAACATACGTCAATACTGTCGAGGGTGTCAAAAAGTAATGCCATTTCGTTTAGGAGATATATAATTACCAACAAAGGAATATTTAACATGCATCAAAATGAAGCTCGAATAATTTTTGCCTCTCTAACCCTCTTTCATAGGACTGAAAAGATGATAGTCTGAGGCAAACATTATTCCAGTGATGAGGAAGTGAATTTTGTAGTAAAAAAGTGGCTCAAAGAACAGTCAACAGAATTTTACGGAGGAGGGATACATGCTCTCATTCGAAGGTGGAACATTGCTATTGAGGGAAACGGTGACTATGTGGAGAAGTAGGGATATGATTCACAGAGGACCAGATTCATTTCGATGTAGATACATGTTCCTGTGTTGGTAATTATACTTGTCCTAAACAAAATTGCATTACTTTTTTACTTATCCTCGTATGTTTCAAACATAACTTATTTAAGTACTGTTTCCCTTATTTTTTACTCCCCTCTCTTATAATTTAAATACTATTTCTCTTTAAGAAAAATAGAGTGTCGTATTTAGTAAGTTTTGTAAACCTTGTGTCACACTAGGCCCCAAGTTAAGAATAACGTCTCAATCACAAGCATTAAGCTGGTGATATATCTTATATTCTTTATTTACAGTAAATCATTTCCTTTGTCTTTCCTTCTTTTTATTGATTTCATATGTTTTCTTATTTCATCTCTTCTTCCCCAAACTCTCAATAGACATCAAACATTTTCTTCCATCCTGACCGTCGTCACACTGAAATGCTTTTCTTTATATTCTTACTAGCAGCGGCTACCCGGCGTCGCCAGGGTAGAGGGGGATTTTTTAAAAGTTAGTCCCGCAGATCCATTATTACTGAATTGTGAGTTGAATCCTCCTGGGATGCCCCATTTAACTCCTTATGTAAAAAATAGACCTTGCATTGATCCAGCTACTCTGAAAAGAAATGTTAATGTCTACTATCTAAAATATTAAATGAAAAAAAACCCCATGCTGATATCATTTAAATTTTATATTTTAAATTATCTCCACGAATATACATCAAATCTCTATTATTTTTGCTCAAAAACCAAGCCCTGAAGATATTTAATGTCTATATATATTTACTTTGTCGTTAATTGTTTTATTTTCGAAGTTCCCTCCGGGCATACATATACACACAACGACCCTTTATATATGTATAGATAGATAACAACTTCCTAACAACTCAAAAGCTTGAACGAAAAGAAGACAGAAGAGAGAAAACTCGCATCAATATATTAATACCCGTATTCCTTAATTGTACGACCATTATCATCTAAAAAAAAACCCTCTGGATAAAAATCAGACCGTCCAAATCGTACAAGATAAAATGCAAAAATTGAAATCTTGATAATCTGGTTTTGCTTATTGGTCGATTTTTTTAGTGTCGTCACCTCAGCTAAATAATAGACTATTCCAATTTTGTTATAAATAAATGGAAGAAAAAAGATATTCCACACAGAAAAAATAGTAAGAAAGAAAGAGAGCAAGAGAAAGGAGGGGATTTGCCGAAGCGATAACGCTAATCTGTTTCAATCAAACATTTGGAAAAAATGAAAGAAAAACAAAGACCGAGAGAGTTAAATTAATATTATTATACTTTTTACATATTGAACTATTCGCACAATAGCACTTAAGTAAACATACCAAACGTACTAATAATTAAATAACAATACTGTGGTATATTCACAAGTCCCGCTAAAATTAGATAAAATGCTGATTATATAGGAGGTTTATAGCTCCCCATTATCATGTACCTCACATCGTTTTATTATTAACTTGATTGAATACTCACATGTCCAAATATTAGACAAATTTAGAGAGTTCCATGTTTTTTCTTCCATTTATTTATAACAAAAATGGAATGGTCTATTATTTAGCTGAGGTGATGACACTAAAAAACTCGACCAATAAGCAAAACCAGATTATCAAGATTTAAATTTTTGCATTTTATCTTGTACGATTTGGACGGTCTGATTTTTAGCCAGATTTTTTTTTTAGATGATAATGGTCGTACAATTAAGGAACACGAGTATTAATATATAGATGAGATTTTCTCTCTTCTTTACGTCAATCTTTGAGTTATCAACCTGGTGTAAATCAGAGTGGGGGAAAAAGCAAAAATGAATAATTAATAGAAAATGATGAAAAAATTTGAATTTACTTACTATTAAAGCAGTGGAAGTTAAATCACACACACACACACACACACACACACAACACACACACACAATATATATATATATATATATATATATATATATATTCTCAGACCAGAGGGTTTTTAAAGATGATAATGGTCATACAATTAAGGAACACGAGTATTAATAATAATGAGATTTTTCTGTCTTCTTTACGTTCAAGCTTTACTTACTTTTAAGTTAAACATCTTCAAGTTGATCAAATCTGGACAAAAAATGAAGATATATAAATATAAAAATATATAAATATAAAAGATAAACAAAATTTTGAAATGAGACTCGTCTAATTTTTTTATTTTTTATATTAATATCAGAGAGGGAGAAAAAAGCAAAAAAAAAAAAAAAAAAAATGAATAATGAAATAAAAACCACTCTGATCTTTTGCATTTCTTAATGATCCTCTTGGCTTTTTATTAGTTTTTAAATTTGCCTCTTCACGGCTATTTAAAAAGAATGTCATGTTTTATATTTTCTTTCTCCCATTACGTGCTTTTTCATTTCAGCCATTAAAAAAAAAATCCTTGTATTATATTTCTTACTCCCCTTGTCCCCCCTCACCCGTTTCCTTACTTCTACGCACCGTCATTTTGGGTGTCACTTATAAGCATCCATCCACGATTCAAAAACTGTTCCTCAACCTGACAAGACAGCAGAGAGTCTAATTAGGGTCTCAGCTTAATGGTAATCCTCGCAGAGCGGAAGAAACCGATTTGCTTTCAATGCCACAAAGAAATGCGAACGCAGAAGATTTCCTGGAATCGAATGATTGGAGCAAGAACGAGACGCTTCGTCTTTTCTGGAATCTGCGTCAAGAATCCGAAGACGCTCGAAAGATTCCCAACCGAAGAATTGGAAACACATGTTGGGGAAAAATTCTTGCTACGGCTGATCTCTGATAATGTGTAAAGAAACTCATCACAAGAGGAATCTTATCTCCTAACGTTTCAACTGAAAATGGACGATTTTCATCAGTTTGGCGGTTTCAAATGGAACATTTCTTTTATCAATTTACCCAAACATTATGATACATCATTTCTGGAATCTGGAGATATTTAGAGGAATTAAATTTTCAAATTTAACTATCCCTTAAATTCTTGCTGAATTTTGGAGTTATTGTATCTGAAGTTTAATTTTAAACAGAAAGGTGTATAACTATAAATAGTATACAAGGTGTGTCAAAAGTACAAGACATTTCGATACTTTTTGACACACCTTGTATTCTGAAAAAAATAACGTTCCACTCAATTTTTCTTTCAGAATACAAGATATGTATAAAAACTACCAAGTTTAAAGCTGTATTTACCATGATAGAAATGAAGAATAAATGGAATTTCTTCTTCAGCATACAAGGTGTAAAAAAAAGTAGAACAAATATCGATACTTTTTTGACACAACTTGTATAACTATAGAATAATGACGATGAATGATATATAACTAAAATAATCAAGATTTATTCAGATGCAACTTCTAACATTAATATTAATTGAATGTAATTGCATTTTATTATTCCTTTTTCTTTAATTTTTCGCCATATTTTGTCGGATTTTTCCAAATCCCTTTATATATATATATATATATATATATATATATATATAGGGATTCTATTATTATTTTATTTGGATTCTTTTATATGTTATTATTTTTTATTTAATATATTATATATATATATAATATATATATATATATATATATATATATATATATATATATATATATATATATATATATAAATAGAAAATAAATAAAATAATAATAGAGAAACATAAAATTCAAGTATACAAAAAAGTGGTCTTCTTCAGGGCAATATATTTTATATTTTTGAATAAAATAATTTTTATCTATACAACATTTTCTTTCCATTTTCTTCAATACCTCGGGTCTGTTATTAGTTGTGTGCTTTTCCAAGGCTGAAAATTGTTGATTGTTAAAACCAATTACTGAAAAGTATAAATATAAATACACGATATGTATCACTTCCTAATCGTTAGGCATGACATAACCCCAGACGGGTTGATATGCCGTTAAAATCAATAAACAAACAACAAACACTTTTAAAGTGTGCAAAATGGAGGCGCGTGGTCAAAAGGTTAACTAGGGAAATAGACTTGTCGACCCGAGTAAAATTCCTTGACGAAGCTGTTTGCATTTCACATGACGCTAATACTCTTGTGAAAGGTATGAATCCAATTCTCCCTCCAGCTATGGGTAAATAGCAGCGGAGGCTTGGATTTTTAAATATGACTAGGTAACCAGTTTAGAAGGAGGAAAACTGAATTCAAACTTGTTAAACTCCGCTTTGAGTTTGAACTCGTTTACAACGATGTAACAGTCCAGCACGATAGGCACTATATCAAAGGGTCTCGCCTCATTTTAAGACGATGAAATAGTGTTTATTAGTATTACTAGCAAATATATGCACCCTCCGGGTGCAAGTATTAAAGTTTTAATGTAATAAAATATCATATTAAATTAGAAATACTAACTAAATAAGAATGAAAAAAAAGATTTGAAACAGAGGGGGCTATAATCGAAAAATAGAACAACTGAAGCTTACTCTTCCATTTTTAATTACTAAATTTTTCTAATTTAACTATTTAGTTAAAATAGGAAGTAAAAAATAAAATTACAGTTATTTCTTCTTGTAAATAATTTTATTTTAAGATTTATCACCGAGATTTTTGCTCATATTCATTAAGATAAAAACCAAACAATTAGAAATCAATAATACCAAGCATATATTTATTAAAATCAAATTTTAAATATTAATATGCAAATTAGCCTTCTCGTTCACACTGTAAACCGCTATTTGTTGTATATATAAATACAATTGCATGTTATTAGTACGTAGATATGGTCAACAGTATTAATAATGTAAAACAATTTTATTAATAATTGAAGTTTTAAAAGAATGAAATCATGGAGAATTTAATGTAAATAATTAAGGGAATTGTGACTTGAGTAGTGGTGTAGTTTCGGTTACAGACAGAAAAACACACTATCTCCATTATAATAAGATTTGTATTATTCGAACTATTGTGTTCATCTTTATTGTTATCTGTACAACGTTTTGGCCGATGTACTCTCCAGCCTTCGTCGGGTATTTCTCGTCGTCGGACCTTGAACTGGGAACCTTCTTTTCGAATGCGGATACTTCTTGTCGTAATCGGGAAACTTATTCAATCCCCGGGGCTATGCTGTTCTCATTCCGCTAACATAGCTGGGATGGCGGTGTTAAGCTGCGTTAATTATCATTCTCTGTTACTGCTACCTCTGACGAGGATTGAACCTGCAGCCTAGAGATAATTGTCTCTTAGAACTGTCTTAACACAACGTATTTAGCCACTATGCTACGTGTCCAATTGAAAATTGTACAGATAACAATAAAGATGAGGACAATAGTCCGAATAATCCGAATAATACTAATTATCAAGCCTCATCTTAAAAAAACGAGACATTGTTCATTATCTCTCTCTCTCTCTCTCTCTCTCTCTCTGTCTCTGTCTCTCTGTGTCTCTCTGTCTCTCTCTCTGTCTCTGTCTCTCTGTCTCTCTCTGTCTCTGTCTCTGTCTGTCTCTGTCTGTCTCTCCTCTCTCTGTCTCTGTCTCGCATTCCAGCACGTTGCCAGTACAACACGGATACTCTCCCACTTTTATGATCGATATCGATGCATAGATTACAATGATACGAAAGAACGCGGTCAATTCGCTGAATTTGTGGAGATATGAGCCTTTAAAAAAAAGAACTGACAGTGCTTTAAAAAGCACCGATTTCCTTGGAAATTTCAGGTGTAGATTTTATTATCTGTTGTTAGTATGCAAGTAAAAGTTGAACTGTTTCTCAAGAAGCCATTATTTACTTTGAAATATTACTGATGGCATTGGAGTGTCAGTTTGACATAATGATATCTGACATGCAAATTGCATAGATGTGTCAATGGATTTCCCAACGCGGGAAAAAAACCAGATTGCACTCATTGACCAGTGAAGGAAATGGTGAATAGGAACATAATTAAGCGTTGGGTAATGTTACATGACTTACTTGCTACGTTCTGAACAGAATGCTTTATTATACACCATATATCTATCTCAGTAGGAAGCGCGTGGTGTAATGGTTAAAGTCATGGAAATGGACTCGTCGCCCCGAGTTCAAATCCTGGACGCGGTAATTGCATTTCACTTACCGTTAATACCCTTGGGAAAGCTATGAATCCTACTCTCCCTCCAGCTATGGGTAAATAGTAGGGCAGACTGGGCTCTTTTACCATGGCTAGGTAAGCAGTCTAGGAGAAGAAAAACTCTGAATTCAAACCTGTTAAACTCCGCTTAAGAAATTGACATTGTGTAGCATCCTGCTCGTGCAGAGGGGTTGGTATATATATATATATATATATATATATATATATATATATATATATCTGAGTGGAGGGTCGAGGTGTAATGGCCATTGTCAAAGAAATTGGACTCGTCGGCCTGAGATCAAATCAGTAGTGTGTAGAACTGCAACCACCGTGACAACACTGCCCAACCTTTATATAAATTATTGGACAATATGACCTTTAGGCACCCTTTTTTGATCTCGATTAAGAAAGGACATGTTTTCATATACACGCCAATATCCGGTTGTTTTAACAGACGATTTTTAGATTTTTTAAAATTATAAAACTAGCCCCTAACCCTAACCCCTAACCCTAACCCTAACCGCTAACAAACAACCGGATATTGACGGTGTGAATGAAAAACATGTCCTTTCTTAATCGAGATCAAAAAGGGGTGCCTAAAGGTAATATGGTTCAAATTAGTTTCTATCTAAAACAGATAGCAACACCTTTTATTCAGTGTGTTGAACAGCACTCATCTAGACAACATTTTCCTACCAATTTTTAAAGAATTATTTACTACTTAAAGAATAAGATAGCAACACCGTGTTATATTGGTTAATAAGAAACAGAAGCACCGATTCAGCCATTGTTTTATAAGAAACGGAAGCACCGTTTCGGCCATTTTTTAGTTGTGGTAATAAAAAGGCGGAAGTGGTTATTCCACCATATGACGTTCAACGTTATTTTAAATTTGAATAATAAAATATCAACACCTTTTCATTGAGTGTGTAGAACAGTATTCCTCCTACATTTTACGATTAAAGGATTTCTTATTTAAATTATCACATGGCAAGATTTTTTTATTCAGTTTGCAGATTAGCACCCCAGGAGATAACTGTCCTACCTTTTATTTTTAAATTATTTACTATCTATATCATGATACTCGTGTTTCCTACAAAACATTATAATCTTGCAACACCCTCTGGTTGAAAATGAGTCCGTCCAAATCGTCCAAGATGAAATCTAGAAATAAAAATTCTAATTATCTGGTGTCGCTTAATCACAGAATTTTTTATTTCTTATGAGTGTCGTCACCTCAGCTAAATAATTGACCATTCCGTTTTTATTATGAAGAAAGGGGAAAAAACGACACGCTCCACCGAAAAATATAAGAATGAGCAGAAGAAAGATATAGAGAGGAGTGGGCGCGTGGAAGCGATAATGCTAATGTATTCCAATCGAGCATATTGAAAAGATGAAAAGGAAAGAAAGAAAAAAGAGTGAAAGAGATAAATGAAGATGATTATACTTTTTACATATTGAACTAGTTTGCTCTTAAGTAAACATATCAATAATTGTGGTATACCCACAGTTATTGCGAGTTTAAATCATAATATAGCAACACCTTTTTTATTTAGTGTGTAGAACAGAAATCCTTCACACAACCCTGTCCTGCCTTCCAATAAGTAAAGATATATTGAAATATTATATATATTGAATCTTAATATCCATTTATTTGAATATTAAATATCAAAATGGTGATTTAATCCATACACAAAATTAAATTAAGAACTTTCTAAAAAAAAAAAAACTAAAAAAAATTAAATTAATCCAAATAAGAATGAGGATTTTTACAAAATTCAAAAGCTTTTTTCTTTCTTTTTTCCTCTATTTTCCAAACTTTGAAAAAAAAATTAATTTTTTCTATAATTTTTTTTGATTTAAAAAAAAAAGTTTTTATATTTATTTAGGTTATCTTCAAGATAAGGACTCCCAAATTTTTCAGCTTTTTTTTCTTTTTTAATCTTCCAAACGAAATCATAATATAGTAACAACTTTTTTATTTAGTGTGTAGAACAGAACTCCTTCACACAACCCTCTCCTGCCTTATATTATCAAATTACTTCCAATCTAAATCATACCATAGCAACACCTTTTTACAGACCGTGTAGAACATCACCATTTCAAGACAACCCTGTACTACGTCACTTCCGGCTGAGTTTGCGCAAATTCTCATGGCAAAAGCTGTATAGAATTAATTATGATTGAACAAACCTTCATTGTGAAATCATAACCACGCCTGAACATGGCGAACAAGAGGTGATCATTACTGATAAGAATATCTTATAATGGACGGCTAAATGTGAGGCGGATTAGCGCGCTAATCCTAATCCCATGATTACAGCCAATGGAAGAATATGGCCTTTGACGATACGAGGTGATAAATGCAAAGGGATTTATCAGTTTCTATCGCTGATCCGTTCTTTTGTGTTTTGACTAAGGATTCATAATGACTGAATTGGTGCTGACTTGGGCCACATAAAGCGGAATAATATTCTCTTTCAAGAATTAGATGTGTTGTAATTATAGCGAAAAACTTATCAATTCTTGACGATAATAATCTTCTGATTTTGATTAGTCTCGTGTATGTAACTTTCCATTTCACAAATTTGACCTCCTGTATTGCAGCCTTGTGCCAGACTTGTATACCATTTCTTGGCTTCTGCTATTACGACAACAAACATCGTTCGCTTTTTGTGTTTATTAATAACATCATTAGTTTGTTTCAAACACACACCACACACACACACACACACACACACACACACACACACATATGCATATATGTGTAAATTTCATTATCCTGGCATATATATATATATATATATATATATATATATATATATGTGTGTGTGTGTGTGTGTGTGTGTGAAGAGATGGAAGTGAATCCGGCGGTATGTAGTATATTAAGAATTTTTTTAAAAAACACAGGTTTAAAATAAAATGAGTGGTAAGTTTAAGAAAAAAGAATATCTATTTAACAGATCGAAACACTGCAGCGTCGGCTAATAAACTTACCATTTATTTTATTTAAACCTGTGTTTTTTTCAAATTTCTTAATATACTACACACATATATATATGTGTATATGTGTGTGTGTGTGTGTGTGTGTGTGTGTGTGTTTGCGCGCGTGCGAGTATGCGTGTGTGTGAGTTGAAAAATCTCTATTATAATTAAGATGTTAAAACATTGACCAACCCAGTTTCTTCTATTATACTTTGTAACACAAATTTTGTTTCTGGATAGTATAGTGTTATTTCTTCCTTATGTTGCAAAGTTTGGTTTTCTGCTCAGGATAATGTAATTTATACACATATGTATATGTAAGTGTATGAGTGTGTGTGTGTGTGTGTGTGGGTTGAAAAATGGAAGTGAATCCAACAATTATGTTGAAAGATAAATGTAAAAAAATGTTGTATGGATAAAAAAATTATTTATTGGAATGCCGACACGTGTTTCGACCATGAGTTTCTCCTTGTGTATATTGTATTTTATTCATATTGTTTTAAATACAAAATAAAATAAAATAATCGAGTAACATAACATTTTCAGAGCAAAATTCATTGATGTTTAAATATAAAACGGTAAGAATACAGAGAATTTGGATGTGTTCGAAAAAAGAATATTTTTTGAAAATTCAAGAGACGCTTACGGTTTGATAGTTTATGTAGAATATATATATATATATATATATATATATATATATATATATATATATATAATCCAAAAGTCCAGAGAAGAAATCTTCCTTACGACACAAGAGTTTTATTAAAAAACCTGTCGCAGTTTGAGAGCTCAATGTGTGCTCTTAATGTTAGAGTCACAGAGCAAATATATAAGTAAAGAAATAACAAAAGACTTAGCAAAAAAATAACAAAAATCTATAATGCTAAGCTCCCTGAAATATATTATAATGCTAAATCTCTAAAGTCTTTTGTTATTTCTTTACTTTATATATATATATATATATATATATATATATATATATATATATATATATATATATCAGGTGTAAGGATTTCGCGTATGGTTCACATATTTGTTTATAAAAAATGAAAAACAATTGTGATGTCAACACTATTTCTTAAATATTAGTATGTCTGAACACTTTCATTGACTATCAATTCATGCTTTAAAAAACCCAGATTTTAATTTTTTTATAACACTCACGCACGCATTATTAGCTCAGTCGGTAGAGCGTTCGGCTAGAAACCACAAGGTTCCTAGTTCGATACCGGTCCCCGCTAACTCAGAGTTTGAGTAGCACAGGGTACTGTGCGGTAAAGTAATGTGCTGATGGCAGGTGTGGCGCTCCACCTCAGACTCAAAAACAATCTCCTTGGTCTAGTGCTATTGAAAATGGGATAGAATAGGTTAAAGAATCCGGTTTTCCCTATTATTTATCCATAGTTGGAAGATTAAGATTCATACCTTTCCCAAGGGTATTAGCGCTAAAGGAAATGCAATTACCACCTCCAGGATTTGATCTCGGGCGACGAGTCCATTTCCCATGACTTTAACCATTACACCATGCACTTCCATACAGGCGGGATTGAAATCCAATCGGTTCAGCATCAGTCGGACAGCTTAACCGCGAGGCTATCGTCACCTCTAGAATGCGAAGGGGATTTTAACTGTCTTAATACACACATATGTATGTAAAGGTTGCCATAGAGTGCTCCATCCCTTATAAAGAAGAGCGTTGCGTTACGCTTTAGTTGGCGTCGTCAGCAAAATCCCCCACCCCATATATATATATATATATATATATATATATATATATATATATATATATATATATATATATATATATATATATATGAAACCAAAATTATAAGGTATAGCTTCAGCAGAAATTGAGTTCAGGATTAATTTTGTAAACATTCTACAATCAGCTGTAAAGTCCATAGGCTGACCAAGATACTTTCATGGAATATTAGTAAATGAGGTTATATGTGGAATTAAAAAATATTTCGCGGGTCTCAAGACGTCACTCATCGCAAATGTCGTCATCGTCGTGGTGGTTAACTTGACACAGACAACTGTTTGCTCAGTCAGTAAAGCATCCGCCTCGGAACCAAAACATCCGGGATCGATACCGGCCCGTGCCATCTCAGCATATGAGTAACAAAACTTGGATATGTGCATTGGAAAGCTGATGGTAGGTGTGCCACTCCAACTTAGACGTCAAAACAATGTCCTTTGTGTAGCGTTGCAATGTTTGCTCATTTGAATTCCATAATATTCAAATATATAACTATTTTTTTTTACCCAACATGAAATATTTTTTAAAGTAAGTTTAATAATCATGTTAAACCAGACATGTATTCCGAATTTCACTCTATAAATTAATGATTAAAGTAATCAAAAAAATCTATTTTAAAGCATAATTTCAATTTCGTAAAATTTACGCTCAACTAAAATTGAAATCATGCCGTAAAAAGATACTTTTGTTTTGTTTTATTTAAACAAACCAAAATTTATTCTTTGTGGTCTGGAGAAAGGGGGGACGAATCTACCTAGAGTTAGGAGGTGTTGGGAGAGGGTTTGAGTGCTGATTTTTTAGTAATAAAACTATTACAGGCTGTAAGATCTCCCACTCCCGTTAACTCCCCACTCCCGTTAACTCCCCCACCCTCGTTAACTCTCTATAGAGGGGAAGAAGAAATTAGTATATAATATTAGACAGGGATTGATCTGTTGTTGACTTAATTGCTAATTACAGCTAATTAAAACCAATTAAACTGATTTTTTTAAACAATGAGTAGTCCTAAAACCAAGGAATATCTAAGTATAAATATTGTGTCCATAACACAAATAGAAAAAAAAACCTTTGAAAGTTGATAATCTCAGCTTTAGTATATATATATATATATATATATATATATATATATATATATAATGTGTGTGTGTTGTGTCTTTATCAGGCCAAACTTAATCGTATCAGCTTGCAATAATCTAGTCGGACATTTTGCAGCTTCTCTACGTTTGCCGATATTTCTAAATACAGACGTAGCCATGTTTGTTTGTTTGTTTGTTGTTGTTGTTGGTTTTTTTTTTGTTTGTTTTTTGTAAATATATTGTATTTCTACTTTTAAAAACACCATCGCTGAAGAACAGAAACAAGAAGAAAAAATCTGCCTTTCTTCTGATTTTTTCCGAAGATTGCTGTTGATGAACAAACACGGTGACATTTGCTTTCCGATTTGGTTGGGTATTATTTTTTTTTCTCTCTCTTTGCTGTTATGTTTATTACGATTTTTTTCAGCGTCTCCAAACAATAATATCAGAAGAATCTTTATTCTGCAGCGATGAGTCAATATTGTTTTATTAAGAGAGATTTTTTAAAGAATCAATTTGTAAATAGTTATCGATTGAGGAAAGATAAAATACATCCAAACACGCCATTCACACGGAAAAATAAAGTTAAGAAATTAAAAATATTCATTTAACCTGTCGACACTTATTTTATGCCTAGAAGTCAAGGAATCATGTTTATTATATTTACATTTTTTTCTTTAAATTGAAATGTTGAAATAAGCAGAGATTTTTTTCCTTTAAATCAATAACAATGTTGAAATATAGGAGAGAATTTTTTTCTTTAAATTTCAATCAATAGAAGTGTTAAAATATAGATGATTTTTTTTTCTTTAAATTTGAATCTATAAAAATGTTTAAATCTAAAAGAACTGAAAAATAAAGTTCAGAAATTTAAAATATTCATTTAACCCGTCTACACTTATTTTATGTCTAGAAGTCATATATATATATATATATATATATATATATATATATATATATATATATATATATATATATTGAAGGCAAAATAATGCAAATTTATGTTGAAAAACATATTTATTTAAATTTTCTTTTATTTCTTTTTTCTCTTAATAATTTTCGGAGTAAATCCATCTTCAGAGAGTTTATTATAGAGTTGAAAATATTCCATCTGTGTTTGTTAAAGTCAACTGCGTTCTAATTTTCAAACCTCCCGCAAATGCATCAACTTACGGGTCTTAACGGAACTTTACGATCTCTGCCGAACTTGAAATCTTAACGGAACTTTACGATCTCTTCCGAACTTCAAATCTCCATCAAATTCAACGGAATTAGAACGCAGTTGACTTTAACAAACACAGATGGAATATTTTCAACTCTATAATAAACTCTCTGAAGATGGATATTATCCGAAAATTATTAAGAGAAAAAAGAAAAAAAAGAAAATTTAAATAAGTATGTTTTTCAACATAAATTTGCATATTTTGCCTTAAAAAAAAAAAAAATATCGTATTACATTTATAATTAATGCTTCTAACACACTATAAAAACAAAAAAAAAATAAAATAAATATATATATATATATTATATATATATATATATATATTGATTTTTATATATTTATTTGCATGGCTACTAATCTACTACCATATTGGTTTCATGCTCTTTTAAACTTTCTGGTTTAAACAGAGCAATCTCCAGGCAGTATACATATTTGAAATTTAAAAAAAAATGGATAAAAGGTAATGTGCGTTGGCGATTTTAAAATTGTGTAACTATGTACGGGTTATTTACATAAGGGGTGTATAAGTATACATGGTTTGTCCCATGCATACGCGTGCATATACTGGCATGCAGACACACGTAAAAAACACATCGCCGCGTTCACGCAGGCGTATATATATATATATATATATATATATATATATATATATATATATATATATATATATATATATATATATATATGAGTATAGATAAAAGGATATGAAAACAACACAATATGCAGTTAAAGTGAAAAGATTTTATAACATATTCATAGCTAATATTGAACAATATTTCGATTTAAAAAAAATCATCGTCAGAGCTTGTTTATAATCCAGACTTATCAATAGCGGAGACGAAAATCAATGTTTTCGTTTTAATTTTATATTATTTTTATGGAAAATTTAAAAAAAAAATTATTATGGAAACTGGATATATATATATATATATATATATATATATATATATATATATATATATATATATGAGAAGTAAACAAACAGACAACGTGTTTTGATATGGCTTTTTTAGCCGACAAAATTTTGGGAGAATATGAGCTTAATTGAAGTCATACCTAATTTTGAAAATTAGGTACGACTTCAATTAAGCACATATTTTCCCAATATATATATATATATATATATATATATATATATATATATATATATATATATATATATATATATATATATATATATATAGATGTGCCAAAAAATTATAGAGATTTTTTGTACTTTTTGCAACAGATTTTAGTCTGAAATAAATAACGTGCCATTCATTCTTCATTTTTATCTTGGTAAATACAAGTTTGATACTTTTTTGACATACCTTGTATTCTGATAATTTAATCATGGACATTATTTTTTCTCAGAATGCAAGGTGAATCAAAAAGTACAAACATCTCGATACTTTTTGACACACATTATATATATATATATATATATATATATATATATATATAAATGATTTCTCCCCGTACTCGTGTTTCGAAGTTTACTTCTCATCAGTGTGGCTACCTCTAGTTGGGATCGAAACCTGACTCAATTTTCGTCTGCCAAGTCTCTTACCCATGCAGCTATTAGCGGTTGTCAATTTTTGAGTGAACAATTAATTGATACATTCCTACGCGGAATGATATTATTAACACCAGAGGACTCTAGACTTGTAAACAAGTCGAGTTTCAGCTTATACGCCAAGCGGTGAAGTTTCATTCAATTAATGTGCCTTCTACAGAACTCTCCAAGTGGGGGCATATACATATATATATATAATAAGTTATCCGCATACATATATGTATATATATACTTTGTGTGTCAAAAGTATGGAGAATATATATACATATATATATATATATATATATATATATATATATATATATATATATTATATATATTATATATAATATATATATATATATATATATATATATATTATAATTATATTAGCTTGAAGGCAATTACAATGCATGTATCGCATAAAATTAGATACTTCTTTTTTTTATAGAAA
>CM042158.1:36241682-36271682 GCA_023376005.1 Doryteuthis pealeii | reverse complement strand
GATGTATAAAGGGATCACCTAATCCCGGCTAGTGTTGATTAACAAAAAATAAAATAAAATAAGAAAAAAAGAACGTGGCAATTGGTTGACTTTGTGATTCCAGCAGATCACAGGGTGAAGTTGAATAAAAACGAAAATATGAACAATACCTGGACTTTGCCAGAGAATTGAAAAAGCTGTAAAATATGAGGGTGAAAGTGATACCAATTGTAGTTGGTGCACTTGGAACGGTCCCAAAAAACTTGGAAAAAAGACTGGAGGACTGGAAATCATAGGAAGAATTGAGACCATCCAGACTACTGTATTGTTGCAAACGGCTAGAATACTCAGAAAAGTCCTGGAGACCGGAGGGGACTTGTTGTCACTCAGACTCCAGTGAAAACAATCAGCTAACGTTGATGGAAAAACTCAAAAGGAGTGAAAATAATAATAATAATAATAATAATAATAATAATAATAAGAAGAAGAAGAAGAAGAAGAAGAAGAAGAAGAAGATCAACATATATGTTAGCTGATGGTTTTCACTGGAGTTATATATGAGGAGAGAGACAGAGAAAGAAAAAAAGTGTGTGTGAGTGTGTATGTGTGTGTGCGTGTGTGTGTGTGAGAGAGAGAGAGAGAGAGAGAGAGAGAGAGAGAGAGACAGAGAGAGAGACAGAGACAGACAGAGAAACAGAGAGAGTGACAGAGTTAGAGACAGAGACAGACAGACAGAGACAGAGAGAGAGAGAGAGAGAGAGAGGAGAGAGAGAGAGAGAAAGGGCAAGAAAAGAAATTATGACAACGTATGGAAAAATGTCGTGAAAAAAAAAAAAATAAGTAAAACAAAGTAGACGTTAGTAATTCGATCGTTTTGTTTATTTGTTTTGCCACAAAAGATTTATATATATATATATATATATATATATATATATATATATATATATATATGAGAGTACACAAACAGTTTGTTTGAGATGGCGATAGCCGACAATTTTTGGGGAATATGTGCTTAATTGAAGTCATACCTAATTTGAAAATTAATTAGTTGATACTTAATAATTAGGCGAATATATCTGTTCAGATGTAAGGCGTAAACAAATCGAGAAAAGTCATAATTATCAACTAATTAATTTTCAAATTAGGTATGACTTCAATTAAGCACATATTCCCCCCCCAAATATATATATATATATATATATATATATATATATATATATATATCAAAAAGACTGACTTTGGTATTAACTCACCCAATCTCCCTTCAACTAGTAGTGCAGACTGGGATATTTAATCATGGTTATGTAACCAGCATAGGAGAATGAAAACCCTAAATTCAAACTTTGCTTAAAAAATTGACCTTATGTCATAAAAATCTTGTAAAATAAATATAATGAAAAGCAAATATTTTAACACAAGGCTAAAATCATGGCCATACAGAGAATTCACCAGCAAATACCTTCAACTATGACTGTAACCATTACGCCATACGAGGCGTCAACACAATTGTACTAGAAATACTTCTTAAAGCACTAGAAATTGTTGAAGTACACATGTTCTTCCACTTAGATAGTTACGGGTTATATTGCGCCAAAAATACCCTATATTGGCTATTATCCTGAGTTCCCTCTTCACGTTAATAGCTTTTCCTTCTTTTTCTTTTTTACTCTGGGCAGGGGATACACTAAGATGTTTAGCAGACATTGTGATTGACTTTGAAAACACCGGTAAGTTAACACTTAGATTTTAAGTCTAGTGGGACTGAAAATTGGTTCTACGATACTTCCTTCTCTTGACAACAGCTGTAATATTGTAGAACATTGATAGATTCGTCTAGCCTCACTCAACCGAAAAAAAGGATAGACACAAATTGAAATGTGAGACCAGATAAATGGCCATAACGATTGATTTAAAGAAAACGACTAAGTTGGACAACTTATAGCGTATACAATTTATCTAATTTCACGTTTTGAATTAATGTTTTATTAATTACATAACATGTCGACTACAAGCCTTGTCGGTTCGAGTGGAAAATATGCTGACTGACTTCCTCTTATTTGCTTAGATATATAAACATGTTTGGAGAAAATTCTCACTCTATAAGAACAAAAGAAGGAAGCGCATGTTGTAATGGTTAAAGTCATGGGAAATGGACTCGTCGCCCCGAGTTCAAATCCTGGACGTGGTAATTGCATTTCACTTAGCGCTAATACCCTTGGGAAAGGTATGAATCCTACTCTCCCTCCAGCTATGGGTAAATAGTAGGGCAGACTGGGCTCTTTAACCTTGGTTAGGCAACCGGTCTAGGAGAAGGAAAACTCTGAATTCAAACCTGCTGAACTCCGCTTAAGAAATTGACCTTGTGTCACATCCTGCTCGTGCAGAGGGGTTGGTAAATATATATAAGAACAAAAGAAGGAATAGAATTTCACGATGAAATTTGAAATGTCAGATTAATATGTCTTCATCAAAATGAATTATATTTCTGGGTGTGTTTTAAAAAATTGTGTTTATACAAAAGTTATTTTTTGCAATTAAATCAACATAAGAAGAGACGAAAGATGATGAAAATGTAAAAAAAAACTCTTCTTAAATAAATAATATAGAATAGAGAAGAATTGTGTATATTATTTGAATAAATAAATGGGGTAAATGAGGTTGATACAAAAGAAATAAATAAACAAAATAAACGAAGAAAGAATAAGGAAAGTGTGAAATATATTAGAGATAAAAAGAAACTAAAGTAAATTAAGAGAGAAGGGCAAAGACAGTGAGTTATCTATATGTACATATATAAAGGGCAGTTGTATGAATCTGTATGTCCGGAGGAAACTTCGAAAATAAAACAATTAAGGACAAATATATATATACACATTAAAAATCATCAGGGCTTGGTTTTTGAGCAAAAATAACAGAGATTTTATTTATATTAGTGAAGATAATTAAGAAATAAAATCTAACTGATAACAGCTTGAATTTATTTTGTGTTCAATATTTTTAAAAGTAGACATTAACATTTCTTTGCAGAGTGGCTGGATCAATGCAAGGTCTTTTTTTACGTAGGGATTTTAATTGGGCATTCTACGAGGATCCAACTCACGATTCAGTAATAATGCAGGACTAAATTTTAAAAATCCCCCTCTACACAGGCAGTTGGGAGTATCTGTATGTCCGGAGGAAACTTTGAAAATAAAACATACATACACACATAACTGCCCTTTATATATGTATAGATGTTTTTTCACTACCGCCTAAGCCAGTGGTCCACTGGAGACTGAGCGACAGCAAATCTCCTCGGGAATCTTCTGAGTATTCTAGCTGATTTTAACAGTGCTGGTGTTTGGATTGTCCCGATTCTTCTTCGGATTTCCAATCCTTCCAGACTCTTTTCCAAACCCCTGGGAACCTAATATCATTATCTTCATCATTATCATTATCATCATCATGCTCCTAATTAATTTTTGACATCAGTTATAACGGATGGTATTCACCGAAGTTGGAGCTACATTAATTATTTCTCTTTTTCTACTCCATATTCCAGCTCATCTCCCATGTACTTTTAATTTTGATTAAGTTACTGCATATTTTGATGGTTTAGTTTGCAGTACTGATAGCCAATTAAAAAATACAGCAGCGCAAAAAAGCAGTAATTAATTAACGACCAATGATCGGTATCATCTGATGACTGGCATTAAATATACGAGCCGGGTCAGAGGAATTCAGACTTTTCACTCGTATATATTTCTTCCACTTCCTCTTCCATATTCTTTGGGATGTTCTAATCTGGTGCGAAGAATTTGAAGTTCTTCACCGAACAAATCAATACCAAAGCGAAACAAGCCCTGGAATTATCTTCCTGCGGAAGAGACGGAAGATAATATCTCCATGTTTTGTAATTCCCCGAACGCCGCTGACGATCTCCCCATGTCAAAAATTGTTTCTTCTAAGTGAATTAATCTGAAAACGAATTTGACAATTTCTCAAAATTCTTCCCTTGTTGATTATCAGATTCCGAAAAAAAAATTATGACAAATTGTTGAAATTCCTTCGCACGTCGCATGGAAAGACTTTGAAGGATTCTTAGAACGCGTTGACAAAATTATAAGGAACAGCTGCGTGAAACTGTCAACACGCTAATCAGGAAAATCTTTTGAATTATTTACAGTGAATATCTGATCGCTATCACGCGGCACAAATCTTTAACAGATGAGGATAGAAACGCAAGAACATATTACATCTACACACACACACACACACACATATATATATATACATATATATGTGTGTATATATATATATATATATATATATATATATATATATATATATATAATATCTGGATATTACTAGATCACTTGGTGAGTTAGAGAGGACAGGTTTTGAGGTGTTATAAGTGGACTGCTAATTATCAATGATAGAGCCATTGTATGTATTAGAATAAATATGTATTAGGGCATATATATATATATATATATATATATATATATATATATATATATATATATATATATGTGTGTGTGTGTGTGTATATATGTACAAAAATATAAAACACACACACACACACACACACACACACATATATATATATATATATATATATATATATATATATATATAGCATGTAAGTCATTCTGTGATGCTGGGTTTCAGGCCTCTGTATAAAACACACACACACACACACACACACACACACATATATATATATATATATATATATATATATATATATATATATATATATAGCATGTAAGTCATTCTGTGATGCTGGGTTTCAGGCCTCTGAAGCATTCATTAGACAGAGCTCTTATTATATATATATATATATATATATATATATATATATATATATATATGTGGTTATTACTAGCTTACGGTGAGTTTAAGGAGACAAGATTTGAGGTGTTATAAGTGGAATGCTAATTATCAATGATAGAGCCATCGCATGTACTAGAATAAATATGTATTAGTGTATATATATATATATATATATATATATATATATATATATATATATATATATATATATATACCAACCCCTCCACACGAGCAGGATGCGCCACAACGTCAATTTCTTAAGTGTAGTTCAACAGATTTGAATTTAGAGTTTTCCTTCTCCTAGACCGGTTGCCTATCCAAGTTTAAAGAGCCCAGTCTGCCCTACTATTTATCCATAGCAGGAGGGAGAGTTGGATTCATACCTTTCCCATGTGTATGAGCGCTAAGTGAAATGCAATTACCACATCCAGGATTTGAACTTGGGGCGACGAGTCCATTTCCCATAACTTTAACCATTACACCACGCGCTTCCTATAGCTGGTTATAAAAGTCTTTGCTGCACAGCCCACACTGACGTGCTTGTGTACTGGTTTCCATAAGAGAATGTAACTTATGAGTTCGTCCTTGCTTCTCCTACACTGTCCAGCATGTCTTGTTCGTCTGACCCGGATAGTTTGTGAGATAGTAGGCAAATGGCCGTACAGTTGATTTCTTGCGGGATGTTGTTTCCACGGCTTGTTTAAGATTGTGCAGCTCCCATCTAGCTTATTCCCTAGGCGCTTCGTTAGGGTCCAAGTATTGCAGCCGTACAGTAGTACTGATACAACTACTGTTTGGAAGAATTGTTGTTTTAACTTTTCAATGAGATCGGATTTCCATATGACTGATAGACTGCCTATAGCAGACCATGCCTTTCCTATGCGTAAAATAACCCCAAAATAGTCGACATCCCGCTAAGAAGAATCCATTAATCCTAAATACAAGGTATATATAAAAAATAATTTCAAATTCAAACTACATTTTATCCCCTTCAAATAATCCCCTTGGAGTCTAATGAACTTTCCCATCCTTCTCTGTCACGCTTGCATGCACTCCTAGAAGGATACTTTGATGACCCACTTGAGCCTGGGGAAAGGAAAAAAATCCCATGAAGCCAGGTCGGGTAAGTAGGGCAGGTTGCTCCAGCACAGTGATGTTCTTCTGGGTCAGGAACTTTCGGATACTCAGGGCAAAGTCGGCAGGTGCGTTGTCATGCAGAGGTGCAGTCAGTGCATTCTAACGCCCCAGCGATAGGGCGGTGCTAGTGCAGAGAAGATTTGTAAATACATTATGCGTAAAATAACTCCAGAAGAGTTGACATGCCGTTAAAAACAGTCCATTATTCCAAATATGAGCATCGATATCCAAATGGACCACAAATATAAAGAGAACGTAAGTGATTCGCGAATTGTTTAGTTGAAACAGAGATGATTCCATGTATTTGCTTGAGATATGAATAGCGAAGAACTATCCATTAATAGTAAAAAGTAAAGTCGACGGGGCGGCCTAAAGTCGGTATCATCCAGTCAGCGAGGGAGTCTATCCCCTTTTCAATAGCACTAGACCAAGGAGATTGTTTTTTAGCATCTGAGGTGGAGCGCCACACCTACCATCAGCTCCTTACTTTGCCGCACAGATCCCTGTGCTACTCATACGCTGAGTTGGCGGGGACCGGTATCGAACTAGGAACCTTGTGGTTTCTAGCCGAACGCTCTACCGAATGAGAATCTGCAGAAACCTAAAGGAAATATACAGTAACGGTATAAATGAATGATACATTATCAAATCGATTAAAAAAATATTGAAAATATATCAAATAAATGATAAAACACTAGAAAGAAAATTAAAAAACAACGAAGAGAAAAGAAAAAAATAATGAAAATAAACAACTAAAAACAAGAACATATTAAACTATTTTGCAATAGTTTTTTAACATATCAAACGTTGTTGTAATAATTAAATTACTATACTGTGGCATATCCACAGGTCCTGCTTGTTACAATTAATACTATGACATAAATAGTAAAAAAAATATATATATAGTTGGGATACAAGTTCGAAAGTATGGGGTATCCAGCGCGAATCGAACTCTCTATTCAATAGTAATTGATCTAGGAGATTGGCTTTCTAAACAGTATACCACGATGCATTTAGAATATTGTATTTGGTATATTTCAAAGAAATCCTATTCTTTACTACGAAAAGAGTGAGAGAGTTAAGATTATTATAATTTTCACACATTGATTTTTTATAGCTCTTAAGCAAACATTAATAAACTTTTATGTAATAACTAATTAAGAGTTACCTCCCCCTATTTTATGATTACATCCGTTTTAGAGATCTCTCTAGTGAATACTAGATTATATAAACTCTCAGTAAGTGTACCAATTATTCTAAGTAGAACACATTTTTCCAAAGTCAATCGGTGTTATCGTTTGTCATTACACGTTGTAATCAATAAATTATCACACTGTCCTATATACACAGGTCCTGCTAGTTTATCTAAATATGCATCGGTATTCTAATGGGCCACAAATACAGAGAACCTAAGTGATTTGTCAACTGTCTAGTTAAAACTGAGAGATGATTTCATGTATTTGCTTGATATAGGAATAGAGAAGACGTATGGTTTAACAGAATCTGCAACTTGCCATATCGACTATTGCCGATTACTCTCCAATCAGCCATGACTCCCCCCTCCAAATCCGTAGATAGATAGAATTGACAACTTATTAAGGTGCTGATTGGGCAAAATGAACGATTTAATGAGAAGGGAGCCTCTTCACCAGACACCAGCCACACCGTTTTCCGTATCTAGGTTGTACGCTCATTATCTCAGTAAATTTTGCATGTATGATCAGGGACATCTTCATCGTTAGCTCGATTAGCCCCCGCTTCTGCCGGCATCCAGACGCCGTTAATTGCCACCTCGATCACTCCTTTCACGCGCCAAATCGTCATCTTCATTACTGACATCATTCCAGTCACTAACCATCCGATAGTTTCCACTGTTATCCTTATAAAAGGATTCACCGCTTGCGTTACCGACATCTTCATAATAATTAACCAGTCTACTGAAACTAATAATCTAGTCGTTATCATCCCTCACACAACAAAGGGCGCCATTGTTGTAAATAATATTACAAACATAATCCGTAGAGTTGAATGAAAGAGAAAAAAGAGAGAGAGAGAGAGAGAGAGAGAGAGAGAGAGAGAGAGAGAGAGAGAGATGATTTTGGCGTGGCCGATCCGTTGATGATTAAAGCTGTGTTTCAAGTCCTATACAGCAGAATGATTCCTATTCGTTGACAAACTCAATATTGTCAAATCTTAAAATCAAGAAATTGAAGACGATTCATAATTATTACCAAACAAATTGAATAAAAGAAAGTAAAAAAAAATAAAAATATCAACTAGTATCGAGACTGAAGCTGTATTTACAAAGAGAGAAATGAACAATGAATGTGTAATAAGTAATTGAGAGTTAACTCCCCTACTTTATGATTTCCTCCGCATTAGAGATCTCTCTAGAAAATACTAAACTATATAAACTCTTAATAAGTGTACCAATTATTCTAAGTAGAATAAAGCTTTCCAAAGTCTATCAGTGTTATCCTTTGTCATTACAGAATAGAATTTTCTGCAAATTATGAGAGTGTGTTGAAAAAATCTGTTTACCAAGATAGAAATGAACAATTAAGATATTAATTTTATTCACAATTAAAAGTGTGTTAAAGTTTGAGACTGAAGCTGTATTGTAAAAAATACAGCACAAAAAAGAGTAGAGGTACTTACCTTCCAGCTGCTCGGGCAACAGTGAGTATTAATATGCGCCTACCTTGTGTTGGTCACATTTATTACATGTTTATCTGCATTAAATGTCCCAAGTCATACCTTGGGCTATGATATAAGGGGCTTGTTTTGATGCAGATCACGTTGGTGTTAGTAGCTTTCTACCTACAAGATGCCGAACGTGCTTATAGAACTATTGTGATCCTAGACTAGTAGACCATGGTACCAAATACCGAACCAAAGTTGCAAAATCGCCAATTATGGTGGGTGTTCAAAAATATGGAGACTGAAGCTGTATTTACCAAGACTGAAGAGAACAGTGAATGAAATGTTTTTTGGTTTTTTTTCAAATTGGGAGAAGTGTTGAAAAAGGATCGAGACTGAAGCTGTATTTACCAAAACAGAAAAGACTAATTGTTTTTGCAAAATTTAGCCTTTAGAATTTTTAGTGCATTTTAGTATCTTTGATGCCATTTCCTCAAACAATGGTGCAAGTAAAAGATCTAATTTTTGGTATCAGTATTTTTACTAACACACAACTTTTTAGTGCATTTTTAGACGATATTTGATGCTATTTCTAATTTTTGGTATCAAACTATAAACAATGTTTTAAAATATTTTTGGTAAAATTTAACACAACTTTTGACAATTTGATATTTTTTTAAAGTGAAAAATTGACCTACCCTAATGGAGAATAACCTTTTTTATACTTGTTGCAATAACAATACTTGAAATCTACCAAATAGTTAGTTCAATTTGCTGGATTCCCTATACTTGCAAACTTGTGCCATATCCTACCTGTAGCGAATGTGTTTGGTACCTACCTGTAATAAATTACAGTCAAGTCATGCTAAAAGCACAGGTTCCCACAAAATCACTGAAGTTAAACAGCAATGAGCCTGCCCAATACTTAATTGCGTGACCACTTAAGCAACAGTGGTACTGCTGTCTGTTAGTTGCTGTTCAGTTTGGGATTGAATTACCTAATACTTCCTTATTACTAAGGATATCCACCTCGGTAGAATTACCTTACGAGGTATTCGCTACAGTATTTACCAAAATAGAAATGAACAACGGTTTTCTTCAAATTACACTGGTCTACAAAGAAATTGAGGCAAGCACAAAAATAGCTGTTTTAACATAATTTATGGGTGCTGAATTCAGATCGAAAATCTGTTTTTACTCATCACCTCTAATTTTTTAGATATGCATGCTGTACATTTTGTACACATACTGTACATAAAGGCGTATATGCATTCAGGGTTAATTTCTAATATTGTGTGACTTATGTCTTCTTTTTTAGTTATTATGCAATAAATGTAAGTGATAGCATTACATTATATATATATATATATATATATATATATATATATATATAAAGACGATTTTGGCAGTTAAGCGTAGCCAACTCGTCTCAATCAACAGCCAGTAGTGCACTGGCCAGTAGTGCACTGGCAGTCAGCAGATCACCAAAGAAAACACATTTCTAACTGTCTAACAAAAAATAATTGAATACCACCAAGAATGATCAAAAGAAAACATATTCGGCATGATATAACCCAACAAGGGTTGACATGCCATAAAATCAATCCAACCAAACAACCAACTGACCAAATCTACAGAAGTATAGTCTTACCATCAGATACATTTAAGGAAGTGGGTCTTAGCGCTTTGCAGGAGATATCAGTAAAGTCGATGGAGTGGACTATTGAGGGTCTCAGCCTAACAGTAAGATATTCTATTTCCTTTTTGCTATCTTTAGACCCGAGTGATTGTCATTAGGTAGGGCGGCATACCTACCATTGACTACTAGATGCTTTTCCGCATAGATCTCTCTCTCTCTCTCTCTCTCTCTCTCTCTCTCTCTCTCTCTCTCTCTCTCTCATATATATATATATGTCGGGTGGCCAAAAGTCTGTATCAGCCGAACTGCGGAGTCTATCCCCTTTTCACTAGCGCTAGACCAAGGATATTGTTTTTAGGGTTTGAGGTGGAGCATCACACCTCCCATCAACTCCTTACTTTACCACACAGATCACTGAGTTGGCCAGGGCTGATATCGAACCAGGAACCTTGTGGTTGCTAGGCGAAATATATATAAAAGTCAATTTCTCAAGCGAAGTCTAAAAGGTTCGCATTCAGAGTTGTCCTTTTCCTAGACTGGTTACCTAGTCAAGGTTAAGAGACCCACTCTGCCCTACTGTTAACCCATAACTAGAGGAAGTTAAGTTGGATGCATGCCTTTCCAAACTGTATTAGCGCTTTGTGAATTGCAACTAGCCTCGTTCAGCAATTGAACTCTGGTCGACGAGTTCCTTTGCCACGACTCTAAATTTTACACCGCGCACACGCGTTTGAACCGGGGTTATAGTCAGCGTATTATATACCGCACCGACAGGATAGATAACCAATCAAAATACCAGTTTTTAAAAAATAAATAATATCAAATTTATTGAATATCTAAGAAAATGAATCATTACAACATATAATACATTCATTCGTTCGTTCATTGTACTAACATTTTTTTAATTCTTGTATGGAAAATAATCTTAAAGAATTTGTTTATCAACAGAATTGAAGTGAATAAAATTTAGTTTATCTACAATGAATTTTTAACTCCCACTCCCCTCGGGGAATATCTTTCCTAAATTGACTTTTACAGCGCCCGTAAGACGTTTATCTACGTATTTATTTATCTATTTGCAAGTATTGGTAATAAATATACTTTGACATATTTATTAGCAAAGAGTGCTCAATATAATTAGTATATATATATATATATATATATATATATATATATATATATATATATATATATATATATATATATATGAGAAATAAATACACAAACGATGTGTTTTGATATGGCTTTTTTATAGCCGACAATTTTTGGGAGAATATGTGCTTAATTGAAGTCGTGCCTAATTTTTGAAAATTAATTAATTAATAATTAATTAATTAGGCGGGCATACCTATTCAAATGTAAGGCTAAACAAATCGAGAAAAATCAATCTCTGTAGGCCGAAATGTACATACGGAGATTGATTTTTCTCGACTTGTTTAGCCTTACATTTGAATAAGAATGCCCGCCTAATTAATTAAATATTAATTAATTAATTTTCAAAAATTAGGTATGACTTCAATTAAGCACATATTCTCCCATATATATATATATATATATATATATATATATATATATATATATATATATATAAAGATAAATCTAATGAGTCAGACGAAACTATTATTAGTTTCGCTTAATGCTCTTATGGGCTAAGATCTGACTTTATTATTTGCTCTACTTAGGTATTGAGCACTTTTTACTTATTAGCTATTTTCCTAGCGGTTATATGAATATATATATATATTATATATATATATATATATATATATATATATATATATCTTATATACATATATATATATATATATATATACATATAAATTGTTTTTTCTTTTGGCCAAATACTGTACCAATAGATTATTTTTGTTGGCACGACTATCTTGGTCTTTTATTTTTTTCAAATTTTTTTCTCCCCGGTTAATGTTTGGTAGTATATTTTTACAATCAAACTATTTGCTGGTTTTTTTCTCACCGCAAGGATCTACCAACACGCTTGGTATATATATATATATATATATATATATATATATATATATATATATATAAGATTTTTGGATGTTTGTTTATTTTAGAAACGTTGCTGAATAAAGTATATATTAAATTTTTACTTGAAGGCACTTACAACGCATGTATCGCATAAAATTCGATACTTTTTCTTATAGAAAATGAACTTGACAAGTGTAATCCCGGCAAAGGATGGCTCGGTGTGTAGAATACCGTACAGACTGTTTCGACTTTATTAAGTCTCATCAGCGGTATATACTAACGATTTCCCTCCGACAGAAATCGAAACCGGGACTTCAGCAGACACAGTGAAACACTAGTGAAACACTATATCCTCTCAGATTACACTTGTCAAGTTCATTTTCAATAAGAAAAAGTATCGAATTTTATGCGATACATGCGTTGTAAGTGCCTTCAAGTAAAAATTATATATATATATATGATTTCATGACACTAATAGTTGAAATTCCTTCATGGTTGAGATACCTAGTATTTCCAGATTACTCTAACTTATATATATATATATATATATAATATATATATATATATATATATATATATATATATATATATATATATATATATATATATATATAAGTTAGTGTAATCTGGAAATACCAGGTATCTCAACCATGATGGAATTCCAACTATTAGTGTCATTAAATCAATATTACTAATTATGCGGTCTTCATCAGCCACACCTCCTTTATCAATCCGTTCTGCTATAATCTTGATTTTCTTATCGTTAGGCCAGCATCCACCAATCGCTTTGCCTTCATCACGTAATCATACGCTCGATGAGATCCACCCCAACTCTTGTCTTCAAACCATCACCGTTCATTGTTCTTAATCTACCAATCGTTCGCCAAATGATCATTAGGCTTTAATATCAGTAAATATATCCCTAATCTACAACTCGACACTCCTCATATTATCTCACATACAAATCATCGGAATGGTATTATGTGCATTCTTCTATGAAACACTTTATAATAAACATCTATCTACAAATATATAAAGGGCAGTTGTGTATATGTGTATGTCCGGAGGAAACTTCGAAAATAAAACAATTAACGACAAAGTATATATATATATATATATATATATATATATATATATATATATATGTGTGTGTGTGTGTGTGTGTGTGTGTGTGTGTGTGTGTGTGTGTGTGTGTGTTTGTGTGTGAAAAATAGATGGAAATTAATCCGACAGTATGAAATTTAACATTTTGAAAAAACATGTGATGTTTGTTATGTGATTGCTGACAGATCTGTTTCGACCAAATCGATAAGTTGGTCTTCATCAAAGAGCGACATAGATGGGAAGAAAGATATCCGTTAAAAAGACTGTTTACAAAAAACGAACGCTGAATTCAACCGCTGAAAATTTTGAAAAATGCATGTTCTGTTTAAAAAAACAAAAAACAAAAACAAACTATAATGCTTCTGATTTTTAAAAATTAAAAATAAAATTTATTTTATTTTTAATTTTTAAAAATAAAATTTATTTTATTTTTATTTTTATTTTTTTATTTTTTTTAAACAGAACATGCATTTTTCAAAATTTTCAGCGGTTGAATTCAGCGAGGATTCAACTCACGATTCAGTAATAATGGATCTGCGGAACTTAAAAAAAAACTCTACCCAGGTGACTCCGGGTAGCCACTTCTAGGCTAATATAAACCCCAATCACTGAAATTCTGTAGGCACAATATCATTTGATTCTATGACATTTTGATATATTTACTTAGCTTACATGCGTATGGTACCAGGCGAAATCCTCTGGATTTGGTCGAAGGAAGTGGAGATGATTGAATGTTAGGGATATGATATCAGTCCTCTATATCATCTCTATATTTATGTTCATGCACCTTAAATGTACAACCATTATCCTCTTGCAACACCCTCTTGATAAAAATGAGACCGTCCAAATCGTCCAAGATGAATGGAAAAATGTACATCCTGATTATCTGATGTTGCTTATCCTCCAAATTTTTATTTCTTATGAGGTTCTTGAGCTAAATAATGGACCATTCTGTTTATAAAGAATGAAAGGTAAGAAAAGGACATGCTACTCAGAACAATGATAATAACAAAGAAAGATAGATAGATAGAGAAAGGGGGTGAGCGCTCGGATGCGATGACGCTAATTTGTTCCTATAGAACATAATGAAAAGATGAAACGAAGGAAATAAAGAAAAAAAGCGACAGAGAAAGAGAGAGAGAGAGAGAGAGAGAGAGAGAGAGGGGGAGGGAGAGAGAGCTAAATGAAGATTATTTTACTTTTTACATATTGAAAAAATGTTATAGCTCTTTAGTAAACATATCAAACGTTGTAATAATAAAATATTTGTTAGTGCTCGCTCCTCATTTTGGGTGTCTCTCTACTGCAAACCTATGCCAGACTAATCTAAGCTAAGTAAATAATGAGGACTGTTACTGTAGCGCAATTAGGAAACTTAATTTAGTGCTGAATTTGCTTGTATCATTGGTTCTATCCTCAATGGAAACTCCATTGTCGTAACCTTGTGACAGACTATGCCGCGCTAAGTAAATAAATCTACTCGCAGGCTGATTAAAACCAGTTCCTTTTTAATCAAAAGAAGTAAGATCTAGGTACTCCTTGATGACAGCGTTAAAAGCAAACTAATCCAAACGTTTTTTTTGCGAGGTACGTAAGCTAAATAACGAACTAATTATATATATATATATATATATATACACACACACACACACACATATATATATATATATATATATATATATATATATATATATTGGATAGAGCTTCTTGGTTATATCCTCAGATAATGTCAGTTTAGAATTGTTTAATAGTTACCATATAACTTTATATGTATTAATAAATAATAGTGGTTATCCTTCAGCCAGCGCATGCTATCACCTATCCGATAAAAAGTGTTGAGTGTTTGTCATAAAAACAAAAGATTTAATCATATAGATGCAAAGGCTTGGCGTGACGAGCCGATTGATCGAGTGGGTCCTCTCTGACCGCCCTTCTTCCCCAAGTAATTCTAAATTGAATGATGAGACAGTTATAAACAATGTTATATATGTATTTGCCCAATTCGCGGCGTAATGGTTATCTTTGTAAGAAATGAGCACGCAACCCGAGTTCAAATCCTTTCTAAGGCTGTTTGCATTTCCAATAGACTTCGTTCAAAAAGATCACTTTTTCATTGTATTATGATAGCCTGATCTAATATTGAAGACAGAAGAAATTAAGCAACATTTTCGGGACATTATGCTTTTTATATTTTGTTAAAACTAGCAAATATATGCACCCTCCGGGTGCAAGTATTTAAGTTTTAATCTAATAAAATATCATATTAAATTAGAAAGGCTAATGAAACTGAATAAGAATGCAGATAAAAAGATTTGGAACAGAGGGGGTATGATTGAAAAATATAACAACTTTGAAACTAACTCTTCCATCATCTTCCATTACTCCCGTCTTTCATTGGTAAATTTTTCTAATTTAACTATTTAGTTAAAATAGGAGATAAAGAATAAGATTACAGTTATTTCTTCTTATTAATCGATTTCATTTAAGATTTATCCCCGAAATTTTTGCTCATATTCAATAAGATAAAACCAAACAACTAGAAATCAATAATACTAAGCATATATTTATTAAAATCAAATTTTTAAGATCAATATGCAGATTAGCCTTTCCATTTGCATTGTAAACCGCTATTTTGTTGTATATATAAATACAATTACCTGTTATTAGTATCTAGATATGGTCAATGGTATTAATGATGTATAACAATTTTATTAATAATAGAAGTTTAAATAAAAATTAAAATCATGGAGAATGTGATGTAAATAACTAAGGGAATTGTGACTTGAGTAGTGATATAGTTTCGGTTACAGGCAGAAAAACACACAATCTCCATTATAATAAGATGTTAATCAAATACAAAAAGATATATATAGTTTATGGAGAAGGTACTGCGAGAGATCAAATGTGTCTAAAGTGGGGATTTCTTTTTTATATTGTCAAGTAAACCAGTTGTGATTGATAGGAATCAATTGAAGACATGTGCTAATAAATAATAATAATCAATTTGCTAATAAATGCCCGCTTGAGTAAACCAGATTAGGTAGTAAGCCACTCTACACAAAATACAATTGACCACTTATTCCCAAATCTATACGATTCGATATATAAGTTAAGTCTCTTTGAAACGCAGTCCTGTTCGACATTTTTTCTATCTTATATGTACACGGAATTCGACAATTATATATATATATATATATATATATATATATATATATATATATATATATATATATATATATATATATATATATATATATGTCGAATTCCGTATATATATATATATATATATATATATATATATATATATAAGGTGTGTCATAAAATTATCGAGATTGAGCTGTATTTACCAAGAAAGAAATGCACATTGAATGGAGCGTTAACTTTTTTCAGAATAGAAGGTGTGTTAGAAAAGTGCCGAGTTTGAAGCTGTATTTACCAAGATAGAAATGAATAATGAATGGAACGTTACTTTTTCGGAAAACAATGTGTGTAAAAAAGCACAAAAAATCTTGATACTTTTTTGACACCTGTGGATTACTTTATTATATATGCTCCCAAATTTGGTTGAGCACTTTAATTAGAAGAGATTTAATTGCAAAATTCAACGTATTCGGCGTACAGCCAAACCTCACTCTGTTTACATAAACAAAGTTTGAGGTCTCTAGTGAATTTCATTTCCGCTTAGAAATATAGCGATTAAATAGTCTCCTATATTTGACAGCTGCTTGTGGCCGCACGAGTAAGAGGTTTGGGAACGAAAGTTCATTCGGGTCTCGAACCCGGCCAGAGGTAGCTGTTAAACGGTATAACCACACTAATGAGGGATGATACCTCGAAACACGTGTCTGTGGATTACTTTATTATATATGCTCCCAAATTTGGTTGAGCACTTTAATTAGAAGGGATTTAAATGAAAAATTCACCGTATTCGGCGTACAGCTAAACCTCACTCTGTTTACATAAACAAAGTTTGAGGCCTCTGGTGAATTTTATTTCCGCTTAGAAATGTACCGATTAAATAGTCCCCTATATTTGACAGCTGCTTGTGGCCGCACGGGTAAGAGGTTTGGCGAACGAAAGTTCATTCGGGTCTCGAACCCGACCCACACTGATGAGATGTGATACCTCGAAACATGTGTCTGTGGATTACTTTATATATATATATATATATATATATATATATATATATATATATATAGTTAGTTAGTCAAGAAATTATAAAAAAAATTCAACTTAAAAAAAGTATTTTTCAGATTAATTTTTTTTTTAAGTGAAATCTTTTTTTTTGGGGGGGGGCAATTTTTTTCTACTGGACTCTTTCAAAGCATGAAATAATTATATGTAAAAATATTCATAAATGCAATATATATATATATATATATATATATATATATATATATATACCAACTTTTCAGCATGAGCAGGATATGACACAAAATCATCTTCTTATTCGGTGTTTATCAGGTTTTAATTCAAAATGTCCTTCTCCTTGATTGGTTTTTATTCTCCTAGATTGGTTTCCTACTATTTACACATAGCTGGATGGAGAGTAGGTGGAGAGTGTCTTTTTTACAAGGTTATTAGCACTATTTAATATCATAAACAGCCTCGTCTTAGATTTGAACGCGGTTCGATGATTTCTTTTTTTACCACTCTAACCATTACAACACGCATCTCCATAAACAAATATATATAAACAGTGAAAGCAGTTTTTCTCTTTTCTTTTCTATTTTCTACAAGTACAGGCTGAATATGAATCCTATTTTTTATTATTAGATCGACTAATGCACGAGTATATACGGTATGTATACAGAGGTTACTCACTTCAAGTGGTATTTTCATGCTGGTTTTCTAGGTTTTCCCGCCTTCAAGTAAATGAGTCAGCCATTTTTAATTTTTTTTATTATAAAAACTGATACTTCTACAGAAATTTTTCCACCTTTTCACTGTGAGAGTTTATTGCCCAATTTTTTTGTTTGTTTGTGATTTTCGTGTTTTTTTGGTTATATTCTTTTTTTTTTGTCAAAGAAAAAATTATTTGATTCATTTCCAAAATAGATTTTTTTTTTTCATGTGCGAACCACTTTTCGGAAAATGTGCTTTTTTTCTGTAAATTTTGACATCCGAACACGAAGAAATTTGAGAAAAATGTTTTAGCATGTATCAAACTCTGCATGTGATGTTTGTTTTGTTTTTTTGTTTGATTGTTGTTTTTTTTAAGCGACATAATTTTTTTCTATTCCTTTAGGAATATCAGCTAATATAACAAAAATAAACGAATAAATAAATAAAAAGTAGAAAAAAATCAACGAGAAAAATTGAAGTTCATATTTATTTTAAATAAAGATTGAAGAAGTGTCTGTCAATATGATGTTTTATTACAACCAGAAAAAATCAAATGAAACGTTGAATTCGTCCTTGAACAGATGATTATAAGAAGGGAAATTTGAAACCGATGCATTCAAACGTAGGAAAAAAAGAATAAAGAGAGTAGGTACCTACCTGTGCTAAGGAAATAAAAGGCTCCAGGTTTGATAGCGGTCCTCAAGTCAAAGATATGAATATAAACGTACAAAGTCGGTAGAGTGTTCGGCTGGAAACTTCAAGGTTTCTGGTTCGATACCGGCTCTCGCCAACTCAGCGTATGAGTAGCACAGGGATCTATGAGGTAATGTGAGGAGCTGATGGTAGGTGTGGCGTTCCGCCTCAGACGCTTAAAGAATCTCCTTTATCTAGTTCTAGTGAAAAGGGGATAGATTCCCTCGCTGTCTGACTGACACCGACTTTAGGCCACCCGGACGACTTTATCCGTTTTCGTATTGATTTAACCTACGGTCACGATTGTCTTGTGACGCAAGTTCAGATTTTAAGCCGAATACTGCTGGTATGAATTCATAGTTTTCTCTTCCTTATACTAGTTGCTAAACCAAGGTCTGATCACCCATTCTATCCTACTTTTTACACAAGGTTGGTGGGGAGAAGGAATGGATTAATACCTTTCCTATGGACGTTAACGTTAAGTTAAAGACAAACAACCTCTTCTAACATTTGAACTCGCGTCATCAAGTCTACTTTCTTCGAGAATAAATGATAAACCAAGCGCGCTGTACAACCAACATTATACTCCCCTTCACATGAAGGCTGTGACTAGTGTCCAGTCACCAGGTAAGTAAAAAGATAGACTGTAACCCAATACAGGTTCTGTACAAACTACCAGAACTTAGTAAAGTGCTGGGAATATATGGATAAGCGTATCCCAACTAAAACCAATGAGAATCCCGGGAATGGACTTGGCCAGTGTACAGAGTGGAGTAGCCTAGCCTGTTATTCGAACAACCTACAAAGTCAGTATTCTCAGATAATATTCAACTTACAACAAAGATAAATACTGGTCACTCAACCTTAAACCCTACACGCGTCTATTTTCTAGGAATAAAATTACTCGAAACGAGTTGACACGGCGTTAAACTGAATAAGCCATTTAAAATCAACGGTATTGCAACTAGACTCACCAACCTGGCATCCAATCCATTACTTTCCAAATCTTTTCTACAAATAAGTTTAGTGGTATCGTTATGTGCTTTCTTTTCCAGCAAGACTTTTAACTGCCAGAGAAATAGATGTATTATACCCTGAACTTTTTATTGCGTATCATTGATAGCATTGTTCCAGACCTGTGTGATCTACGGCATTTGTAAAGTGCTTCCGGGGAAAAGAGTGCCGTGTCGTTGTGGAAGCGAGCAGCTTCCTGTGGTTCTCGAAAGTGTCACGTGACGCCAAGTCACATCTTCTTCCGACAAATAATGAACGCCGCGTTCATGCTAGAGAGTCGTCATCAAAAGTGAGCGTCCATGTTTTGACATCTTTCAAGAAGGAAAGACATCTGTTGAAACGCGGTCCAGACAATGGATGATGAACAAAAAAAAGAGATTTCTTTCATTGTTCGACAGAGAGAGAGAGAGAGAGAGAGAGAGAGAGAGAGAGAGAGAGAGAGAGACCTGAACAGGCCGGAATCAGTTGGGTGATAAACTCACTGGGAGAAGAATACGATAGAAAGGACAGTGACATGAAGTGAAACTAAAGTAAAAAAAATATATATATATATAAATATAAAAATATAAAAATAAAAACAAAAAAAAACAAAAAGAATTCTAGAAACACCGAAATCGTTTTCTTTCGATTTCGAAAAGTTTTCTGACTGAATTTGAACTTATTCATTTCCGGCAGTGGGCTGCTTGTTTTCACTCCGATTATATATATATATATATATATATATATATATATATATATATATTGGGTGTGTGTTAGTGTGTATAAATACATGCATATATATTTATATGTATATACATATGTATATATATGTATATATGTATGTATGAATATATGTATGTGTATATATGTACATGTATGTACGTACATGTATGTATCTATGTCTATATATATATGTATATATAAACAAATATATATGTATGCACATATATATATGTATGCATATGTATATATATGTATGTGCATATATGTATAGATATATATGTCTATGTATGTTATGTATATATAGGTATATATATATATATATATATATATATATATATATATAAACACATATATATGCATATGTTTGTATATATACATAAATATATGTATGTATATATACAAATATATGCCTGTATATGTATGTGCATGTATATATATATATATATATATATATATATATATATATACACACACACTCACACATATGCTTACATATGTATATATATACATATGTATATATATATACATATGTAAGCATATATGTGTATGTATATATGTATAATATGTATGTATATACATTTATATATATGCATGTATATGTATGTATATATACATGTATATAAGTATATATGTATGGATATATGTGTATATATATATGCATATATATATGCACATAAATATATATATATATATATATTATTTAGTGCACACACACACACACACACACTCATATATATATATATATATATATATATATATATAATATTATATATATGTCCTCTTTTTCTATTTCAAACTCCCGTTTTCCGTTAATCGCTCTTCTGTATTGGAGGAAAGAAATTCCTAAGCACTGAGTCAGACATACGCCGCTGGAATTCGCCTACCCTATTCGACAAGTACAATGGCATGAAAGTTTTCAGGCAAGCGATAGGATTTCTACTTGACTCGATTTTCAACCTGGACTGGGCAATTAAACCTTGTCAATGCGCCACACTGTCCACCTCTAACCCGAGCGATGACACCACATTTTCTATTTTACTGCTGCTCATGAGCTCCCTCTATCTCCTTCTGCAACGCCTTTTTCATGGACCCCCACAAACCCGTAGCGAACCCCTCCGGACCCCCATACTTTGGAAAATCCATGTTAAGGACAGCAATAAGCAGAAGTACATACTCTAATCTATAGAAATGTTGGAGATTCCTTTACCCAACTCCATCCCAGGCGTTCAGTAAATGCTCGCCAAAAATCCAAAACTATCTCCTTTCTCAGAATGTGTTTATTTTTTAAATATTTTCTGTCTCTCTTTTTCTCTGTCTCAGTCTCACTCTGTATCTATCTCTCTGTCTAACTCTGTTGCTGTCTGTCTGTCTGTCTGTCTATCTATCTATCTCTTTGTCTCTGCCTCTGTCTGTCTGTCTTCCTCTGTCTCTTTGCTTCTGTTTCTCTCACTGTCTGTATGTATGTATGTCTGTCTCTGTCTCTGTCTATTTCTCTGTCTGTCTGTCTGTCTGTCTGTCTCTCTATGTCAGTATCTGTCTGTCTCTGTCTTTCTCTCTGTCTTTCACTCTCTCACTCACTCTCTCTCTCTCTCTCTCTGTCTTTATCTCTGTCTGTCTGTCTACCTCTCTCTCTCCCCCTCCCCTCTCTCTCTCTGCTTTTCTGTACTTATATATGTCTGTCTGTGTCTGTTTTTGACTCCGTCTGTCTGTCTTATATCTCTCTCTATCTCTCTGTCTTTGCCTGTCTCTCTATCTCTCCGTCAGTCTGTCTGTCTGTCTCTCTCTGTCACTTTTTCATTGTCTTCCTGTCTGTCTATCTGTCTGACTGTCTCTCTCTCCCTCCCTCCCTCTCTCTCTCTCTCTCTCTCTCTCTCTCTCTCTTTCTCTCTCTTTAATTCTTGAGCGAAATAGCGCGGGAGATGAGAGTGAACTTATCTGAATGCTTGTTATCTTGTTCTTTGGGTGACGCCATACGCAGGGGGGTGGGGGTGGCGACGTGGGGAATGGTGTTAGGGGTAGAGGAGACGGGTCGAGCATCGAGCCCAACGTTCATAAACCACTTATCTCATGTTGATACCAGTGAATTGACATGCAAAACTTTATTAGCCGAACAGAATTCCAAGTGACTCTTCCCCTAAGACATAATCAACAACAAAGAAGAAGAAGAAAAAAAAAGATCCTAAAAATTCGGTTGAAAAAGAAAGGAGTTACAGGGGAAATCCTTACAAATAACCCCATACAAAAAATAATTAAAAAAACTTTAAAAAACATCCATAGATTTTCTGAGTGTTCAAATACTTTAGAGAAGCACGTTTTATAGCCATTAAAAGTAGTACCCAATATAAAGTAATACTAATTAGTATTTGAACAAGTACAAAATCTATTTTTTATTTCCTATGATTTATTAAATAAAACAACAAATTAAAAACACCCACAGATTTTCTGATTGTTCAAATACTTCTGAGAAGCACCTTTAATGACCATTAAAAGCAGGACCCAATATAAAGTAATACTAATTAGTATTTGAGCAAGTAAAACATCTATTTTTTATTTTCTATGATTAATAAAGAAAACAACTTAAAAACATCCATAGATTTTCTGAGTGTTCAAATACTTTAGAGAAGCACCTTTAATGACCATTAAAAGTAGTACCCAATATAAAGTAATACTAATTAGTATTTGAACAAGTACAAAATCTATTTTTTATTTCCTATGATTAATTAAAAAAACAACAAGTTAAAAACACCCACAGATTTTCTGATTGTTCAAATACTTTAGAGAAGCACCTTTAATGACCATTAAAAGTAGGACCCAATATAAAGTAATACTAATTAGTATTTGAACATGTACAAAATCTATTTTTTAATTTTTTATGATTAATTAAAAAAAAAACAACAAATTAAAAAAACCCACAGATTTTCTGATTGTTCAAATACTTCTGAGAAGCACCTTTAATGACCATTAAAAGTAGGACCCAATATAAAGTAATACTAATTAGTATTTGAACATGTACAAAATCTATTTTTTTATTTTCTATGATTAATTAAAAAAAAAAAACAAATAAAAAAAAAACACATATTTTCTGATTGTTCAAATACTTCTGAGAAGCACCTTTAATGACCATTAAAAGCAGGACCCAATACAAAGTAATACTAATTAGTATTTGAATTATAGCAAAATCTGTTTTTCCTTGCCCACAATTTTTAAACATTATTAAATGAAAAAACATAAAAACACCCATAGATTTTCTGATTGTTCAAATACTTCTGAGAAGCACCTTTTATGACCTTAGTTGTCGGGGCGGTTTAATGTTGGTATCAGCCAGACAGCGAGGGAGTCTATCCCCTTTTCACTTGCGCTAGACCAAGGAGATTATTTTAGCATCTGAATGAGTGTTGCGCCACACCTACCATAAGCTCCTCCCCTTACCGCACATATCCCTGTGCTACACATACGCTGAGTTGGTGAGGGCCGGTATCGAACTAGGAACGTTGTAGTTTCTAGCCGAACGCTAAAAAGCACACAATATAAAGTAGTACTAATTAGTATTTGAATTATAACAAAATCTGTTTTTCCTAACCTAAGATTGAAAAAAATTGTTAAATAAAAAATACTTTAAAACACCCATAGAATTTCTTTTTGTTTAAATACTTTTGAGAATAACATTTTTATGGGCATTTATGTAGTATTTCATACAAATTAATACTAATGAGTATTTGAATTAGAGTTAAATCGGTTTTTCATTGCCTAAGACTAAAAGAAAGCATTTAGATAAAGAAAAAAACGTAAAAACAGCAGCATATTTTCTATTTGTTCAAATACTTTTGAGAATAGTTTTTTTTATGTCCATTACAACTAGTACCCAATAAAAATTAATAATAATTGGTATTTGAACTAGTACAACATCTGTTTTTCCTTGCCTAAGATTTAAAGAATTAAATTAAAAAAAACCTATTTATGATTGTCACTTAGAACTGTACTGCCCTGTCGGCTGGGGCGTTAGAATGCACCGACTGCACCTTTGCAGAGGGGTAAGACTCCCCCAATGGGGCCACCTGTTGGCCGTGGGTGGCGACCCGTGATGCTTAAGGATAGAGACTAGGATCGACGCTATTATTAAACTCTCGACAAGTCCAGCGCCTGAAGCTCGCTGGACCCCCGGCGTTAACCGAAAAACCGAATGTGCAATGAGTTCAAATAAAAAAAAAAGACGGGGGGTCGGAGACGCCCCCTCCGATCAATCAGCTGGCCACGTCAAGCCCTAGCACCTATATGATTTTCCCAACCCTATTGCCCTCATGGCTAACCCCAACCCCTTTTTATCATATGGGTGCTAGAAGGCGGTGGCTGAGGGTCTACATGTCCTGGGAATGACATTAAACTCTATCTGATGGTGAGGTTCCAGATTTGGAGGTTTGGGGAATGTGGACCATCCCTTCATCACCATTGCTCCCTGGTCCACTCTGACCCGGAGTGGTAGTACCTGTTAGGGTCCCATCTATGGGTTAAATAGAAAAATGTATTTATAAAAAATTGTATTATCCATTAAGAATTGATTTATTTCAAAACTTTATCGGCATTAAATGACGCACTGAGATTGATATGCCGTAAAACAAAACAAACCAAACCATTAAAACTGTATTAACTCCAGTTGGACACACGGTGCAACGTATATAAGGGTTGAGTACAAGATGATGACAATAGTCCGAAAAATCCAAATATTGCAATTTAAAATACTACTACTAATCAGAGTTCGAGACAAAATCTTAATGTTTTCTTTCTACTCTCTTTTGATTAATTTAGTTCTTCCCAGACACATGTTTGAAGGCGCGTGGTCAAATGGTTAGAATCGTAGGAAATGGACTCGTCTACTCGAGTTCAAATCCTCGGCGAAGTTTCATTTCACATAGTACCAATACCCTTGGGAAAAGTATGAATCCAACTACTCTCCCTCCAGTGATGGGTAAATAGTAGGTCAGACTGGGCTCTTTAACTTTGGTTAGGCAACTAGTCTAGGAGAAAGAAATCTCTGAATTTAAACCTATTAAAACTACGCTTTGGGTGGTCACTACTAGAATAGGCTCAGTTCTAATCAATGGTCTATTTCACTAAATACATTTGAGAATCAAGCATTTAAGTTTTCCACCGATCGTATAAGCACTCAGATATCTCGTCATCTTTACTTAAATTCATGTCATCAGCTTGTTCATCCAGAGAAGATCAATCGCATTTCACCTTTTATGCAAATTTAATTTATTTTAAAACTTTACACTGAACTCTCTATCTTCAAAAGTGTTGAACGTAGATAATGTCACCTTAGTAGTCGACGCTTGGAAACGATAATTTGAGTCTACAAAAAAAAAAAAAAAAAAAAAAAAAAAAAGAAAAAAAGAACATGACCAACTTCAAATATTCAATTCTAATTAATTGAATGTTTAGTCTTCAGCTTAAAAGCTTTTATGTCCCATTAAAACACATTCATCTCTATCCCAGTGATTAATCAGTTAAATAAAAAGAAAAAGAGAGATACCACGTGACTTTGTTGCTTTCAAAGCGACTTAAATATATTTTACGACTGGCGATAAAGATATTTTATGAGACGAAAACACATTCGATGCTGGCATTATAACTTACTTAGACAATTTAAAGTTACATACGATATTACATAATCAGGTCACACGATTTACTTACCAATATATTTGCAATATATATATATATATATATATATATATATATATATATATTGAACATTATACACGGAAAATTACAAGTCATTATTGAACTCATGTATCCGTGTCACGCTATGTATTTCTGTTCAATACTTGAGTCATGTCTAGTGATCAAGCTAAGTATTTCAGTTGACTATTCGTCTTATATCTTGGGATCAGACTACGTATTTCAGTTGACTATTCGTCTTATATCCTGGGATCAAGCTACGTATTTCAGTTGACGATTCGTCCCATACCTTGGGATCAAGCTACATATTTCAGATGACGATTCGTCTCATACCTTGGGATCAAGCTAAGTATTTTAGTTGACGATTCGTTTCATACCTTGGGATGAAGCTACGTATTTCAGTGGACGATTCGTCTCATACCTTGGGTTCAAGCTATATATTTCAGTTAACTATTTCTCTCATATCTAATGATCAAGCTATGTATTTCAGTTGGCAATTTAGCCATAATCTAGAGATCAAGCTATGTATTTCAGTCTTGTATTCAGCCATTATATAGGCAACAAGCGATGCATTTCAGTTGCCTATTCAGCCATTGTCTCGGGATTCAATATTTGACTTTTGTCAAAGGGATCAAGCTATGTATTTCAGTTCACTATTCGATTCATATCTAGGGATCAAGCAAGTATTTCAATTCATTTCCCTACTCACATCGAGGTATCAGGCTAGGTATTTCAATTCACTATTCGATTCATATCTAGGGATCAAACAAGTATTTCAATTCATTTCCCTACTCACATCGATGTATCAAGCTATGTATTTCAGTTCACTATTCGATTCATATCTAGGGATCAAGCAAGTATTTCAATTCATTTCCCTACTCACATCGAGGTATCAAGCTATGTATTTCAGTTCACTATTCGATTCATATCTAGGGATCAAACAAGTATTTCAATTCATTTCCCTACTCACATCGAGGTATCAAGCTATGTATTTCAGTTCACTATTCGATTCATATCTAGGGATCAAGCAAGTATTTCAATTCATTTCCCTACTCACATCGATGTATCAAGCTATGTATTTCAGTTCACTATTCGATTCATATCTAGGGATCAAACAAGTATTTCAATTCATTTCCCTACTCACATCGAGGTATCAAGCTATGTATTTCAGTTCACTATTCGATTCATATCTAGGGATCAAGCAAGTATTTCAATTCATTTCCCTACTCACATCGAGGTATCAGGCTAGGTATTTCAATTCACTATTCGATTCATATCTAGGGATCAAACAAGTATTTCAATTCATTTCCCTACTCACATCGAGGTATCAAGCTATGTATTTCAGTTCACTATTCGATTCATATCTAGGATCAAGCAAGTATTTCAATTCATTTCCCTACTCACATCGAGGTATCAGGCTAGGTATTTCAATTCACTATTCGATTCATATCTAGGGATCAAACAAGTATTTCAATTCATTTCCCTACTCACATCGATGTATCAAGCTATGTATTTCAGTTCACTATTCGATTCATATCTAGGGATCAAACAAGTATTTCAATTCATTTCCCTACTCACATCGATGTATCAAGCTATGTATTTCAGTTCACTATTCGATTCATATCTAGGGATCAAACAAGTATTTCAATTCATTTCCCTACTCACATCGAGGTATCAGGCTAGGTATTTCAATTCACTATTCGATTCATATCTAGGGATCAAACAAGTATTTCAATTCATTTCCCTACTCACATCGAGGTATCAAGCTATGTATTTCAGTTCAGTATTCGATTCATATCTAGGGATCAAACAAGTATTTCAATTCATTTCCCTACTCACATCGAGGTATCAAGCTCGGTATTTCATTTCTGTATTCGATTCATGTCTAGATATCCATCTATGAATTCTAGTTCATTATTAAAGTGATATATAAATATCAGTTTCTGAAAGAAGGAGCCATGAAATTGTTAAGCTGTTGCTAGAATCTGATCATCCTGTTGTATGCTTGGTAGAATGTTCTTCCAAATTCTTTGTGTGTGTGTGTGTGTGTGTGTGTGTGTGTGTGTGTGAATATGTGTGTGTTTAAGTGTGTATGTCTGTCCAACATATCTAAGTATCGTTTCAGATCCTTTTCCCTCATGCCTGTTTGTGTGTCTGTGTATGTGTTTCTTTGTTGGTATATATAATATATATTATATATATATATTAATATACACACACACACACACACACATATATAATATATATATATATATATATATATATATATATATATATATATATAACACTAAAAGTGGAGGAATTATATGTAATTAGGGAGATAATATTTTATTATGGAATAAAATATAAAATAAAGGGGGATACACGAAGGCCTTTTCGACCGGTACTTTTCAAGTGTGTACACCGGCGACGAATAAAAGTCAGATTGTATAAGAAATTCATAAGAACGAATGGGGGTGAACCAGAGGGGGAAAAATAATATTTTTTTTTAAATAAAAAAGGGGAAAAGAAGAGGGGGTATGTATGAATCCTAGGTTGAAACAGGGTTAGAAGTGTCTCCCAATAAATAGAGAGAGTGCTTTGGAGTTTGTTTGCACAGAGTAGGTCGAAAAAAAGAAATATAAACAGCTTCGAGAGTGGTTAAATGCTGTTTAGGCCTATCATTTAAAATATAATTTTATATTTATTCCTTAATAAAATATTATCTCCCTAATTACATATGATTCCTCCACTTTTAGTGTTATATAAATTCTCCTGTACCAAAAACATACAATATATATATTATATATATATATATATATAATATATATTATTATATATATATATATATATATATATATATTATATATATATAATATAATATATATATATATATATATATATATATATATATATATATATATATATATATGTATATATATATATATATATATATATCCGGATTTTAATAGCATATCAAACCCTAAAAAATGCTTCAACTTCTATAGTTCTTTTATAATGCTCTCTTTCAAAAAAACTCTCTAAAAACAATTTCTTCAAATAAGAAATTTTCTCCTGATGATGACCTAAGGTCGAAAATAGTTGAGAATACATAATATAAAAGAAATATTCCTGTTTGTCCTATTACTTTCTGTTCATACTATATATATATATTTATATATATATATATATATATATATATATATATATATATATATATATATATATAATGATATGTATATTCAATAATCAATGAATTTAGGCGGGCATATATGTTCAAATGTAAGGCCAAACAAATCGAGAAAACCTCAAAATTGACATTTTCTCGATTTGTTTAGCCTTACATTTGAACATATATGCCCGCCTAAATTCATTAATTATTAACTAATTAATTTTCAAAATTAGGTATGACTTCAATTAAACACATATCCTTAAAAAATTGTCGGCTAAAAGCCATATCAAATAAACACATTGTTTGTTTACTTACTCTTATATATATGTATGTATACCTTTAAAAGTCATTATCTAATGAAGCTCATACAGTGTGATATGCCATAATAATTATATAGACACTCCTTTAAATTGATTTCCCCCTCTTAGTTCTCGTTGATTCTGAAAGGATATTAACCATATTCACCGGTTTTGATCCTTGTTTTCTAAACTGAAAAGCGTACAGTATTATTCTGAGTTTTAAAGGAAACATTAACGCCAGTGAACTCATTGAACCCTGTTATAGCAGACTAAAAAAGAAAATATGACTTCCTCTAAACAAAAAATCTTAAGGTGATATT
>CM042158.1:36231682-36234182 GCA_023376005.1 Doryteuthis pealeii | reverse complement strand
CGATAGTCAAATACCTAGACCATGATATAGAATTGAATAAAGGCTGTGGAATATGAAGGTCAAAGTGATACCAATTGTATTTGTTTGACTAGGAACGGTTCCAAAATGCTAGGGGAAAGAAGACTGGATGAACTGGAAATCAAAGGAAGAATTGAGACTATCCAGACAACAGCATTATTGAAATTAGCTAGAATATTCAGAAGAGTCCTTGAGACCCGAGGAGACTTGTTATCACTCAGACTCCAGTGAAAGATCATCAGCTTATGCTGTTGTGAAAAACTCACAAGGAGTGAAATGATAATAATATTAATAGGTAAATCTCAAGAGAAAAAATAAATCACTTATTGTAGCAGCACAAAATAATGTCAATACGAATTATATCAAAGCGAAAATAGATAAAACGCAACACAATACAAAAAAAAAAAAAACGAAAAAAAAAACAAACTTTGGAACAGGATTCTGAAGGGCGTACCAATAGTAGTTGGTGCCCATGGAAAAAATGTCTTTGTCTCAGGAAAAATATTCTCTGTAAATTGTTTTCTTGCCAAAGACAAACTTTTTCTGTTCTATTTTTAAATTTACTAATTTTATTTTTTTCGTCAAATTTCAAAGCGAAAAACAAAACAAAAAACATTTGTTAAAATCCAAATCAAACTATTGATTCCATTTTTGAAGACGTATAATTCTGAACCAGTCAGAAATATCTGCTGTTAAGGAATGGTTAGTGACTGACTTATAACTTATTACTTCCCCATTGAGATTTTCAAGGTGTTGGAATATTTTTGATATAAGCCGTGATGCGGTTCACCACTTAAATGTATAGACTAAGCGAGATCACGTGATTTAAACCTCAGTCAATCAACAGCCCGAGAACGTGGCTGGTTTACTACTGAATCGCTGATAGAGACAGACGTCCATTTGCAATCATTGACGCAGGACCTGCAAGACAGAGGAGCACCAAAGAACAACCAAAGGATTCTTCACTAAGGATTGCACTCTGCTTAACACAGTGATCTCCGCTGGGCAGCGCTCTTGCTTGAAGCCTAAAGGATGGCCACTAAAATCGTAGCACAAGGATATGACCATGTTCCATGTTTAATATTGTCTAGATTTTTATATCAATCTAATATAGATAAGTTAGTAATTACCGTCTTCTCACCTGAGTCCAGTTTCTGTCAAGCGGCATATCACTGTTAATCATTTCCTAACCCCCCAAAGAGTTCATCAGATGGAATATGATATTGTCTTCCATCGTACTGTCGATTTCTGGACACAGGACAAACCGCTCTTTCTGAATATACGTAGAAAAAGTAAGCCCTAACTTGTTGCTGTTGATATCAACTATATCATCAACAAAAACTGGTATATGCTCTTGATGTGTCACTAATATCTTTGCCAAGTTTCCTATACATCCAAATCTGTTTGATACAAAGCTTTTGAATACCTCATGATGAACATTGTTTCTTTCCATCCACTGACTATAATCATTGTATTATGAAACAGAGTGTGCTACTGGACTTACATTAATTTTCATTCCGAAATATAACACTGGGGCTTATTTTCGGGGGTTTCATATTTGTTCATATATAAAAAAAAAATGACATTACAAATTAGATAATTCCCAGATTTCTAAATAAACAGAAATTACGAAAAACGATTTGCATTTGATCATTAACAAAGATGAGTGTTTGCGTCGCATAATTAGGAAGATTAATTTTTTCTATCGTCTGTCTATCGCTTATTTTATATCAAATTTATCCTGGAAAAATCACGCTAGTTTTTATTATGCTGATAGGTCTTATTTTCATGGAAACACGGTATTACTTAAACTAGAACAGCAAATACAGAAAGTTACAGCAAGAGAGGAAAAAGAAAAATACGAGAAAAAGTAAGTAAGAGAGAGAGAGAGAGAGAGAGAGAGAGAGAGAGAGACAGACAGACAGACAGACAGACAGACAGACAGAGACAGAACAGAGACAGACAGAGGCAGAGACAGAAAGTTACAGTAAGAGAGGAAAAAGAAAAAAGGAGAAAAAAGTAAAGAGAGAGAGAGAGAGAGAGAGAAGAGACAGACAGACAGACAGAGACAGAGACAGAGACAGACAGAGCAGAGACAGAAAGTTACAGTAAGAGAGGAAAAAGAAAAAAGGAGAAAAAGTAAGTAAGAGAGAGAGAGAGAGAGAGAGAGACAGACAGACAGACAGACAGAGAGACAGAGACAGACAGACAGAAACAGAAAGTTACAGTAAGAGAGGAAAAAAAAAAAGGAGAAAAAGTAAGAGAGAGAGAGACAGAGAGACAGAGAGACAGAGAGACAGAGACAGAGAGAGACAGAGACAGAGACAGACAGACAGACAGACAGACAGAGACAGATACAGAGAGACAGAGACAGACAGAAACAGAGACATAAAGTTACAGTAAGAGAGGAAAAAGAAAAAAGGAGAAAAAGCAAGGGAGTGAGAGAGAGGCATTTGAAAACAAGTTTTTATTTGTTATCTTA
>CM042158.1:36216682-36224182 GCA_023376005.1 Doryteuthis pealeii | reverse complement strand
TTTATGAATATTTCTTTCGTCTTAATTTTTCATTGGCCTGTTCTTGCTTACAAAAAAAGAGAAACATGGCTGGAATTCTATGCCTTCTTTTATTCTTCTTGTAACTTTGTATCTCTGTAAAATTGCCTCAACCCAGATGTCACCTGAAGATGATTGGTGATGGAAACTTTTGACAAACCAACGAATGCTGGCTTCAGGACTATTTTTTTTCTTTTTTGATGGTGGAGTAATTATTCTCAGTTATTTGTCCTTTGGCACGACGTAAGATTTTTTTTTCTTCTTTCGTTTTTATTTTTTCAGACTTTTTAAATATTGATTTTGGAATCGGTGTTTTTACTGGTGACTAAATTGTGTCATTTAAAAGATCTGGGAATGAACAGATTTTAATTTTCAAATCGATAAATATTTAAACAAAAGGCAAAACAAAAGTTACGAAAGCATGGAATAAAAGAAGTGAAAGAACAAATAATGGTCAAATCGTTCAATATTTTAAAGAGTTCTTCAACTGACGTGCCAAATCGCTGTTTCAAAATTGAGCACTCCAAATGTTCAGCACCGTTGGCTAAATTCAGACCGTGCGAAAATGAAATGAAAACACAACTTTGCTGACGAATGGAAAAATAAAATAAAAAAGAAATACTATTAAAATAAGGAGACCAATTACAATAGACGAAACATAGTTACTTTTCCCCGTGGTTAGAAAAATAATCTTTAAAACTAAATCATTTTTATTTTCTTTGTCTAATTGTTTTCATGACTACTAAATAAAATAAGAATAAAAAAGACCGTTAATATCTTAATACGATAATCGTGGTTTGACTGAAAATAATATTTTGGTTTGGTCGTGAATAATGACTTATACCACCCGGTCTTAAAATACAGTAACTGTATGTTTTTTTTAGCATGGTAATTTATATATCAATTATCGTGTTCCTTAAAAGTAAATCACCTTCTGGTTAAAAACCGTACAAATCGTCCCAAATAAAATGGAAATCCTGATAATCTGATGTTGCTTATCCGCCGAATTCTTTAGAAATTTTCTTTTTTGATTTGGTTTGTTTTGTTTTACGGCATATCAACCTCAGTGGGTCATTTAATGCCGATAAAGTTTTGAAATGAATCAATTCTTAATAGATAATACAATTTTTTATAAATACATTTTTCTATTTAACCCATAGATGGGACCCTAACATGTACTACCACTCCGGGTCAGAGTGGACCAGGGAGCAATGGTGATGAAGGGGTGCTCCACATTCCCCAAACCTCCAAAACTGGAACCTCACCATCAGATAGAGTTTAACGTCATTCCCAGGACATGTAGACTCGCAGCCACCGCCTTCTAGCACCCATATGATAAAAAGGGGTTGGGGCTTGCCATAAGGGCAATAGGGTTGGGAAAATCATATAGGTGCTAGGGCTTGACGTGACCAGCCGATTGATCGTAGGGGGCCTCTCCGACCGCCTGTCTAGCCCAAGATAGGGCCAAAGTGGAGTATTGCATGTCATGAACTGCTCATCCACCTGGGCTCTATCCTTAAGCATCACGGGTCGCCACGCACGGCCAACAGGTGGCCCCATTGGGGGGAGTCTTACCCCTCTGCAGAGGTGCAGTCGGTGCATTCTAACGCCCAGTCGACAGGGCGGTTTCTCTTTTGAATAAAAAAAAAAAAAAAAAAAACAAAAACAAAAAAAACAAAAACAAAACAACAACCTAAACAAAGTGAGCCTTGATTTATAGCGTCTATGGCGAATATTCATTGCAGAAAGTAAATAGACTCATTTATATGAATGTATTAATACTCTTTTTCCTTAATCTTCCGACCGATATCATCTTTTTACACCCTCTAGTTAAACATGAGCACGTTCAAATCGTTCAGGGTGAAATGTAAAAAAAACTTGTTGCTGGTGTTGCTTATCCGTTGAATTCTTATTTCTAATGAGTGTCTTCCCATCAGCTGGATAATGTATCATTCAGATTTTATTATAAAGAAAGAAAGGGAAGAAAAAGGGCATGATGCACATAAAATAATAATAAGAAGAAAGACAGAATGAAAGAGAGTGGGCGAAGATAGAGAGGTGATAAGTGATTGAGAGAGAGAGAGAGAGAGGAGGGAGAGAGAAGGAGAGAGGGGAGGGAGAGAGTTAAATGAAGATTATTAACTTTTTACATATTGAAGTATTCCCAATAGCTCTTAAGTAAACATATCAAACGTTGTACTAATTAAACTATTATACTTTGGAATATCTACAAACCATGCTAGTGTTAACCTATTAAAATAATTTCTAGTAAGTTAAGAATACCAGCGAATATCAACTTTTTCTTAACATCTTTTTGATCATGAGAGTCTTTGACGTTTTATCTTGGGTAACAAAATCCATGAAATCGGAAAATCCATATCTATTTCTTATTCCCATAATCAATAATCCTCATGAGCTTCTTTCAAATAACGTATGTACACATGTAATTAATTTTAAGACCATTTTCAACCTAAACAAACAATGAGTCGTTCATTACTCGAGATATGTCTTTAAACGTTGTAAAAGATACAAAGAGAGAGATCACCAACTACAATTAAAGTTGTGCAGTCGTAGAGAGTTCGGCTAGAAACTCAGAATGGTTACTTCTCTCGATTCGGTCCTCGCCAATCAGCGTTATGAGTAGCACATGGGATCTGTGGCCGGTAAAGTAAGGAACTGATGGTAGGTGTGGCACTGCCACCTCAGATGCAAAACAATCTCCTTGGCCTAGCGCTAGTGAAAAGGGGATATACTCTCTCACTGATTGGCTGATACGACATTAAGGCCGCCCGACGACTTTACTTACTTACAATTAAATAAATTTACCAGAAGACTTTAACTCCAGTAGTATACACAAATAATAGATAAACAAAATGATAAAGTAAAAAAAGGAAGGATTTGAAGAGGTATAACAGATAGAATTCAAATTATATTTGCCTGAAATTTCATGTAAAAAACAATTTTAGATTCAAATGAAAAAGAAATCTAGACTTAAAAACAAAAATTCATAAAAACTAATTAAAAGACAGAAAGGGTAATAAAAATAATTCCAAACCAGGCACTATACATAAATTGGAGAACCTATAATTTTAATTCTCCTGAAGAAGGTGTACCTTGATCACCGAAACAGCGGCAGAGAAAAAAAACTCTTTTCTACAAATATGTACGTGTGTGCGTCTGTGTGTGTGTGTGTGTGTGTGTGTGTGTGTGTGTGTGTGTGTGTGTGTGTGTGAGTCTATTCAACCATTTTCATATTAAGTGTGTCCCGGCTATTGTAGAAGACTACTTATGTTGAAAGAGTGTTATTAATCCTTTACGGCGTGAAGAAAGTCAATGTATTCTATGCCCGATGAGAGGAAGCTTTGATACTGAATTCAACTCTTTGCTTATTTTAAACGCTCTCAGCTGCTCTCCCCACCACTACAATGCTACAGTAAGCCACTGGTAGCGGCTTTTGTAGAGAAGCTCAGATCACAATCAAAATACGACATTATTTGACTAAAATGCTTTCTGGAATGAATTAGACAGTCAACATACAGGCTAAGAAATAGTAAGAAAATTTGGTACAGCATGGGTGGAAATTTAGTTGGAAATGAAGTATGTTATGAAGTATTACATATCTTATCATAATAGAGATTCGGGTCTGTATGCAATCGAAACCTGTTACGGCTTACGTCACAAATACCCTCAGGAATTGCGTAAGTTTATTAAAGAGTATTTAATTCAAAGTTAAAATTATTAATAGAATAAATCTTTTATTATTAACATGACTATGAATCTGTGTAAGATTTGCTTCAAAACAGCCTATATTATTAGTACTTTTAAATCCTGCAATGTGTCTTATATATCACTAAAGAACAACGATGTACATAATAAACTGTGTGGTTAATTTGCATACTGGTTTTAAACACAACCGGATTTAAAAAATATTATACTTGTTATTGATCTCTATATTATCGTTTATTATCTTCACGTAATAAAAAATCGATCCTATGAATGATTTTATATAGAAAATCAATTAAAATATAATTAAAATAAGTGTAATATTTTTATATTTTTATATACGTTCTTATTTAATATTGTCAGGCTTTCTTATTTAATTTATTTCATTATATAAAAAATTTATACTTACGCCCGGAGGGGCGATAATTCTTTGTTAGTTCTTTTAATAATACATTTTTTAGTTGTTATTTTCTATTTTAATTTAGTTTTAATAAATCGAGTGATTATGAGGGGTACAGAACTAATCTCATTCTATACAGTCCTAGCAATCTGTATGTAAATTATCCAGTATAGAAATATTAATAATTGCCGAAGGAAACAGTCCAAACATCCATTGAACTGAAATGAACGGAGAGCTAGTGAAATAGTTCATATACCAAATGCTTTAAATTGTCATATAATTATAATTTTTTAATTAAGATTTCAATTTATATAAAGTGGAACATCCCAGGAATTATGAGGCTTTGTAGAAGGAAATTAGTTTTTATATAGTTGGCCGGGAATAACATCGAGGGGACCTTTCTAAAATATTATACATTTTTAATGATATACGCTTCACACAGTTATGGTAGCAAACAATGCGTATCTGAAGGGAAATTGTATATAAAGCAGGAACAAATTAGACAGCAGTCATATGTTACACACACAACACACCAACACACCAACACACAACACACACACACACCACACACACATCAATATATATATATTATATATATAATATATATATATGTATATATGTATATATATTATATATTATATATATATATATATATATATATATATGTATATTATCTATCTATCTATTATCTATATATATATATATATAATAATATATATATGAGAGAGAGAGAGAGAGAGAGAAGAGAGAGGAGAGAGGGTGAGGATGAGAGAGAAAAGAGACAGGCTGAAGACAGATAAAGAAGAAAAAAACATAGAAAGAATAAATTGAAAAGATAGATATTTGTCCATCAATATATATTATATATATAGGTTAGGGCGGTTGATTTAGAAGGCCATCACAATGAGTTGGTAATAAATAAAAAAAAAATAACGTAATACGGTAACAATGGTGGGTGTGATGTTGACCTGGTATTCTTTTTATTATTTCTATAATAAGAAATAATAAAAAAAATATCCAAGGCTCACACGACACCACCATTGTTACCGTATTAATTATGTTTCTTATATTATTCCAATTGCATTGTGATGGCCTTTCTAAATCACCTCCTAACCAATACATACACAATGCTTCAAGCAATTATGAAACTCTCATTATATATATATATATATATATATATTATATATATATATTATATAGTATAATACATACATATATATATATATATATATATATATATTATTTTATATAATAAATGGATACAATAATTTAATAAATTTGCTCTACTTTGTATTGAGCACTTTGTATTTGTTTATTTGCGACTTAACCCCTAGATTCTGTGCACCTCCAACGATCGTGCCATATTACACGTAAGCCACCTTATCTATCATCTATCTATCTACTATCTATATATATATATATATATATATATATATATATATATATAATATGAGTGTGTGTTAGTGTGTGTGTGTATCTGTGTGACCTTATTGGTTTATATAATATATATACAGAGAGAGAGACAGACAGACAGACAGAACAGACAGAGGAGACAAGAATGTAGGGAGATAGTCAGATGACATCACGTACAGAAAAATATCATTCGTCATTTTGTAATAAACCTTATCTGTGCGACTACGCACATACACGTTTCAAAAATTAAGTAAAAAAAAGAAAAGAAAGAAGGTCACAGCAGTAGGAATAACTTTGAAGTCGTGAAATGAATCTTTCTTTTCAAAAATAAACAAGCAATATCAATATGAAAAAGAAAAAGAAAAAGAAATGAATACAGCAATAAATTCGGTCTTCAAAGACACGAGTTACATTAATATATTCTAAACATTGTTGGAGAAAAGTGACTGAAATTCAAGGAATGAATAAACGCCATACACCATGTTTGTGACGAGGGTTGAAGGAAGAGTAAAAAGGGCGGGAAAGATGGAAGGAATGATGAATAAAAATAAAAACGTATTTTAGTCAAGAGAACAGGGCGTGAAGGGTGTGAAATCAGAAGAGACGGAAATATAAAGGGCTAAATTCAAATTGAGTGACATTTATGAATAAAATCAAAGTAAGAAAGAAAGATTCAAGAGGTTTGCTTAAGAGACCAAGAGGAAAGAGAATGGTTAAAAGAAAGAAGACGATGGGAGATTAATAAGAGAAGGGGGAGAATAATGGAGATAAAGAGGATTATAGAATAGAGATAGAGAGAGAGATAGAAAAGAGAGAGAGAGAGAAAGAAAAAAAGAGAGAGAAAAGAGAGGAGAAAGAGAGAGAGAAGAAAAGAGGGGAGAAGAAGAGAGAGAGAGAAAAAGGGAGAAAAGAGAGAGAGAAGAGAGAGAGAAGAGAGAAAAGAGAGAGAAAAGAGAGAGAGAGAAGAGAGAGAGAAAAGAGAGAAAAGAGAGAGAAAAAAAGAGAGATAGATAGATAGATAGAAAAGAGATAGAATAGATAGATAGATAGATAGAGAGAGAGAGAGAGAGAGAGATGAGAGAGAGAGAGAGAAGAGAGGAGAGAGAGAGAGAACGCGGAATTTTAGAAATACAGGGCGAGATGGAATGAACACTGGCAGAAAGAGATAGACAGATTATTTGTAAAGAAAAGGGAGATAAATGATACAAATGAGAGATATTCTATTATCGATTCAGGAAAACGTAATAGAACCATATATATATATATTAATATAATATATTTTATATATATATATAATACAGGTGTGTCAAAAAGTATCGCGATTTTTGTACTTTTTGACACACCTTGTATTCTGAAAAAATAACGTTCCATTTATTCTTATATTTATCTTGTTAAACACAGCTTTAAACTTGGTACTTTTTTGAACACCCCTGGTAATCTAAAAATTTAATGGACGTTATTTTTTTCCAGAATACAAGGTGTGTCAAAAAGTACAAAATATCAAAATGTTTGACACACCTTGTAAATATATATAAATTTCTGTTAGTTAACCAGAGAGGAGGAAGAGGGAGAGAGAAGGGTGACTTCAAAATTTGACTGCATGGAGAGCTTGAGATATGTCAATTGACACAGGTCTATAATATTCATATACAATGATCAAGATAGCCAACTTGCAATCTAGCTAGCTAGGCGGATAGATAGATATAGATAGTCAGCTAGAATAGTTTTGGATTAGGCAAGAAAAATATGAATCCAAACGAACATAATCAAGTGGGAAGATTGATAGAAAGATTGAAACAGAGAGAAGAGAGAGAGAGAGAGAGAGAGAGAGATGCGTATTTCAAAATTTTTGATGCACGTAAGACTGAGATATATGAATTGTCATATATATATATAATATATTATATATTATATATATATTAAATGCATATACATTAGCAAGCATT
>CM042158.1:36214617-36216672 GCA_023376005.1 Doryteuthis pealeii | reverse complement strand
AGATACGTGAAAACTACAATATATTCCATGTACACATGTAGGTCTAGACTACATTATTTATTTTCGGTATTGCATTAGTTTTAATAGTGTTAATATAGTTGTGAAATATAGATTTTTATAAATTTTCCCTTTATATTTATTGTATGTTAAAGAAATAGTTTTTGAGACTATCATAGCCAAGAGTTAGGAGTTATTTATTACAACACAATATATATTTAAAAAAAAACACACTTTTTACGGCTATGATTCAGGGTTTTTATTACAGGCAATATATGATAAAACATTTGTTAGCTAAGAATTCGGGATCGTTTATTGCACGTATGTGTGGTAAAACACCTTTTTTCTGGTAAAGGATTTGTGTCAGTCATTACATGTGTCTAGTTAATAAATGGAAAAAAAAATTAACATTTAATAGAATAGCACATACGCACATCCACACACACACACACACACACACACACATATAATATATATATGTATATATATATGTATATATATGTTATACACACTGAGCTAGAAAGCAAGCTAGCTGGATAAATAGTTAGTTAGGTAGGTAGATAGATAGATAGATAGATAGATAGATAGTGTGCGATGTACACTTTATGACAGATTGGATTAAACAAGAAAAATATTAACCCGAACAAACATATTGAAGTGGGAATGTTAATAGAGAAAGTGGGAATGTCTGAGAGAGAGAGATTGTGCAGAGAGAAAGAGAGAGAGAGAGAGAGAGAGAGAGAGAGAGAAAGAGAGAGAGAAAGAGAGAGAGAGAAGGAGAGAGAGAGGAAAAGTGAGTATATGAGAGAGAGTGTGAGTGTGTGTGTGGGTGTGAGAGAGAGAGAGAGAGAGAGAGAGAGAAATGTGTGTGAGAGTGATTGTTAGTGAAAATGTGAGAGAGAGGTAGAGTGGGAAATTTTGAGAGTGAGAGAGAGAAAGAGAGCGAATAAGTGAAAGAGATTTTGTGTGAAAGAGTGAGAAAGTGCGAGAGGGAAGGGAGCGTGTGAGAGACAGCTAGAGAGAGAGAGAGAGAGAGAGAGAGAGACAGACAGAGAGAGAGACAGACAGAGACAGACAGAGAGAGACAGAGAAAGAGACAGAGACACAGAGAGAGATGTGTGTGAGAGAATGAGAGAGAAAGAGGGAAAAGAGGGAAAGTGAGTTTTAGAGATAGATAGATGGATGGATGGATGGATAGTGTGTGTGTGTGAGAGAGAGAGAGAGAGAGAGAGAGAGAGAGAGAGAGAGAGAGAGAGAGAGAGAGACAGTCATCCAAGATGTGTTGGTGGCAGTCGTCAAATCTTGGAATCGATTTGAGTAAAAGAAAACTATCAAACATACATAATGTAAAGAAGAAAACAACAACATAAAAAAAAATTGTCATGGGTTTGCCGGAAAATAGAATTTAGAAAAGGGTGGTGGGTAGGGTGGGGGGAACGTTCTGTGTGATTGTGATTAGTAAAAAAAAAAAAAAAAAAAAAAACGAACGATGGAAAAGGGAACCTGGGAATCTCACGCATGCGCAAAAGCAGCTTGATGTTATTACACAACATCTAACATTTACACACAGTTACGCACAAATAAGATCTTGAAGAAAAAAAAAATCAATTCAAGTCTGGTGCCCTTATTTGTAATTTTTGAATCGATTTGTGTGCGCGTTTCTGAACCGAGAAATTTTTAATGCTATGCTTGGTGCGTGCCAAGAAGAACTAATAATGTGAGTGTGAAAAAATCTATTTAAATTCCTCGATAACAAGAAAAGAATTCTTCAGAAGTAAAAAAAAAAAGGAAGTAAAATATGTAAAATAATATTTATGGGACTAATCTTAAAGATTTGTAGAGTAAACAATTTCAAACCTCAAAAACAAAAATACAAAACCATTCCAACAACAACAACAACAACAATAACAACGAAACACAAACAACAACATCAACAAGAAGAAAAAAATTATCGATATTGAATTTACATAATAAGTAAGAAAAGAAACATTTCCATTAAAACTTACAGAATTTAGCATCGAAATTTTTGAATTCCAATTGACGTCTCCCAATTTTTAT
>CM042158.1:36209617-36212117 GCA_023376005.1 Doryteuthis pealeii | reverse complement strand
GAACCTTTGTGTTTTTTCAAATATTTAACTATATTACATACCGTCGGATTCACTTAAATTTTTCTCTTTACATATATATATGTATATATCTTATTATAATTGTGTGTTTGTCTGTCTGTAACCGAAACTATATCACTACTCAAGTCACAATTCCTTTAGTTATTTACGTCACATTCTCCATGATTTTATTTTTATTTAAACCTCAATTATTAATAAAATTGTTTTCATTAAGACTGTTGACCATATCTACATACTAATAACATGCAATTGTATTTATATATACAACAAAATAGCAGTTTATAGTGTGAATGGGAAGGCTAATTTGCATATTGATATTAAAATTTGATTTCAATAAATATGTGCTTAGTATTATTGATTTCTAATTGTTTGGTTTTATCTTATTGAATATGAGCAAAAATCTCGTGGATAAATCTTAAAGAAATCTATTAACAAGAAGAAATAACTATAATATTATTCTTTACTTCCTATTTTTAACTAAAAAGTAAAGTTAGGAAAATTTAGCACTGAAGAGCGGAGTAATGGAAAATAATGGAAGAGTTAGTTTCAAAGTTGTTCTATTTTTCAAACATACCCCCTCTGTTCAAAATCTTTTTATCTACATTCTTATTCAGTTTCATTAGCCTTTCTGATTTAATATGATATTTTATTATATTAAAACTTAAATACTTGCAGCCGGAGGGTGCATATATTTGCTAGTTTATATAATGGGTGTGTCTATGTGTCTTTGTGTGCAAATATGACGGAAACCGAGGAAACTAGATTCACTTTATATTAAGGATACAAAATGACAAGACGACTTCTACCAGGATTCGAATGTTGTCAACCACTCTGACAAGATAGTGATGCGAACTTGATCAAGGTGTCTGCTAATAAGATAGGCTTATCTCAAGTCACCTTGAAATCAAAGGTTCCTGCTAGTTAAGCAGCGATGTGTATGTTCACTAATTAGATGGTGACCATTTATGCAACAGCATGTACTGGAAATAAACCGATTATCAAAATGATCTCATTCGTCATTAAATGACCCGAAAAGGGTTGATATGCCGTTAAACAAAGCAAGCAACCAATTAGCTGATAGGACAGACAACAGAGGGACTTATAATCAGTTTATATTAATGTTAAAAAATGATCAAACGACTTCAATCCGGATTTAAATGATATCAATAACAGTGATAGGACAGTGACGAGAACTTGTCAAAGATGTCTTCCAATAGGACGGACACAAAGAGAATTAGAATCATATATACATATATAAAGGGCAGTTCGTGTGTATGTATGTCCGGGTTAAACTATTACAATAAAACAATTAACAACAAATAAATATATATATACACATTAAATATCACTAGATCTTGCTTTTTGTGCAAAAATTATGAAGATTTGATTTATATTCCAGGATATCTATAAATTGAAATATACATAGAAATTGTATTGAAATTCTACTTATAAACGACCATCATTTGTAATTCTTTACGTAAACAAATCAATACACTCAGGTTTTTCTGTGGTCCCCACCCAGGCGATACTGGGTAGTCGCTTCTAGTTTTATATTGATGCTAAAAAATAAGCAAACGGCTTCAACTTGGATTCGAATGCTGCCAAGCACTATGACAAGACAGTGATGAAAACATGACCAATATGTTTTCCAATAGGACGGAAACATAGGGAACTAAAATCTTTTTGTATCAATGCAACTAGACTAGACGGCTTCTACCAGGATTCGAATGCAGTGAACCATTGTGACAAGACAGTGACGAGAACTTGGTCAAGATGTATTCTCCTAGGACGGACAACAGGGAAAACGAGATTCATTTTATATCAATGCAACTAAACTAGAGGGTTTCAACCAGGATTCAAATGAAGTCAACCATTGTGACAAGACAGTGACGAAATTTTGGCCAAGATGTCTTCCAATAGGGCAGACAACATAAGGAACTCAAATCATTTTATATCAATGCAACAAAACTAGACGGCTTCAACCAGGATTCAAATGCAGGGAACCATTGTGACAAGACAGTGACGAGATCTTGGCCAATATGTCTTCCAATAGGGCAGACAACATAAGGAACTCAAATCATTTTATATCAATGCAACAAAACTAGACGTCTTCAACCAGGATTCAATGCAGTGAACCATTGTGACAAACAGTGACGAGATCTTGGTCAAGATGTCTTCCAATAGGGCAGACAACATAAGGAACTCGAATCATTTTATATCAATGCAACAAAACTAGACGGCTTCAACCGGGATTCAAATGCAGGGAACCATTGTGACAAGACAGTGACGAGATCTTGGCCAAAATGTCTTCCAATAGGACAGACAACATCCGGAACTCGAATCATTTTATATCAATGCAACAAAACTAGACGGCTTCAACCAGGATTCAAATGCAGGAACCATTGTGACAAGACAGTGACGAGATCTTGGTCAAGATGTCTTCCAATAGGGCAGACAACATAAGGAACTCGAATCATTTTAT
>CM042158.1:36192117-36204617 GCA_023376005.1 Doryteuthis pealeii | reverse complement strand
AATAAACAAGAACAAAAAAAACAAACGAATATCACGGATTCGAATGAGCCATAATGATTTTTCCTGTTTCATTCTAACCAATGAGAGACGCTGATGACTCATAAAGCAAGCCGCCATTTTCATACTACATTTTTCCGCGGGAAAAAGCAGATAGGCCGAATGAAAAAAAACATTTATAAATTAATGCTATCGATAACGAAAAGGTTAAGAAGCAGGAATTATCCCGGAATTAATGTGTAAAATATGTGGAAAGGACCCGGAAAAAATTGTGGATAAAGCTGGGATAATTTCTGTCGTAATCGCTCACATGAAGACAGCAAGTCAAATAAATTGCTTAAGTGGCCGGCGTGATACGGCTCCGTAGTTTTTTCGTGCCCTTGGACGTTCCTTTTGAATTGATCCATGAGATTTGAGGTGAATGGAATTTATAAGATGTGGCGGGCAAAGCCTTCGCTGGGCAACTGATTTTTAATGACAATTTTGAAGAAGGGATTCCGGAAAGACATCCTAATCTTTGAGATTTGGTAACCAAAAAAAAAAAAAAAAAAAAAGAAGTAAGGGAGATAACTAAAATCAGAAATATTAAATGGAAAAGAAGAAGAAAAGAATGGCGAAAACAAAAAAAACAACAAAAATAACAAAGAGTAACAAGAACCAACAAAGAAAAAAGAAAGCAAGTGAACTAGGAATGAAAAAAGAAAGAAAAAGAAAAAGAAAAAAAAAAGGATAAAAAAGAAGAATTTAGGCAGAATGGAAAAAATAATAAAAAGATAAATAACAACAAAAATGAAAAAAAAAAGAAAACAAATGATTTAGGAATGAAAAGAGAAAGAATGAAAAAAAAGAAAAGAAAAAGTTTCAGGCAGAATGAAAAAAATAACAAAAAATACAAAAAAGAAGACAAATGCACTAGGAATAAAAACAGACAGAAAAAAAACAAGAAAAAACAAGAAGTTAAAAGGCAGAATTAAAAAAGAAGCAAGAAAAAAGAAAAACAAAAAAGTAGAAAACACTTGAACTGGGAATAGAAAGAAAGAGAAATGAAAAAGAAAAAGAAAAATGATAAAAAATAATAAGATGTTAGGCAGATTGAAATAAACAACAAAGATAAAATAAAAAATAAAAATAAAAAATTAAACAAGTGAACTACGAATAAAAAGAAAAAAAAAGAGAAAAGGAAAGAAAAAAACGGAATAAGAAATTAACATAAAAACAAAAAAGACAAACAATAAAAATATGAATAACAACAACAAAAACTAAAGCAGAAAACAAATGAATTAGTAATGAAAAGAGAAAAAAGAAAGAAAAAATAAAACAAATAAAAAATTTTCAGGGAGAATGAAAAAATAACAACAAAAAAGACAAAAAGAAAAAAAAGAAGAGAAATATGAAGAAAAATGAAAGAAAAAGCATGAATAAGATATTAGAATTATTAAAATTGAAAAGAAAAAGAAGAAAAACAAAACAAGAGTAAGATATTAAGCAGAATGGAAAAAAGGAATACATTAACTAAACGGAATTCTGTTAAATAATATAACAGAGGCACCCACACTATCAGAAACATTTACTCGGGTGCCGGCACCCCACCCACCCTGACACACACAGAGCGATATTAAATCTTTGCTTTCCAAATTTCCCCTGTGGCCGTAACAGATTTTCTTGGTATTTTTACCAGTATGATGGGATATTTCAAAGTTCACTAGCTATTCAACTTAGAAATCATTCTATTCAAATAAATTCCAATTATTATAATGAACAAGGGATATAAACGAGAGCTTCTGTCGGCGACTTACGGTAGGGCATATATATGTGTGTGTTTGTCAGTATCTATCTATATATATTATATATATATATATATATATTATATATATATATATATAAGTCACTAGAAGTGGAATGTTAACCTACTCTAAACAAATCATAAAAATCTAAGAAGTTCGTTTAGTGTTGAGGTTATGGGATCGGCCTGTCAGCTTGGCAGTCCGGTTTCAAATCACGCACAGGGCGGTCTTCGATCTATAGCTCTGCTGATGGGCCTAATAGGCCGAAATGTACATACAGAGATTGATTTTTCTCGATTTTTAGCCATACTTTAATAGGTATTCCGCCTAATTCATTATTAATTAATTAATTTCTAAATTAGGTACGACTCAATTAAGCACTTATTCTCCAAAAAATTATCGGCAAAAAGCCATTCAAAACCTTGTTTACAACTTATATATCGTCGTGTCATAAAAGTCACTAGAAGTGGAATGTTAACCTATCTAAACAAATCAAAAAAATCTAAGAAGTTCGTTTAGTGTTTGAGGTTTGGGATCGGCCTGTCAGCTTGGCAGTCGGTTTCAAATCAAGCACAGGGCGGTCTTCCGATCTATAGCGCTGATGAGGCCTAATAGGCCAAATGTACATACAGAGATTGATTTTTCTCGATTTGTTTAGCCATACATTTAATAGGTATTCCCGCCTAATTCATTATTAATTAATTAATTTCTAAATTAGATATGACTCCAATTAAGCACTTATTCTCCAAAAAATTATCGGCAAAAAGCCATTCAAAACAAACCTTGTTTATATATATATAAATTTTTAAAAAATTAACTCTCTCGTCGATTTTCGACGCATGAGTGTTCATCTAGTGAACAACCAACACAGTGATTTGTTTATAGTGGTGAAGGCTTGTGTAGGACCATTCCACACTTTTTGGCACAGTCGATAGGAAAGAATTGGTGCATCAAGGAATGCCACGAACCCAATCAACGACTGACCTCAGGAACTTTGTATATATTATATATATATATATATATATATATATATATATATATATATTATTATTACAAGGTGTGTCATAAAAGTATCGAGTTTGAAATTGTATTTACTAAGATAGAAATGAACAACGCATGGAACGTTAATTTTTTAGAATACAAAAATTCTCGATGCTTTTTCGACACACCTTGTCTATATTTGTGTGTGTGTTAAGGTAGCGTGGGCATGGAGTCAACGACGCCTTATTACTGATAGTTTCTCGCTTATGCGATCTTGCAAGAAATGCTCGAGAGGTAAGGACTATCTCACAAGCGACGTACTTTCATGGACACTCTCGTCTTGGTCTACCAGGAAAAAAAGGATAAACAGGTTGATAATATTTGTGCGGACACTGGATGCCGTCAAGACGACATAACAGGATCACTGACCAATAGGCACGGGTGTCAAGATAGAGAGAAAGAGAGGGGGAGAGAGAGAGAGTGAGCGAGAGAGAGCAAGAGAAAGGGAGAGAGAGATTGACAGAGAGCAATAGAAATGGAGAGAGAGAAGAGAATGAGAGAGAGAGAGTGAGTGAGTGAGTGTGAGAGAAGAGAGAGATGATAGATAGATAGAGAGAGAGAGAGAGAAGAGAGAGAGAGAGAGAGAGAGAGAGAGAGAGAGAGAGAGAGAATGTCAATGGAACGTGTGCTGTCAGTACGCCTTGATTATGATGATGAAATCTCAATTTAAAAAAATTCCAATACATTAAATCCACAATTTACAAAAAATATTTTCTATGCAATGAATCTTGAAATTACTTCCCTTTAACCAGGATGCATGCCCATTTCTGTTTCGTCAAATTTATAGCGTGCATTTTGTAAATTTTGTTTTGAGATATCCCGGGTTCAATTCCTGGACGAGCTCAAACGATCATCATAATGTTTAAAATATCCCTTCCTAAATTGGAATGAATGTAATGTCCGATTTAAGAATATATCTTATTACAATGGAAATTGTGTCTGTCTGTAACTAAAACTACGTCACCACCGACGTCCCAACTCTTTTAGGTATTTACATTAATGATTATTAGATAATAATTACTTAATCTTATTTAGTATATTAGTAATTTACAGCGTCTCTTTTAAAGTTTTCCAGACTAATATTTGCCTCAAAACAGCCCATGTTATTAATGCATTTAAAATCTTGTGTTTTATATAGCTTAAAAAATAAACGTTTGCATAGTATATGGTACGGATAATTTAAATACTGGTTTTAACAAAATTAGGTTTAATCAATAATTATTTGCTCTTTTTAATTTCACCGCCTCTTTTTATCTTTTCACTACTCTGTCTATTTCTTTCTTTCTTTTGTCTTTCTTTCTTATTATTTTTTCTGTGTAGCATGTCATTGTTATTCCCTTTCTTTCATTATCATAAAAACGGAATGGTTCAATATTTGGATGAGTTCACCTAACTCATACGAAATAAGAATTTGGTGGATAAGCAAAACTAGGTAATCAGGATTTACATTTTGGCATTTCAACATGGATGATTTGTATAGTCGCATTTTTAACCAGGAGGGCTTTGCAAGATGTTAACGGAAAACGAGTATTAATATACATATTAGCTCAGTCGCTAGAGCAGTCGGCTAGAAACCACAAGGTTCCTAGTTCGATACCGGCCCTCGCTAACTCAGCGTATGGGTAGCACAGGGATATGTGCGGTAAAGTAAGGAGATGATGGTAGGTGTGGCACTTCACCTCAGATGCAAAAACAATCTCCTTGGTCAAGCGCTAGTGAAAAGGGGATAGACTCCTTCGCTGTCCGGCTGATACCGACTTTAGGCCACCCCGACGACTTTACTTTTTTAATATATAGATTGACATAAACTCCATTGCTTCCTAGAAACTCATTTCTTCTGTCAATAAGCATACATATGCCACACTTGTAAAATTAATGAGGTTTTGATGTAAAGTATGATTCCAAGTCGTGTTCAATCTTTTATCTTGGGTTCAAACTAAGATCTTCCAAATGATTCTGTAAGACCCTCAATAAGGGTTAATCAGAAGGAGCAAGGTCAGAAGAATATTCAGGATGAAAAAAAATACCCACATAAGAGATATTTAGACAATATATATATATGTTCTCTAGAACAAAAAACAAATTTCAAACACACACACCTATCATATCAAATGAACATCTGATGAACTATACCTATTAAAAGAGTAATGAAAGCTCAGTTAATATATTTATTACTAAACAGTGATCTACGTGCGACTTACGCGCAAAGATTGTGGAACGTTACATCATTTTTCTCAATTTTTGTGCGGAAATCGCACGCAAGTCACGCGCAAATCGCACGCAAGGATTGAAAAAATAACGTAGCGTTCAACCGTTATTAAACAGCCATTATCATAGAAAAGTTGCAGAAACACACACAATCTATCAAATATCGGACATATTCTGCCAAATTAATAATCCAATGCCTTAAGAAGACAACAGATCAGAAACACGTGTCGCGTATGTAAGATAAAAAGAATAAAACATTTTTTCTGAGAACATAATACATTTAGCGGACCTTCTTCTTTTTTATAGAATATTAAATTTTCTCCCGTTGGAACCAGAACAACATTATATATATATATATATATATATAAATATATATGTGTGTGTGTGTGTGTGTGTGTGTGTGTGTGCATGGCCGAAATGGATCTATAAAATAACCTATGCTTCCTGGAATAACTTGTGAATATGGGAAGATGTGGAAAGATTTTAGCTAGAATATAAAGTCTATGGCTCCCTCTTGACACCCGTCCCTATCACTCATCACTTCTGGCTAGTCTTTCTCGTGGCATCAAGAATCCACACAGAGCTGATTGATGTAGGTTTTTGCTGGTTGGTCTATACTGGTGTGTCTATGCGTAGTTGTTCACAGGAGAATGCACCTTATGAGTTTGTCCTTGCTTCTCCAGCATGTCTTATTTTTAAGTTTTTAGAATCCAAGTAAGTTATTCAACAATAAATATCAGTTTGGATATACTTATCTGGTAATCCTGTAAGTCTGTCCTCAAGAAATGCAATTAGAATTATGTCCAATGTAAGGGGTTTAAGTATTCTCTCAGCCACGCAGTATTGCTAGTGATTGGCTGTAAGAATAACTCACGTGACCATGGCTAGTCTATAAATCCAGGTGGGGAATTAGAGCACACCTTATATTAAAAAAATAATTCCAACAATATTTCTCATAAGAAATAATGTAAAGTGGGTTTATGCATTCTCCACAATCAGCAGAATGCCTATTTATGTACCTATAGGTTTGGTTTGGTTTGTTTTACGGCATATCAACCTCGGTGGGTTATTTAATGCCAACAAATTGTGAAATAAATTCATTCTTAATGCATAATACAATTTTGTTTATAAACTCATGTTTTTCTATTCAACCCATAGATGGGACCCTAACAGGTATTACCACACCGGGTCAGAGTGGACCAGGGAGCAATGATGATGACGGGGTGCTCCACATTCCCCAAACCTCCAGAACTGGAACCTCACCATTAGATAGAGTTTAACGTAATTCCCAGGATTATGTGGCTATAGTTATATATACTATGGAATGATGTGTAAACGCAGATATCATTTAATATCAGTTAGTTCTATACTGACAGATATGTCGATGACAAAAAAGCTCGAGAAATGTTCTGTGTTCGCGCATATTTTTTTTAAAAATCGAAGATACCAGTGTAGAAAACATTGATATGCATCAAATGTTAGAAAGAAAGAAGTAAAAAACACAGAAGGAAGTAAGGAAAATGTGAGTATTAACGATAAAATTATTTATAGCTAGAAGCTGCTAACCAGCGTCGCCTGCGTAGAATTGGGGTGGGGGCAAAAGTTAGTGTCCGCGATCCATTATTACTAAATCGTGAGTTGGGTTTTTGCAGAATGCCCCATTAAAATCCCAACGGAAAAAGATCGTTCATTGGTCCAGCCTGGAAAGGCGTAAAAAAAAAAAAAAAAAAACAAAAAATACAGATAATTTGAAAAAAAAATCAGTGTTTTCTATTCAAGATATAAATGAAAATTCCATACATGTTACAATTATCTTCGTGAATATAAAGCAAATCTTTATTAGTTTTTGCTCAAAATGCAAGATCTGCTGATAAATGAATGTGTATATACAGGCTGGACCATAATGATGAGACACATTTTAAATGCTCTTTTCTCAGATTATGAAAAGATATATAGAGTACTATATATATTTAGCACATAACTGATGGACAGGAGTTTTACCTGTTATCGAAAATTTGAATATTATGTTAAGTTTTTATTACTTTCAGGTATTGATTTTGGTGAGCCTCATAATGCCGTAGAGTCCAAAGGAAATTGCATATGTAGTCGAAGAATGCTTCATCCTTGCAGCCCAAAGAAAATTCCGTCAGCATTGTGGAAAGCAACAGGCACCATCCCGAAAGGTGATCCTTTGTGCTGTTACAAATTTCCGAGAGACAGGCAATGCCTTTGAGAGATAACAGCTATTCCAGTTGATATGCTAAACCACACTTTACGTGATAGGAGAAATCGAGCTCTGGAAGGTTTTCGTCATGATGGTGACCATCTCAAGGACATAATATTCAAATCTTAGATTCCATGTAAAAGTCCTCTGTACCATTTATAATAAATACACTTAGTACTCTGTGTCCCTTTTTTAATCTGAGATAATACTATTTAAAATCTGTTTCCTCATTATGGCTCACCCTGTATATTCATATGGACATTAATAGTTTTATTTTCGTAGTTTCACCTGGACATGCACGAATACATACACACATACACACAATCTCTCATTCTCTCTCTCTCTCTCTCTCTCTCTCTCTCTCTATATATATATATATATATATATATATATATATATATATATTATATAATATTACATAAATAATAAATATACCTAAAACCCATTTGTTCCCAATTATCTGACCTCAAATTTTCAAGCAATAATGAAATCACATCTTTTCATTCTAATATACACCGTAACTTTAAACTTAACATATTCTGTAAATACAAACATATACACAACCAAACATGACATCTTACGAAAACATTAAAATCAAATAACATAAAAAAATTATCTATTATCAAAGTTAGGTTCTTTTTAATAACGAATACCTTTTTAATGATTTCACTGTTTTTTGCAAAACAATAACATACAACTAAGTTCCAGGAAATTTTCAACATGTTAGGGATAAATAATAACACTTTATTTTTGCAATACAAAATTGTTTCTGCCATAACCGCTAGAAAAATCAAATATCCAAATTCTAACGGTCTATTTCAGAGTTCCAAAAGTGATTTTAAAAAATTCTCTTCGAACATTTCTAAAAATTCTCCGTTTTTCCCCAACGAATTTTTTCATTCAAAATAAAATTTCACTCTGATGAAGGTCGAATCTTCTCTGTGTGCGGAATATTTTCACACAGATGAACTGACCGAAACACATGTGTAAGTGATATTGATTAAATTCATCTTTTATTATCAATTCTGCTCTTTCTTTTTCTTTTCATTCTTCCTCATATAATATATATATATATATTAATATATATATTATTGTGTGTGTGTGTGTGTGTGTGTGTGTGTGTTGTGTGTGTGTGGTGTGTGTGTATATATATAGTGGCAGAAGGCTTTGAAATTTCTTGCAAATCGCTATCAAAGAAACATACGAACAAACATAGAAGAAATTAAGATGAGCCTCATGAAGGAAATGAAATGCTTGTACAGAGATGGAAGATATTGTGAGTTATTTGTTGCTAAAAAGGGGGGGGGCAAAAAAGTGGAAAGAAAAAAAAGGGGTGATATTTGATTTGATGAAATATTTTGTGCTAAGCACAAGAAAAAAAAAGACAAGACAAGACAAGGCAAGGCAAGGCACAACATTACGTGAACGAATGAAAGGAAAATATTACGAGATAGTGATACAGAGCAAAGATATATGAAAAACTGATAAGAAGTACTTTGCAATGGAAAACATGTGCATGACGTTAAATTGAATGCAAGAGGAACAGGGAATACCATTAAAAAAAGAAGTAATGTAGAACTGGCATAACAAAAAAACATGGACGAATATGATTGATAGTTTAAAAAATTGCCGTTTAATTATATAACTGATTGAAAAGCATAAAATAATAAAATGTTCCATCAAATTCACTATCTCTTTACACACACCACACACACACACACACACCACATATATATATATATATATATATATATATATATATATATATATATATATCTGTGTGTGTGCGTGGACGTGCGTGCGTGTGTTTATTTGTAACCGAATCATTGAGAAAATATGACATGACATTTTAACAGACATGATAGAATAAGGTATACCCAAAATTTCCCACCAATGAAAGTGAAATTGGTTTCGAGTTTATTTGTCTACCAGGAGCCGAATAATTGGTATTTTTTTGGAATCCCAGCCTGGGGAATATTTTCTGAGTACAACAAATATTTCCGTTGCATATATATATATATATATTATATATATATATATTATATATATATATTATTATGTGTGTGTGTGTGTGTGTGTGTGTGTGTGTGCATGTGTGTGTGTGTGTGAAGGATTATACATTAACCAATCAAACTGACTTTAATAAGATTAATTTTGAATATAGCAGCTATATTCTGAAATATTTATAATACCTTTTCGGCTAATTCTCTTCCCAATTTAATGCAATTTCTGGAAATTTTCACTTCGAGTTACTCCTACTGCTATATGATCGTTTAACCACAGTGCATGTTTAAATAGGACCGGGAACACACTCAGTTATACCCACCCTTGATGATGGCACTTCGGAGTGTTGAAATGCTAGGGATGAAAATGTTTGTGTACTAATGAACAGATCCCAAGCTGAAATTAAGAAATTGGCCAGAAAACCTTTTACAAAATATATATATATATATATATATATATATATATATATATATATAGTATTTGATAATTTGCTTGAAGCATTGTTAAGTATGTTATTATTTATTTATGTAAGAAAGCAATTACAATGCGTATAAAAATAAGATAATGTTCAGTCTTATCGATTTCAAAGAAACTTTTTCATCATAGACATTTTCTGAAAATGGACGCGGTCTTGTGCGGTTTGTCTTTTGTATGTTATAAACACGCGTCTCATGGGTTTTCTTTTTATATCGCCACACGGAGGGTCGTGATAGCCGTTGTTCAATCAATTTCAATTTCATTCTTGTTATCTATTTATACATGTATTTTTTTAAATTTATTTATTTGTTTTATATATATATATATATATATAAATATATTATATATATTGTTGTATATATGGAATGTGTATTTTAATTAATTAATATTCTGTGTTTAATTCTAACCTATTGTTTATACGAGGACCTAATTTAGCTATTATTAAACTTTCTCTAATTCTGAGATTACAATATATATATATTATTTATATATATATATATATATATATATATATATATATAAACTTCATATTTTGAAGCAGCTTTTCGCCTATGCGATCTTTAAACCAATTTTGATCTGAAGATCGCATAGGCGAGAAACTGTCAGTAACCAGGTGCTAGCAGCATGTCTACGCTACCCTTTCAGGAGAATTCTAACCATTCAAAAGAATAAATGCTTTTAAAGTTGTTTTGCTACTATCAGATGTCGATAACTCACTGACTGAAATTCATTTTTTTTTTTTAAGATTTAACATCAAAAGTGAAAGGAAAATATTTTTTGTACTCTGTGTACCTTTTCTGATCTAAATTATTTCGCAACTTATTTTACACATCTATGGAAGCAGAAAAAATACATAACGTTCTTTTTCTTTCTTTTTCTTTATGAATGTAAAAAGAAAAAAAAAATATTTGTTCAGAAAATAAAATTGATGGAATTGAAAGTTTCATAGATGAGAAAAAAAAACGAAGAGAGATTAAAAAGATATATGTTCTTTTGAAAAAAAAAAAAGATAGGAAGGAAGGAAGAAAGAAAGGAAAGTAGAAATGAAGAAAGGGATGGAAGTAGGAAGGAAGGAAGATACTATGAAAGGAGAATAATAACTAAATCTTATTATAATGGAGATTCGGTGTTTGTTTGTCTGTAACGGAAACCACATCACTGCTAACGTCACAATACCTCTGGAATTGTGTAAGTTTATCATTGAGTATTTAATTTGTAGTCAAAATTATTAATACATCGAATAAATCTGTCATTGATTAATTTATTTGGACCATATGACATTTAGGCACCCCTTTTTAATCTCGATTAAGAAAGGACATGTTTTTTTATTTACACCGTCAATATCCGGTTGTTTTAACAGACGATTTTTAGATATTAAAAAAATTTATAAATCTAACCCCTAACCCTAACCTGAAAAACTAACCCTAACCCTAACCCGTAAACCTAACCCCTAACAAACAACCGGATATTGACGGTGTAAATGAAAAACATGTCCTTTCTTAATCGAGATCAAAAAAGGGGTGCCTAAAGGTAATATGGTCCATTTATTTTAACGGTATGTCAACCCATCTGAGGTTAGTTTATTCTTAGGGGTTGGGACATTCTTTGTACATTTTTATGTAGTTGTTTTTTTTTTTTTAATTTGTTGTACGCAGTTCTTTATCAAGTGATCATGATGATCATGATGATCATGATAATGATGATGATGATGATATGGTACATTTTCTAATCACTTCAATATCAGATGTTTTATTTCATTTATTATCTACTGCAACCATCAAATTCCTTCATACACTTGTGGTTTCTTTCCACGTTAAGTCCATTATGTCTTCCAATTTACTTCAATATACCGATATCTTTTCCAGATGTCAGTAATAAAAACAGATTACAACAGATAATTCTATAAGTATTGTTGATTTTAACCCATTGTATATTTGTCCTTCGTATAACCGCCCTGTCGACTGGGGCTGTACATAAAACACTCACTGTAAAGATGTCGGGGCGGTCTATAGCCAGAGCCTATCCCCTTTTTCTTACAAGCGCTATACCAAGGATATTGCTTTGCCGTCTGAGGTGGAGCGGCACACCTAACATCAGCTCCTCCCTTTACCCCCAGATCCTTGTGCAACCCATACGCTGAGTTGGCAAGGGGCGGTGTCGAACCCGGAGGCTCCAAGACGGGCGCTCTACCGACTGAGCTATGTCGAACCTAGTAGTAATATTCCCCTAGTGGGGTCACCTGTTTGTTTTGGTTAGAGAACCGGGATACTTAAGGAAGGAATCATGGTGGCTGGGCACTCCATGACATTCAACACTACACCATGACCCTTTCATAGGCTAACCGGTCGGTCGAAGAACCCCCGGCTGTTCATGTTAAGCTCTAGCACATATATGATTATTCCAAACTCATTACTCTTATACAACCCCGCAAGACTTTGTATCAAGGCGCATGGTCTAATAGTTAGAATAGTAGGAAATGGACTCATCGACCCGAGTTCAATTCCTGGACGAAGCTGTTTGCATTTCACATGTCGCTAATACCCTTAGGAAAGGTATGAATCCAATTCTCTCTCAAACTATGGGCAAATAGCAGGGAAGGCTGGACTCTTAAACCATGACTAGGTAACCGTCTAAGAGAGGAAAACTTCTGAATTGAAACCTTATTTAAACATCCGATTAAGAAATTTGACCTTTCGCGTCAATCCCACCGTAGTCAAATATTAAATGTAGTAGTTTTATAGGTATATTATATTAACTCATTAATA
>CM042158.1:36166743-36192017 GCA_023376005.1 Doryteuthis pealeii | reverse complement strand
ATAAGGCTTTCATTTTGTTAGGGCTCAGGGGGAGAGGTCAATTCAAAATTTAAATTTTAAAGGAAAACAAATGAATAAATCTGTTAATCTGTGCTTAACCTGGTTCTTCTCGAGACAAATCCTCAATACATAGGTTCAATCCATTAATAACTGTTCTGCATTATTTCCCCTAAATAGCAACGGCTTACGAATATAAGTTGCAACTACTACAGCGTCCTTTGTCTTTCAGCACGTGCTGCTGGTTCCCACGGCGGCTGTTATGTGTTTTTGGCCTTTTCGGTTGTGGAAAATATCCAATAATTGTTTATTCATTAATGCACGCAATCATTTTTATTTGAGAGGGACGGGGCTCAGTTTTCATTTCAAATTGTTTTTTTGTTTTTTAACTCCTTTAATAAATATGATGATTTTGCTTACTTATGATACACACCCTCTGACATTGAATTTTTAACTCCCACGCTCTCAGGCAATGTCTTTCAAAAATTAATTTTTACGACACCCGGATGGTGTTTTCTGTTGCTAGTATATATGTATGTATGTATGTATGCTAGAAGTAGATGTCTGAGTGTCTTAGTTTCCTGGGTATAACATTGGATGATTGATTTTAGCGGCATATCAACCCATCCGAGGTTATGTCATGCCTTACGGTTAGGAAGTAATATATGTAGTACAATTATATTTATACTTGTTTAGTAATTGGTTTTAACAATGTGTTTAGCATCATTGTGGATCATGTGGTATGGTATTGATTAAGTTCATGCCTATATTCTATGGTATAATTTTATTTCCCTCGGAAAGGACAGAATATCCTCCATGATGACATTTTCAAATAGATCTTTCATATTGTTTGCATTAGAATAACGGATTCTGATGTGAACAAAAAACCTGCATTCCATGAATAAGAGTTTAACAGTCAAAGGTGTTTGACATGTTTCACACTGTGGTTGTTGTTCTTGTTTGAGTATATAGGAGTGTGTTAGACTTGTGTGACTAATGCGAAATCGGGACACAGTGTTTTGTTCCTTTCTAGACTTTCTTAACGCTGGTCTCCAGTCTATCAAAGTATGTGTTGATTAGAAGAGTTTATTGTGGATGTTGTTATGAGATTAAGATTAAAGAGGAGATGATCTTACTTGTTTTATTCATTTCTTTTCACTGATTCTCTTTTTGCTATTGCTTACTGGTTACTTCTTTCAGTCGCCATGTTTTCGTCTAGTTGACTTCTATCTGCTGGCTTCTTCTGGAATGAACTGGGCATTGCTTGTTTTTTGATAATTGATTAAAAAGACTCCCGGTCTTCTTGATCAAGTTTTTTATTAGCCCATATTTATTGATTGTTTCCATAGCGAGCATTGAGATTGGACACCGGAGAGAAGACAATCACGTCTTTCTCCTTTTAAAGTTAGGTAGCATCTAATTAACTCTGACTAAAAACTGTCATGGTGCGTTTTCAAGGTATTAACAGATTATAAACGTCATCGTAATTTTCCACTCCCTGATCCCAAATTTAACGGCCTTTAATTAAAATTATTAGCTGCGGGTTCTGTTCACAGTTCATAGCCTCCCATAAATTGTAATAGATATACCATAAGAGCAAACAAACAAACGTCCTATAAAATGTGTAATGTTCAGCGCATTCTGACTTATTGCTTGAATCATTGCACTGGAAATAGCTAAATGAGCATAACATCATTTACGTTACACAAGAGGAGTATCGATTTCTCTAACACGTTCACTACGGGTAGGATGTAAAACAGGGTTGCAAGTGTTGAGAAATTCCTGGATATAAGGTGTGTGTTAGATCCGCGCCCATACTTATAGACTAGGCGAGATCATGTGATCTATTCCTTGGCCAATCACTGGCAGTACTCTGAGGCTGATACAATAGTTAACCGACCCTACTGGTCATAGGATTAAATCACTGGACCTTTACCAATACGCGGGATAGGACTTATACGCTTACCCAAGGATTCAATAAAACATGACTTTCTTTAAGCCCTTTTCAACTGGCCAAGGATGGCACTTAAAAACTTTACAGCAAGTATGGGACATCCAGCGAGAATCGAACTCACTATTCAATAGTAATGGATTTGCGACACTAACTTGCTAACCCTACCCAAAATGGAACGTCCTTTTACCCAATGCGTTCCTCAAGCGTAGATCTTACACAAGGTCACCAGTATGGAACATCCAACGTGAATGGAACTCGCTATTCATTAATAACTAAAAATGTCTACCGGCATCGCCTGGTAGGGGGGATTTTTTTAAAAAATTTTGTCTCGCAGATCCGTTATTACTTATCACGAGTGGGATCCTCGCTGTTTGCCCCATAAAAATCCACACGGAAATGTATAACTATATAGTAAGAAATGTCCATTTAATGATTTACAATTAAAAAAAAAATGAGATATAAATGATGCAATTAATTCAATCAATCAATATTATACTTTCAAAGCGAAAAAAAAAAAGATAAACAAAATAACATGCAAATGATTTTCCCTTCTGTTACTTTTCAAATTTGAATTTTTAAATATCTTCCTAAATATAAATCAAATCTTCATTATTATTGCTCAAAACCAAGCCCTGGTGATATTTAATGTGTATATATATTTACTTTATCGTTAATTGTTTTATTCTCGAAGTTTTCCCCGGATATACAGATACACACAACTGCCATTTATATATGTATAGATAGATCTACGAGATTAGCTTGCTAACCATACCCAAAATGGGAGGTCCTTTTATCCAACTCGTTCCCCACGCGGAGGATGTTACACGAGGTCACAAATATGGGACATTCATTAAAGATCAAGCTTTTTATTACAGTAGTACTGGATATGCGAGACTAGATTGCTAACCAATATCCACAATGAGGTGTTCTTTTACCCACCCAGTTCACCACGCCTGGGCTGTGACACAAGATCCCGAGTATGGGGTATATAGCGAGGATCGAACTCGTTACATTTTAGTAAATAATTACAGTAGTTATGGGTCCACAAAACTTTCTGCTAATAATTGCATCATGAAGAGACGTCTAAAACACAAGAGGGTATCGAAAGTGTTTGTTTTCTTAGACCATATGACCTTTAGGCACCCCTTTTTGATCTCGATTAAGAAAGGACATGTTTTCATTTACACCGTGAATATCCGATTGTTTGTTAGAGGTTAGGTTTAGGGGTTAGAGTTAGGGTTAGGGGTTAGTTTTATAATTTAAAAAAACCTAAAAGTCGTCTGTTAAAACAACCGGATACTGACGGTGTAAATGAAAAAACATGTCCTTTCTTAACCGAGACAAAAAGGGGTGCCTAAAGATCATATGGTCCGTTGTCAGCATGTCTTGTTCGTTTTACTTCGATGTTTTATGTGATAGGAAGTAAGTGGTCGTACAGCAGCATTTTATGTTGTGCTGCTTTCAATTTATGTTCGGGAGAGCACGCAACATCCTTTCATAGTTCCCATTTAGTCATTTCTCATAGCGTTTTTGTTAGTCCACGTAATGGCACAACTTGGAAGAATTCTCGCATTATCTAAGAATTCACATCTCTTATTATAATGGAGATTCGGTGTTTGCCTATCTATAACCGAAACTACGTCTCTGCTTATGTCACAATACCCTCAGTTATATATTTTATACGTCACTAAGAAATAAACGGTTATATGATATACATCAACTCGTTTTTCCAACTGAAATCACGTTAACGGACCAGCGTCCTGATATTGTCATTTGGTCTGTTAATCAAAGGAAAGTTTTTATCGTTGAATTAACACTTCCATTTGAAGAAAATCTTGACTGGGACCCTTAGCGTAAGTTGGAAAAATATACTTGTTTAGTAATTGGTTTTAACAATGTGTTAGCACCATTGGGATCATGTTGTATGGTATTGATTAAGTTCATGTCTATATTCTATGGTATAATTTATTTCTAACTGCGAGAACAATGCTTCAGAAACGGAGGGATAACGGATGTATTTCCTATCGAAGTTGGATGCCGGGGAATTATTACCAACTCAACCTTGGCATTTTGTCTAAACTTGGACTTTCTCCACCAGACAAGAGGAAATACATCAAAAAGATCCAAGATAAAGCTCTAACCGCATCAGCGTGGATATGGCAATCCTATATTGTGATATCAAATCGACAAAGTCTGGTGGTATCGTAAGAATGCTGGGCGCTCTGGGTTAGTGGTAATAATGCTTCGGCCCTGAAACTATGCCTGAACCTAGAGTCATCATCTGATTAAGGCTTTGTTGGCTGCAATGCTACTGTGTTAATAGCAGTTATTGTATGAAGATTATTGTTGTGGTTAATTCACATACTGGTTTTAACAAAACCAGGTTCAATAAATAATTAGTTGCTATTATTGATCTCTAATGTTGGTATTTTATTCTCCAACTTATTAAAATCAATCCTATGAATGCTTTTATAAAGTAAACAATTAAAACATTATTAACAAATTAAAACATTATTAAAATAATTATAATCATTCTATATGCGTCCTTATTAATTTCTAATTTAATATATTTCATTACAATAAAACTTAAATATGAAGGATAGGCTCTAACCCAGAGTGGCCGCCCCTTATGGCAAGCCCCTTATGGCAAGCCCCAAATCCTTTTTATCATATGGGTGCTAGAAGGCTGTGACTGAGGGTCTACATGTCCTGGGAATGACGTTAAACTCCATCTGATGGTGAGATTCCAGTTTTGGGGAATGTGGAGCACCCTTCATCACCATTGCTCCCTGGTCCACTCTGACTCGGAGTGGTAGTACCTGTTAGGGTCCCATCTATGGGTTAAATAGAAAAACATGAGTTGATAAACAAAATTGTATTATGCATTAAGAATGAATTTATTTCCCAACTTTGTCGGCATTAAATGACCCACCGAGGTTGATATGTCGTAAAACAAAACAAACCCAAACCGAAAGATAGGCGCATATTCTTGCTAGAATAATTAATTACCTGTCTATGGCAGTCCCTGCCTTTCCTATGCGTATATTGGCATCGTTTTCTATAGACGAGATAGTCCAGCCTATGTATGTGAACTGGTCCACTAATTTCCGAGGTTGTCCATCCAACTATAAGGACATATGACCTCGTGACGATTCAGTATTGTAAAATAGCTGTTTGGCTGAGTGGATTAGCAAGCCTCGCATTCCGTAATCTGCTTAACCCGCTGCCGAGCAAAATACACAACCTCCTCCAGCACGGCACTAGATTAAAGAACAAAGGAGGAAAACAAACAGTTTTGACATGAAAATGACAAGTTGCGACCAACGCTGTGGCTCTTAAAGATTTTATGGCCCTTCAGGAACATAAGGCTATTGATATGCACTTGGCAGAGAGCATTCTGCTCGCTGTGTCCGATTGCGATGGTTATTCTATGGTTGGGAGATAATCAAAAACACATGGGGCTATGAATTGGCGGCACAAAGAAGAAGAAGAAGAAGAAGAAGAAGAGAAGAAGAAGAAGATGAAGAAGAAGAAGAATGCGGAAGAGAGATACAGAGAGAGCGAGGAGGGGTTGAAAGAGAAACAGAGATATATACCCGGTTAGAAACTGAGTAAGGTAGAAATGTTATAGAGAAAGGTATGAGAGAGAGAGAGAGAGAGAGAGAGAGAGAGAGAGAGAGAGAGAGAGAGCACACACACACACACACACACACACACACACATACACACACACACAGAGACACAGACACAGAAGAGAGAGAGAGAGAGAGAGAGAGAGAGAGAGAGAGAGAGAGAGAGAAGAAAGAGAAAGAGTAAAAATACGTCTTTCCCTTTACCTTCGTCTTCGATGCAAATCACTAAAGAGAAGAAGAAGAAGAAGAAGAGAAGAAGACGGTATAAGAGAGATAGATAGATAGATAGATAGAGAGAGAGAGAGAGAGAGAGAGAGAGAGAGAGAGAGAGAGAGAGATACTGGGGATGAAAGAGAAAGAGAGGTATAACTGGACAGAAAGAGTAAGGTTCACTGGTATAAGAGAGAGAGAAAGAGACAGACAGACAGACAGAGACAGAGATAGAGAGACACAACGAGAAAGAGAAAGAGATTACAAAATATGTTTTCCATGCAAATCACTAACGAGAAGAAGAAGAAGAAGAAGAAGAAGAAGAAGAAGAAGAAGAAGAAGAAGAAGAAGAAGATATCGGATAAAATTTGCAAAAGTTAATGAAATAAAACGATTAGAGACTTTCAAGGACATGTTTACTCGCTGAGTTACATAAAATAAACATTTTCCTCAACCAATCTAAAAATAATTCATGCATGGGTGACAAAAGGCCATGAAACCAAACTGATAATGAACGGAACACATATACGTATAAATTAGAACTCAAGGTTTTCGGGTTATATGGCATATAAACTCCCCTGAGTTATTTAATTCCAAGAATAACACATACTATCCAGTAAACAATGTCCCTTATATAATGTTATTTAGAGCAGGGGAAATGACCATTTTCTATAATTTTACAACATAGACAATAACACATACTAAAAAATATATACTTACCTAGCGTTCGGGTCCTGTGTCCAGTGGCTTCGGTCATCGGACCCGTAAGATATTAATAACAGTGTGATCCAGGGAGCATCGCTTCGAGATAACGTCTACCTCCCTCTTTTAATAGAAGCTGGCTGGTTTATTGCCCGTGCCTGTGACGCATCGAAAGGGGAATTCCGACAGGATACATATAATTTTTTTTACACTTGCCACCGCATGAGCTTTGGTTTGTGCGTGGCTACCCACAATAATCAATCTTTGTGTTCAACTGAATCCTGATTGGTTACATAGCCTCGGTTAAAAGTCCCAGTCTTTCCTTACCCATAGCTGAAGGGAGAGTATTTGATGCATAAATTTCCAAAGAGTATTAGCACTATGTGAAATGCAAACAGCTACGTCCAGGATTTTTCGAGTCCATTTCATACGACAATAACCATTACACGACTCATTACATATATATATTCAACCTCTTTATTATAGCACCACAAGATGTCTACAGAAGACCAGGTTATGGAGTATGGATTCAGACAAAGAATTATCAATATTGATCAATAATTTTGGGTCGTTATTGAATAAACCCTGTTAATATCGTGGGATTCGGCTAATGGCTATCTCGTGTTTAATCAAATTTAACAAGAATAAAAGAAGAACCTCTAACACGTACTTACCAATAAAAGGTTTTATGACGTTTTTGATTTGTAAAGGAGATATCAGATGTGAAAACCATTTGGTTGATTTCTGTCTGTATATATCACGCGAAACCATCCAAGGAAGACAAAAAAGATTCACTGGGCACAGCTGGAACATCTACACATCAGATGTAAATACCAATTTGGTGGTATATATATATATATATATATATATATATATATATATATATATATATATATAAGGCTTGAAGCATTGTTAAGTATGTTATAAATTAATAAAATTCGAAGGCATACAATCGTAAAATAATAAATAAAAATAATAAGACATCGTTTTGTCTTTATTTTTTACGCATTGTATTGCCTTCGAATTTTATTATTTATATATATATAATATAATTATTATATATATATATAATATATATATATATATTGCAAACAATCCATTGCTGGACACGCTAGAGAAGTATAGAACGAGCTCATAAATTACGTTCTTCTGTGGACACTTACATATTAGAGGCGAAAAACAATTTGGTGGTTATATATATATATAATATATATATATAATATATATATATATATATATAAGTTAAAAAGAAAGGAAATGAATCCGACGGTATGAGTATAGATAAAGGATATGAAACAACACAATATTTGTTTAAGTGAAAACATTTTATAACATATTAATAATAATATAGAACAATATTTCGATTTTATAAAAATCATCTTCAGAGATTGTTTATACTCCATACTTTCGTCTCCGCTCTTGATAGTACGGAGTATAAACAAGCTCTGAAGATGATTTTTATAAAATCGAAATATTGTTCAATATCAGCTATGAATATGTTATAAACTGTTTTCACTTTAACAGCATATTGTGTTGTTTTCATATCCATTTCATCTATTACTCATATATATATAGATATATATATATATATATATATATATATATATATATATATATATATATTACATAATGACAAGGCTAGACGAACGGTCGCAGAAGCCTCTTTCGACAAATCAGCTGGGTCATGTCAACCCTAGTACCTAGTGTCACATTTTTATTGCCCTTATGCCGAATCTGCAACCGTTTTTATCATATATGTGCCAGAAGGCGGCCTGAGTATGCTAGAAGAGGATCTTAATGTCCTGGATATTACCTTAAACTGCATCTAGTGGGGAAGTTCGAATCCTGCAGCCGTGAGGAGTACCACTTCATCACTATTGGTCTCAGGTCAACTCTGACTGGAATGGTAGTACCTTTTAGCGTTCCAACAATGGTTTGAATAAAAGATGATTTTTTTTAATTTAAAAATGAGTTTAAAAAACTTGAATACCCAACAAGTATAAAACAAATAAAATCTTTGGCATGAAATAACCCAACAATGGTTTACATGCCGTAAAAACCTACCAAACAGCCAACCAAAAAAACAACCTTCAGACATTTACACAATAAAAAAAAAATGGTTATGAATTGAGAACAGATGGGATCCTAAGGACAAAGAATACGAAATGTGTATATTTACCTAACCCCTCCTCACGAGAAATGAAAACACAAGGTCAATTTCACAAGCTGAGTTTAACAAGTTTAATTCAGATTTTTCTCTCCTGGACTGGTTGCCTAAACAAGTTTTAAAAAAACCCAGTCTGCCCTACTATTTGCCCATATCTGGAAGGAGATTAGTTGGATTCATTCATTTCCCAAGGTATTAGCGCTATTTGAAATGCAAACTGCCTGGTTCAGGATTTGGATTATTTTTTGTATATATGGCGTGCTGTAATCCCCCACTTAAACCTATAGACTCAGCGAGGTCATGTGGATTAAACCACAGCCAATCAACCTCCCGAATACGTGGTTAGTTAACTATCTAATCGCTGATATTGACTGCCGTTCATTTGCACGTTATTCGACATTGACGAACGGACCTACAACCAAAGGATCATATCCAACACCAAGGGACACGAATAAACAACCAAATTATCATACCCAACACTGAAGGACACCAAGGAGCAACCAAAGGTTTCTTCACTAAGGATCGCACTTTGCTTAACACAACGGATCTCCGGTTATTTCCTAGTTGAGTAACATGATATTACAGGGTGACCCAGAAAAAACATAACCCAAATTATTTATTTTCCCATTTAAATAACCCTAAACGTAAATCCTAACCCTAACCCTAACACCCCCTAGTTGAGTAACATAATATTACAGGTTGACCCAGAAAAAACGGAACCCACAAATTTTGTAATACCACTGTTAATTTTTTAACTTTTTTAAAAAGTTAAATCCAACAAGGATTAGGGTTAGGGTTAGGGTTGGGGCTTAGGGTTAGTTTAATGGGGAAATAAATTAATAATTTGGGTTTTTTTTCTGGGTTACTCATGTTACTCAACTAGGAAATAACCCGAGATCCCTGGAGAGTGCTCTTGCTTGAAGCCCAAGGATGGTCACAAAAATGATAATATTCCGAAAACCACAGAAATCAATAAAAATATTTATTATACATACCTAAATATTGGTAATAAATCGATATCTCTGATCACTTGTTGTCTACAAGACTACTTGACCTCAATTCTGTCAGTTCGTTGATCTACAAATCGCTTTCTTTAACGGTGCAGATGTCAGTGTTGCTTCTGGCCAGGGTGAAGCCCCCCCCCCCGCCAACAAGTAAAGAGCTTTCGTTTCGCCGATCAATAATAATCTATGGCTTCGTTTCTTAGCGTCGAGCAAAGTGAAACCAAAGAATGATTTGCTAATGGGGTCTGCTTGATATTTAGCCTGCAACTCTGTTAATAAGACAAATGAAATTGGAGATGCGATACGATTGGGGTGGAGGGAAGAGTCGGGTGGAACGGAGGATAAAATAATCAGTAACACACACGGAGTTTGATCCGTTGGGGGGGGGGAGAGAAGCGGGGAATCGGGGTTCGATTTTCTCAGTGATTGACACGTGGAACGTTTAACAAATTGGGAAAGGAAATTAGATAGAGGCGGGAAATTATGAAGGCATTTCAAGTTAAGGTTTACAGTTTCTGGCTTCGGGGGGTCTGCGTCTTGCATGAAACGGAAACGCAAGTTGAAATTGCTTCTTAGAGACTAAAACGTGAAGACAGAAAAGTTTTAAAGTCTGTTTATTTGGACGAAGTGAACATCGTAGATTTTAAAAGATGATCAGTGTTCGTGTTACCATTCTAGTCGCCATTCTAGGCGCTTAGTGCCGTTGTTGTAGTAAGTGCAGTTTCAGTGGATATTACTTGTGGCATAAAGTTTCATTTATTCTTTTAAGTAGAAAGATGTAGTATCAGTTTAAATCCTTGTCTGTTGATCCTTGAAGTAGAAAGATTCCTGTATCAGTTGGATTTATTCTTTTAAGTAGAAATATTTAATATCAGTTCTGTCCTTGTCTGTTGATCTTTCTGTGAAAAAATCTGTTTGGCACTAATTTTTGGTCAATATAGGAACGACCATAAATGTGTTTTTTTTTTTCATTGGTCAATCCAATTTTTGCTAATTGTTAAGTTTTGACTTGTATTGAGTGCAATTTTTGTGAATATTACTTGTATTCATAAACTTTGCTTTATTCCTAGAATTAGAATGATTTAGTATGTTTAATCATTGTTGTTGTTTCTTGAAGTAGAAAGATGTAGCATCAGTTTAATCCTTGTCTGTTGATCCTTGAAGTATAAAGATGTAGTTTTTGTTTAATCATTGTCTATTGATCCTTGAAGTAGAAAGATGTAGTATCAGTTGAATCCTTGTCTGTTGATCCATCTGTAAAAGAAAATCTGCTGTAGAGTAGCTAGTACCTCTTCAGCACTCTACCAGATGGTCTTGCTCATAGCGTTAAATAGTCTACGATTAAAGACTTCAACAGTTGTTAATTGTTTTGTAATTTATTTTTCTGTATTTTTGCATGTATCCGTTAGCACCGGATACTGATGCTGAATAAATATATTTGGCACTCAATTTCTTCTGTGTATCATTTCACCTCGATGATAAAACAAAATCTGTTGGACAACACATTTTTGGACAATTTTTCAACGACTTTAAATGCATGTTTGGCATTTTTTCATAGGTCAATCCGGTTCATGCTAATGGATGGTCTATAAATATAATACCCAAGAGTTTATCCAACAATTCGTCTTAAAGGAAATTTTTTCTCGTAACATGTTCACATGGTAACGTTTATTTTCGGAGGAAATGGGATAGATGTCCCGCGACGGTTGGCGAGAGATCGTCATGGATATCCATGCTGCTAGAACGACATGATGATGATGATGATGATTAGTTAACCAATCTAGGCGGAGAAAACCTCGGAATTCAAAACTTTAATATTATCTGCGTTATTCGGAATATTGTCCCCATCTTCATTGTTCTTTGTACAACGTTTCGGCCGATATACCCTTCGGCCTTCTTCAGGTATTTCTTGTCAGACTCGGGAACCTTCTCGGACTCGGGAACCTTCTTTTCGGACTCGGGAACCTTCTTGTCGTAATCGGGAGCCATCGCAGAACTTTGAACTTAACCCTTTATTCAGTCCACGGGGCTATCCTGTTCACATTCCGCTAACCATAGCTGGGGCAGGAATTGTGTTAATTATTTTTCTATGTTACTGCCGCTGCTCAGGATTGAAACCGGAATCCAGGGATAACTGTCACTTAGAACTGTCTTAACCTAACTACCTTATCCCCTAGGCCATGTGTCCAAGAAAGTTCCCGAGTTCGAAAAGAAGGTTCCCGAGTCCGAAAAGAAGGTTCCCGAGTCCGAGAAGGTTCCCGAGTTTGACAAGAAATACCTGTAGAAGGCAGGAGGGCAGATATTACTAATCATCAAACCTCATCTCAAACATTCAAAACTTTAAATAAATTGACCTTGGGTCTCATCGTGCGGAGGGGTTGGTAAATATTTATATACAGGGTCAGTGTGTACTTATATATATATATACAGCGTGTCCATAAAGTCCGTGTACATTTGAAATAATGTTGAATATTATTTTTCGCCCTCTATTTATCTAAAAAAAGAATTATCTGTACACCATGTATATTAAGACCTAAGCATGTCTATTTATGTATTTTAATTAAATTTTAGCGTTATAACATATAGAAACGCTATACACACCACCTTTTTTTTTTCATCTTAAAATCTTAACATTTTGACCGTCTCGTCTGATGATTGCAGTAAGCATGAAACTAATAGTAACGAGATATTAAATCCATAATATATAATATTGGATTGTAAAACTGCTCCGCTATTTTTGCATTGAGCACATTTATATGTCAATTATTTTCTCATTCATTCTCTATTCATTATATATATATATATATATATATATATACATATATATATTATATTATATTATATTATATTGAATATATTTTATATATATATATATGTAATATTTTATATATGTAATATTTTATATATACAATAGTATTTTATATATATAATGTTTGCCTCTCAAACCCGCTTTCATTGGGCCCCGTGAAGCCGGTCTGAGAGGCAAGCATTATTCCAGTGACTAGGAAGTGAAATTTGTAGTGAAGAAGTGGCTCAAGGAACAATCAACAGTATTTTACGGGACAGGGACACATGCTCTCATTCGAAGGTGGAACATTGCTAAAGAGAGAAACGTTGTCTATGTGAAGAAGTAGGGATGTGATCCGAACAGGTCCAGTTTCATTTTGATGTATGATACATGTTCCTGTGTTGGTAATTATATTTGTCCTAAACAAAATTGTCTTAGTTTTTGACTCACACTCGTGTATATATATATATATATATATATATTATATATATATATATATATATATATGAAAAACGTCATGCATCATCCTATGTTCTTCACTTTCCATTTTTGCACATGCAATGATTACGTCATCAGCTTTCGTAAACAAACGCACATATAAAAATTAACGGTCAATAACATCATATTCATACATTCACTGTACACTTAAGATTTTTCATTTTGTCCCTCACAAAAAACATTTCTTAACAGTGTCCTGAAGATGGTTTAATACCGAAATACCGTTATATTTTTTAAAATATTTTCTTCTCATATATATATATATATAATATATATATATATATATATATATATATATATATATGATGAAATACAGTAAGAGATGTGTAAAATTAAGTGTTCATCATAGAACTCAATGAGACAATTAGGGTGATTTACATAGTTATTTTCCTCAAGAATCTGTTTTCAATTTTGCCGGGTTATGGGCTGGCTAATTGTTTTCATATTAGCTGATCAAAATCAAAGAAACATGAAACATATGATAATATTTATTGTGCCATTGAGGATAATTATATTGGCGATAAGGCTATTGATGTTTGACAATAATAACAGACACAGGGAATTACAATAAGAAAATACAGACATTAGTATTTATGAGGAAAATAAAAATGGTAGATGAAAACAGAACGACTAAAAGAGACGAGCCTCACCGACTGGGTTTGGCCATTCGAAACCCTGATAATGATTCCTTAAAGATAACCCTTTGGTTATTAGAGGGTAAAAAGATTATTTCTGTTTTGAAAAATACCATACTGTTTCTTTCAAATATATGATATGTTCGATCCTTACAAAAGGCTTTAAAATTGAACATAATTTTGGGGGTTATTCAAAATGAAGTTGGATTTTAGATATTGTAAAAATAGCAGGGCCTGTGGATATATCACAGTATGATAATCTAACCAATACAACGTTTGATGTTTACTTAAGTGTTATTGCGAAATAGTTGAATATGTAAGTAAAAGTCGTCGTCGGGGCGGCCTAATGTCGGTATCAGCTAATCAGCGAGGAAGTCTATCCCCTTTTCAATAGCGCTAGACCAAGGAGATGATTCTAGCGTCACACCTACCATCAGCTCCTTACTTTATCGCACAGATCCCTGTGCTACTCATACACTGAGTTGGCGAGGACCGGTGTCGAACTAGGAACCTAGTGGTTTCTAGCCGAACTACCGACTGAGGTAGGCCAGCCCCTCACTCTTTTTTTTTTTACTTTCTTTCCTTCTTTTAATCTTTCATTATGTTTGATTCAAACAGATTAGCGTTATCAATTCCTTAAGCCCCTATTCACTCTATGTATTTTCCCGACATTCTTTCTATCTTTCTTATTATATTATTTTTCTGTGTAACATGCTCTTTAACCTTGGATAGGTAACCAACTAGTCTAGGAGAATGAAAACTCTGAATACAAACCTTTTACACTCCGCTTAAGAAATTGATCGTTTGTTCAATACAGCCCGTGTGTAAGGGTTGGGATATATATATATATATATATATATATTATATATAATATATATATATATATATATATATATATATATGGGGGGGGGGGTGAAGAAAAAAATGGAATTGAATCCGATGGTACGTAATAGAGTGAAAAATTTGAAAAAACACAGGTTCAATAAAATAAGTGATATTTATTCAGCCAACACTGCAGTGTTTCAATCTGTTTTGTAAATCTTCTTCAGGACTATTGTTGATTTAAGGAAAAATAAAATTCATCACAGATAATAAAGAGACTCTGAGAGTCATTTGTTGATCAGTCTGTTTGAATGAAGAATTAGCGCTCTTAGAATTGTTTGAAAATTCTGAAACGCTAGAGATAAACGGTTTTGAAGATGACATAAAACATTATCTTACGTTGTGTGTGTGAGTGTGATATATATAATATATATATATATATATATATATATATATATATATATAAGATAAATTTACAAAGATATCTGGGGGGGGGTAAGGGTTCACTGAAATTTATCCAATTCACAAAGATTGTTCAATTTAAGTTTTTAGAACGTTGGTCTGAAAATTAAGTCCTCAATACAGCCAATACGTCATGTATATATTTACCAACCACTCCGCACGAGCAGGATGTGATACAAGGTCAATTTCTTAAGCGGAGTTCAACAGGTTTGAATTCAGAGTTTTCCTTCTCCTAGACCGGTTGCCTAACCAAGGTTAAAGAGCCCAGTCTGCCCTACTATTTATCCATAGCTTGAGCGAGAGTAGGATTCATACCTTTCCCAAGGGTATTAGCGCAAAGTTAAATGTAATTCTCACATCCAGGGTTTGAACTCGGGGCAACGAGTCCATTTTCCATGACTTTAACCATCGCGACACGCGCTTCCTACCAATACGTCATGTAGGAGAGGCACGAGATGTCATGAGATCCATCCTACGATTTATGAGATTCAAAATATTTTTGAACGTCATATCAAAGTGTTTATTTCATCCGTTGGACCTCTAACGGACTCGAAGTTCAACTTGTTATATAGCGTATGTTATAGCCCGAGGTCAATTTAGTATACAGTTTCTAAAGGCAGGATTATTAGGAAAATACAGACAATAAGAAAGGATAATGTAATTATTAAGAAAATGATATCTAAACAGTTTTAAAACATCTTCATTGTTATCCGTACAATGTTTCGGCCGATGTGCCGTCCGGCTTTCTTTAGGTAATTCTTGTCGGACTCGGGAAACATTCTCGGACTCCCCGTGGACTGAATATAGGTTTAGGATCAAAGTTCCGTGATGGCTCCCGATTACAAAAAAAGTTCCCGAGTCCGGCAAGAAATACGTGATAAAAGCCGTTGTACAGATATCAACGAAGATCAAGACAATAGTCCAAATACCGCATTTTTTGGTCTATAAGGCGCACTTAAAATCCTTATATTTGCTATAAATAATCTGCAGTGTGCCCTATAACCCGGTGCGCCTTATGTATGAATCCTGGTTGTGCTTAGGCCTTTTGACCTCTAACAGCAATGAGACTGACTCAAAGGATGACGAAAGGGATTCAGATTTGTTTGATGCCACCATCGCCCAACTGTTAAACTCCGACACCAAAGATGAAGAATTTAACTGATATGTAGAAGAAGAATGATTGAAAAAGTGTGCGTATTTTTCTGTTACAAGTGAACAATATTGATAGTTATTTTTAGTGACTTGAATAAATCTGACCTATCCAACTGCTTTGTTCTACTTTATGCGCCTTATACTGCGATGCACCTTATATATGAAAATAGATCCGTTCACTGATACTGGGCCTTATACTCCGGTGCGCCTTATATATGAAAATAGATCCGTTCACTAATACTGCGTCTTATACTCCGGTGCGCCTTATATATGAAAATAGATCCGTTCACTGATACTGCGCCTAATACTCCGGTGCGCCTTATATATAAAAATAGATCCGTTCACTGATACTGGGCCTTATACTCCGGTGCGCCTTATATATGAAAATAGATCCGTTCACTAATACTGCGTCTTATACTCCGGTGCGCCTTATATATGAAATAGATCCGTTCACTGATACTGCGCCTAATACTCCGGTGCGCCTTATATATGAAAATAGATCCGTTCACTGATACTGGGCCTTATCTCCGGCGCATTATATATGAAAATAGATCCGTTCACTAATACTGCGTCTTATACTCCGGTGCGCCTTATATATGAAAATAGATCGTTCACTGATACTGCGCCTAATACTCCGGTGCGCCTTAATATAAAAATAATCCGTTCACTAAATACTGCGTCTGATACTCCGGTGCGCCTTATATATGAAAATAGATCCGTTCACTGATCCTGCGCCTTATAATCCGGTGCGCATTATATATGAAAATAGATCCGTTCACAGATATTGCGTCTTATAATTCGGTGCGCCTTATATATGAAAATAGATCCGTTCAATGATACTGTCTTATAATCCGGTGCGCCTTATCGTCCGAAATATATGGTAATCCAAATAATACTAGTTTTAAAATGAATAGCAATTTTAAAAAGAACTGATTTTAGTAAAATAAGGAATTATGATAAAAATGATATTAAATATTGTCATTATTTTATGGTCAGTATTATTTTTTGTAAACTAATATTTCACTAGATATAGTTCTAATTTTCCATACAACTAAAAGACTTCTAATTATTTCTTTTATGATAAAATGCAAATAAAATAAAAAATTATGATCTAGACTAGTATAAAACTGATTTTTAGTAGAGTATATTTGATCATAAGGGATGGATTAGCTCAGTCGGTAGAGCGTTCAGCTAGAAACCACAAGGTTCCTAGTTCGATACCATCCCTCGCCAAGTCAGCGTATGAGTAACACAGGGATCTGTGCGGTAGAGTAAAGAGCTGATGATAGGTGTTTGACCTCAGACACAAAAACAATCTCCTTGGTCTAGTGCTAGGAAAAGGGGCATAGACTCCCTCGCTGATTGACTGATACTGACTTTAGGCTACCCCGAAGTCTTTATACTTGATCATAGTAGGTGCCAAAGATGAAAAGAAATCAAGATTTCCAGAGCCAGTCTATGTCATTCATAACCACCACACAGTCACTCCTCCCACACCCTGCCACCACAATATAAATTTAGCTAAGTGGATATTTTTAATAACAGTAGATCTATTTCATGACATATGAATTAGAACAAATGAATGATTCGTCTAAGAGCTTCATCGATATCTCTTCCATACTGAGAATGTTAACTATCATCTTATAGGTATATTCGTCTTACCCGCGGTTGTGTCTTTCATATTTAATCTTATCTTTTTCTGTACTTCCCTTACATAATTATTAGATTCCTAATACTTATGTACAGTAGTGTAGAAACCAAAATGGCTGTTATAAGTTCAGCTGGCGGCCTTGAAGAATTGAATGACAAGGCTTGACCTCAGTCCTAATCCTCCTTCCGGTGAATACCATGAGAATCGATGGAGAAGACCCTCTTCCGGTTTAGATTAGAAAGAGATGTTTAGGCAGATCGGCCAAAAACCACGACGGTGTTCAGTCGTGTTATGCACGCGGCCGACTCAATCTGCGCAGGTAGTCTGGTGGGGATTTCAGAATAAAATATGATCTAAGTAAATCGAAGTCTTGTGTTATTATCTAAAAACTACCAATGACACATGGCTTCTGATAAAGAGAAATCCTCAATGGAAGAGCAGACACGAAGTCTCACAGACGCTAGAAGAGACGTTAGAAGAGACACTGGAAGAAGAAGAATAAAAGTAAGAAAGAATGGAAAGAGAGTATACAATACTTCCTTCTTCTGTTGTCAGGAGTATCGCTTTTTTACTTCTGACTTGTGAGTCTGTGAGTTACCATCTTCATCTGTAGCTTGGCTGGTATTTCTTAGTTCTTCAGGGCATGGTATGGTCTCTTGTTACAGGGGCGTTTGTGTGTGCGCTTTTGTACGCGCGTTTGTGTGTGTGTGTGTCTGTGCGTGTATAAGTTAGGGTATCATAGACATGAAGTCAACGGTTCTTGGTTACTGACAGTTTGTCTTCTATGCAATTCGCAAGCTAATCAATATATATATATATATATATATATAAATAATATATATATATATATATGTATGTATGTGTGTGTGTGTGTGTGTGTGTGTGTGTGTGTGTGTGTGTATCACAGTTACTTGCCAATCCACGAAGCAATCAAATATATTTACTTCTGGATTTATTGTAATCGATTTAAGAAAATAATAAAAGAGCTAAATAACCGTTTTAAAAACGAATGGCATAAAATACTCCGACTGCAGTTTCACGCAATAGCAAATCTTCAGGGAATTCCCTTCTACAGATAATTGCATTGGGCATTAATAGTTACCAGTTGCCGTTGATTTTGTAGTAACTAAATCTTAACTTGAATATATATATATATATATATATATATATATATATATATATATATAGAGAGAGAGAGAGAGAGAGAGAGAGAGAGAGAGATGAGAAAGAGAAAGAGAAAGAGATAAAGAGAGGGGGAGTCAGAACGAAAGCCAGCAAAACAGAGACAGAGGACAATCGATCGAAGCATATTTCAAAATTTAGACGATATTTCAGATTCAATATTTGGTGTTTTCATATCTGATTTTTCTTATTCTAGTAAACACTATTTACTTAAATAATTCAACTTATACAATTTAACTGTGAACAAAAGTTCGGCGTATGGACAACGAAGCTATCAATAAAGTATATGGTGTTGTCAAAATAATTAAAGCAATTCACAAAAAAACAACAAATAGAACAAAACAAAACCAACAACAACAAATAAGAACGTTGTGAATTGTTAGGAGAAAATAATTGTAAGTTGATAATTGTCCAATTGGGAATTGTAATGATAACATTATCAATAAGGGGAATAATAATGGCTGACACGAAATGTATTTGGCAGTCGTCTTGATGAAAGAAAGTGTCACAGATTAAAGGCGCGAAAAGTAAGAATTAATTCATGAATTATATTGTAATAAGAAAATGCTGGAGTGACTCAAATAATTCTGTGGTTTTATATTAAAAAAGGTATTAAATTAATTATCTGTGAAATGATGTTGAAAAGTGCCGCGAAGTCTCATGGGGTTTTGAAATATTGGTTTTGGTAACGATGTATATTGAAAAATGTGGCGCTGATATAAAAAAGAGGGTATTATGTAAAAAAAAGGTGTGTAGGAAGTGGGTGTAATGTATAAAAAGGTGATGGGATGTGATGTTGGAGAAGGGTGTGAATTAAATGGCGGCTTTGGTTTTAGAATACGATTGCAATTACGTTTTTTTATGTAAATGTATCAGAAAATATATTACGTATGGGAGTGTATTGAAATAATGAGATAGGATAGAGATGTGCATATGAAGGTGGATTTAGTATTATTTATATTATTCGGACTTTTGTCCTCATCTTCATTGTTATCTGTACAATGTTTCGGCCGATGTGACCTCCGGCCTTCTTCAGGTATTTCTTGTCGGATTCGAGAACCTTCTCAGACTCGGGAACCATCTCGGACTCGGGAACCTTCTTGTCGTAATCGGGAGCCATTGCGGAACTTTGAACCTAAAGAAGGCCGGAGGGTACATCGACTGAAACGTTGTACAGATAACAATGAAGATGAGGACAATAGTATGAATAATACAAATAATGATGCCTCATCTGATTCTGAGAAATAGAAGGTGGTTTTATGCATATAACAATATTGGAAAGGGGATTTATGAGGGATACTGCAATAAATAATTACCTAGGATAGTAAGTTTTTCTATTATTTTTTTTTTTCTAAGTGATGGGTCCCGTTGGTTAATGTGTTGGTTGAATTTTACGACATGTTAATCCATTCGGTAATTTTATATCGAAGACATTTTGTTTTATTCATTCTTAATCGCTACCCAATTTAAAAAAAATTATTTTAAACACAATTGTTTAGAACTCATTTTGTTCCATTTAACACATAGACGGGGCACTAACAGGTACTACCTCTCTGGGTTAGAGTTGACCTAGGAGTAATGTTTATAAATTGGTCCTCCTTATTCCCAAGAGCGTTAATATTGGAAGTTCACCATCAGACAGTAATGAGTCCAGTATATAGAAATGCAAGATAGTGATAACGCTAATGTATTTTAATCAAACAAAATGAAATGATGGAAATAAATAGATTAATTACAAAGACTTAAAGAGAGAGTTAAATCAATATTATTATTATTATTAATAAATGATATCCATTTATTAATTATTCGTTATTATTAGTTAGTGTAGATAGTTATTATTAGTTATTATTAGTTAGTGTAGATATTAATTTATTTGGATATTTGTTTATCTTGTCAGTTTGATGTTCGTTGATTCAAATACCTCATACCCGGTTTCAATGGTATAATGTTCCTGTTTTCCTTTTCTTTTTTGCTTTATGAGACTGGAGACCAGCGTTAAGAAAGTCTAGAAAGGGACAAGTCATTGCACATTTTATACTCATGAATTGTGAACAGAACCCGAATCTAAGAATTTAAATAAGAGGCCGTTAACTTTTTTGTTTTTCATTTACACCGTCAAAATCTGCTTGTTTGTTAACAGACGATTTTTAGAGGTTTTTTTAGTTATAAAACTAACCCCTAACCATAACCCCTAAGCCTAACCCAAACAAAGAACCGGATTTTGACAGTGTAAATGAAAAACACGCCCTTATAAATCGAGATCGCAAAAGGGGTTCCTAAAGGTCATATGGTCCCCTCAATCTACTCACAATATACTTTCTCCTCATAAAAAAGTTTTCCATTAATCTCTACGGTCAAACTAGACCCACTAAATACCGTATTTTTCTTTTAAAAAGTGTCAGTACAAAGTTCCCTTTATAAGTTTTTCCAGTGTGCGGCCTTTTTAAAACCAAACTAGCTTAATGGTCTTTTCTTAAAAGTCTACTAATTTACTGAACACCGCTTTAAAAACAAAACGAAAGGGAAATGGTCGAGAAAACTAAGGAGTGTCGATTCATTTGCTATAATAAAGAATCCATTTTGGTTATTGTTAGCAGGTTAGTGTTGCAAATCCATTACTATTGAATAGCGAGTTCTATTCTCGCTGGATGTCCCATATGGCAAACCTTTTTCGCTTTGAAATATAATATTGATTGATTGAATTAATTGCATCATTTATATCTTCTTTTTTTTTTAAATTGTAAAACATTAAATGGACATTTCTTACTACATTGTTATATATTTCCGTGGGGATTTTTATGGGGCAACCAGCGAGGATCTCACTCGTGATAAGCAATAATGGATTTGTGAGACTAACTTTTTAAAAATTCCCCCTTTTACCCAGGCGATGCCGAGTAGCCACTTCTAATTAATAATGAATGGCGAGTTTCATTCACGTTGGATGTCCCATACTGATGACCTTGTGTAACGTCTACGTGTGGGGGACGGGTTGAGTAAAAGGACGTTCCATTTTGGGTAGGGTTAGCAAGTTAGTGTCGTAAATCTATTATTATTGAATAGCGAGTTAGATTCTCGCTGAATGTCTCATACTTGCTGTAAAGTTTTTAAGTTCCATTCCTGGCCAGTTGAAAAGGGCTTAAAGAAAGTCCTATATTATGGAATCCTTGGGTAAGCGTATAAGTCCTATCCTGCGTATTGGTAAAATCCAGTGATTTAATCCTATGTCCGTCGTCCATGAATGTTACAGTAATTATGACCAGTAGGGTCGGTTAAGTATTGTATCAGCCTTAGAGTACTGCCAGTGAGTGGCCAAGAAATAGATCATATAATCTCGCCTAGTTTATAAGTATGGGCGAAGATCTAGCACACAACTTATATCCTGGGATTTCTCAACACTTGCAACCCTGTTTTACATCCGACCCGTAGTGAACGGGTTAGAGAAATCGATACTCCTCTTGTGTAACGTAAATGATGTTATGCTCATTTAGCTATTTCCAGTGCAATGATTCAAGCAATAAGTCAGAATGCGCTGAACATTACACATTTTATAGGACGTTTGTTTGTTTGCTCTTATGGTATATCTATTACAATTTATGGGAGGTCATGAACTGTGAACAGAACCCGCAGCTAATAATTTTAATTAAAGGCCGTTAAATTTGGGATCAGAGAGTGGAAAATTACCGATGACGTTATAATCTGTTAATACCTTGAAAACGCACCATGACAGTTTTTAGTCAGAGTTAATTAGATGCTACCTAACTTTAAAAAGAATAAAGACGTGATTGTCTTCACACCGGCGGTCCAATCTCAATGCCCGCTATGGAAACAATCAATAAATATGGGCTAATAAAACCTTGATCAAGAAGACCCCGAGTATTTTTAGTCAATTATCAAAAACAAGCAATGCCCAACTCAGTCCAGAAGAAGCCAGCAGATAGAAGTCAAGGAGACGAAAACATGGCGACTGAAAGAAGTAACCAGTAAGCAATAGCAAAAAGAGAAGCAGTAAACAGAAATGAATAAAACAAGTAAGATCTTCTCCTCTCTAATCTTAATCTTATAACAACATCCACAATAAACTCATCCTAATCAACACACACTTTGATAGACTGGAGAACAACCTTAAGAAAGTCTAGAAAGGAACAAGTCATTGTGTCGCGATTACGCATTAATCACACAAGACTAACGCACTCCTATATACTCAAACAAGAACAACAACTACAGTGTGAAACATGTCAAACACCTTTGACTGTTAAACACTTATTCATGGAATGCAGGTTTTTTGCTCAATTTAAAAACCGTTATTTTAATGTAAACAATATGTGACGAGACTGAAAGGCAGCCTTATGAACAAGTGGATTCCCAGCCCCAACAAACAAAGTGCGTCAGGAGATGTTTGGCCTGTGGCGAGCGGCTACGGATACTCGAACTCGCTACCTCCTCGTAGCTGAGTTATTGTTAGTAGAGACCCAAATAAAGTATATCCGATTTTGCATAAGCGCATCCGAACGAGCAGAAATAAAGACGGACTGTCACTGACAGGGCGAGTGAGGAAGAAAGTGTTTGGACGGCAAGTGAAATCTGACGATTGCTATTTGATGTGAGAGTGGCGTGTTCAGTTGGGAAAGGAATTGCATTTCGTTTGCCGGAGAGACTTTCAAAGGATTGATATTACCTTGAATTGTTGGACTCTTTCAAAAGACAATATGAAAGATCTATTTGAAAATGTCAACATGGAGGACATTCTGTCCTTTTTGAGGGAAATAAAATTATAACATAGCATATAGACTTGAACTTAATCAATACCATACAACATGATTCCCAATGGTGCTAACACATTGTTAAAACCAATACTAAAAAAGTATAAATATAAATAGACAACACATATTACTTCCTAACTATTAGGCATGACATAACCCCGGATGGGTTGATACGCCTACCAACCATTATTTTTGCTTTTTTTTCACTTACTGTCACCATCATCATCATCATGTCGCGCAATTAGCACAGATATCCATGACAATCTCTTGCCAACCTTCCCTATCATTCATTTTCCAGGGAGGTCCTCTGCGCATCGTCCAGCATCTTTGCATAGCTGGTCAATGTAAGTCGTTAAATGGGCGGCCCACACTAGCATGTCTGTGTTTTGGCTTCCACAGGAGAACGTCGGTTATGAGCTCGTCCTTGCTTCTCAAGCAGTGTCCGGCATGTCTTGTCCGTCTCACTCGAATGGTTTGTGAGATGGGAGGGGGCAGGTGGCCATATAGCTGTTTCCACGTGGGGTGCTGATTCCACGATTTGTTCAAGACTGCACGCAGCATTCGCTTCCATCCAGCTTATTCTCAAGGGTCCAGGTGGTGCAGCCATACAACAGCATTGATATAACCACAGCCTGGAAGAATTGTCGCTTTAGCTTGTCAGTGAGATCGGATTTCCATATTACTGACAATTTGTTTGTGGCCGACCACGCTTTTCCTATTCGATCCGACCCGAAATAGAGAAAATTCTTAGAAAAAACCAAAACGGATTCCGTAGAAACCGATCCACAACCTCTCAGATCCTGACTATACGACGGATCATAGAAGGGATTCGAGCAAAGAATCTAGAGGCAATGCTACTATTCGTAGATTTTTCCAAGGCATTTGATTCCATACACAGAGGAAAAACGCAACAAATACTACTAGCATACTTACAGTAAATAACCATTAAAATATATTGTCATCGACTATTTCAATTTGATCAGTATATCAAAATGTTATTCACTTAGTATACTCGAAACAGTGAGTTAGAAGATTCGCTTTGAGGATAAATCTCTCGTTGGTATTATTGATTTCTAATTGACTCTTTCAAGTTCTTATTGCAGTACTTGTTCTCTGATGTCTACAATAACAGACATACGTAATTTACATATCTGATTCAACACAGACAATTACATTATATTCCTGCAAGAATGTTATTGCTTAAGAATTAATTTCTAATCGTCATGATCAGGCAACTATTGCAAATAGCCGTGTACAAGCTGAGTCACTGCTGCACAGTCAAGAGAAGAAGGTAGAGTTTGAGTCTCAGTTTTGTTTAACGGCATATCAACCTGTGTGGGTCATTTAATACCCAAAAGGTTATTTTTTTTATTTCAGTCTTTAAAGTAGTGGTTCTATGGAGATATTAGGTTATGTTTTTATATCTTGTTGAAGATTGCTTTTTTAAAATAAAATTTAAAATGTTTTCAGGGTTTGTATTCTTAAAGATGTCCCTCGGGTTTCTTGCTTGATAGTAATTAGTGCGGATATGTTTAAGTCTGTTACAATTTAGAAGGATATGTTTGGTTGTCAGTTGGAATTAACGTAGATATACATGGTGTGTCTGAAAAGTAATGTGTGTTAAAGTCGTGTATACATGTTACATGTTTACAATAAAG
>CM042158.1:36156743-36161743 GCA_023376005.1 Doryteuthis pealeii | reverse complement strand
CAAAGCCCAACCGAAAAAGAACGATTTTTTCTTCTTCCGTTTCTCGTCCGGGGGTGGGAGGGTTACCCAACTTCCTATTCTGGTCAAAACCGGAACTTCCACTTTTATTTTAAAATCTAATTCCGGGATCATTCGTCGGTCAATTGCTGGCACTTCGTTGAGTGTTTACACTTCTAAACTTTAACCATTGTTCTTATTTCTTTTTCTTCTCTTTCTCCAGAAATCTGAACACCGCCCTCTTGTCAATCCCCAAATTCCCCGTAAACCACAAAAATTACGCTACAGTTCCCAGCCGAGCATGCTACCGACTGAGCTAAACCGGCCCTTAAATAGATATAATACACATATTATATACAACATTATATATATATATATATTATATAATATATATATATATATATATATATATATATATATATATGGAAAAAAATGAGTAAAGAAAATAAATTTAGATGGATAAAAATGAATTTTATCGATATCACTTTTAATCGATAAAATTCATTTTTATCCATTACAATTCTTTTCTTTACTCATTTTTTCCTCATATTGTCGGATTCAATTCCCTTTCTATTCTTACATATATATATATATATATATATATATATATATATATATAACATAATATATAATCTACATATATAATTACTCTTGTTTCTTAATCTACTGACCGTTATTATCTTGCAACACTCTCAGATTAAAAATGAAACCTTACAAATCGTCCAAGATGAATTGCAAAAATATAAATCCTTATTATCTTTTGTCGTTTACCCACCGAATTCTTATTTCGTATGAGTGTTTTCAGCTCAGCTAAATAATGCACCATTCCATTTTTGTAAGAGAAGGAAAAGGTCATGCTGCACAGAAAAACATAAGAAGAAAGAAAAAGACAGAAAAAGAAAGTAAGTGAATAGGGTAAATATAGAGAGAGAGGGTGAGCGTGCGGAAAGGATAACTGTTTCAGTCGAACATTATGAAAAGATTAAAAGACGGAAAGAAAGAAAAAATAAAGAGTGGGATAAAGCTATTGATTGTTTGTTGGTTTAATAGTATGTCAACGAATTGGGTTATTTCATAACAAAAATCCAATATTAGTCTGCAATATGTTAGATATACATATTTACCAACCCCTCTGCGTGAGCAGGATTTGATACAAGTTCTTAAGAGTTTTCCTCCTAGACTAGTTGCCTAACCAAGGTTAAAAAGCCCAGTCCACTCTACTATATACCCATAGCTGAAGAGGCAATAGCTAGATTCAATTCATTACCAAGAGTATTAGCACTATGTGAAATGCAAATAGTCTCGTCCACTATTTGAACTCGTCTCGCTGTGTCCATTTTGTACGACGATAACAGATATATATTACACCCATGAGCTGATATGACATGGGCATACAAAAACTACCACAACATCTACAAAAATGCATTGACCGAAATAGCGATTATGTTGAAGAAAAAAGATAGATACATGTTCAAACTTTGAAATGATCAATGACTATAAACAATACAAATTTCAATAATTTCTAAATACTTTGGAAATATCAAATATATCACGTCTGAAGCGTAATTATTGAGTTCTACGGGAAGTGAAAGGAGAAAGAAAAAGAAATAAGAGCAAACAAAGGTTAACATTTGGAAGAGTAAGCACTAAGCGGGGTGCTAGTAATGTGACCTGTTAAGTATCTGGCCGCCATCCTTAAAGTAAATAGGTAAGTATGTAAGGCCCGAGTTATAGAATCCTTTGGTGAGTGAATAAGTCCTGAGTTACAGAATCCTTTGCTAAGTGAATAAGTCCTGTGATATAATCCTATGTTCCGTCGTCCACGTTTCGGTTTAAACGGAAAATCCTACTTCTGCCCGCATGATATGCAACATTTGGAAATAGATTTAAAAATAAAAACGGAAGTTCCGGGTTTTGATCGGAAACGGATGTGGCTCTCCCACCCCCGGGATGAGAAATGGGAGAAAATCGGTGTCTTTTCGACCAGGCCTCGGATGAAGCAGGTGGGACCTTTCGCGGTTCCCCCTATGGGTTCGATATAGTAGTAGCAAACATTACAACAGAGTAATTTCACCGTAACCTCCCTATCTTTCTCTCTATCTTTTTTCTCTCTGGAAAAGAACCCACGTGCCTCAAAGAAATAAACATCCACTGTGACTATACAACTGCGTGTATTATTTCTGAACTAACGACTATTACTACTACTAACGGCGACTACTATTACAACTTGACTTGGCCTATGCGACATATATCGTATAGTATAAAGGTATGGTCACAATACCAAAGTGCATTTCTGACAAACTCAGGAACGATATATGTCGTATGGGCCAACTCAAGTTTTAGTAGTAGTCGTCGTTAGTAGATAAACAACGCAGTTGTATAGTCACGAATATTTATTCCCAGGCTCGTGGACTCTTCCTCAGAGAGAGAGGAAAGACAGAGAGACACAAAGAGAGGGTACGGTTAAATTATTCTACCTCCTAGGGTATCAACTTCTATACTGCTGTCCCACACGAGGGACCAGGAGCCCGTCTGGCCCCTGTTACGACCGAAAGGAAAAGAGGACGATTTTCTTCTTCTTCCGTTACTCGTCACAACGTCCCTTTCGCTTCCGGTCAACACCCGGATCTTTTGTTTTTACTTTCAAATCCCCTTCCGGGGTCATTCCTCGGTCAAGTTACTGGCACACCAATGTGTGTTTACTCTTCCAAATGTTAACCTTCGTTTACTCTTATTTCTTTTTCCCATCTTTCTCTAGAAATCCGAATACAGCTTTATTTTTAATTTCAAATTCTGGTAGAGCCTAATAATTACGCTACAATCGTTCTGATGCATATATCGTTTTGGAAGTATGCTACAACCTCAATGGTACTGCGACTATTTGTCGAATAGTTAATAAAATAATTGACTGGTTAAAGTAACAATTAGTTGTTCTAACCGTTAACCACATCCGCCTGAAAATGGGTTAAATTATACCGATACTCTTCTTTTCAGGTAGGTGGATTTCGCATAAAATAACTCGCAATGGTTGATATGCCATTAAACAAAACGTTGTAGAATAGCTAACACCCCTTCAGCACTCTATCAGATGGACTGGCTCATAGCTATAAAATAGCCTACAATTTGCTGCGTTGGCTATACCCAATTGACCCTCCTCTTTTTAGTGCAAGTTAGTCCTGTTAATTTTTTGTACTTATTTATTCTGTGTTTATATGTTTCCATTTAGCACCGGATGCTGGTGCTTAATAAATATTAAGCACACCATTGTTGGGTGTATATTTCCACCACGCGATACAACACAAAGAAACCATATCATCTCAACAATAAGTTGAATAGTACGGATTCTGTTCTTGTACTTTGGGTGGACTTGACATAAAATAACCCCAAGTGTTTATATAGCATTAAACAAAGAAACCATATAATTCCAACATTGGGTTAGTACTGAATACTGTTCTTCTACAATGGGTGGGTTTGGTATTAAATAACCCACAATTGTTGACATTCCATTAAACAAAGTAAGGTATCCAAACCATGAATACACCCACAAATAATTGAGAATGTAACTTATATAGAATAGATAGAATAAACCAGAAATTTGGTCGCGTCTTTTCGGAAGTCTGCCAAATTACCAATTTGTGGAATCATTTGATAAGTGTTTTCCAAGAATTAAAATTTATCATCATAATTACAACAGTGACAGCTCTCAAGACTGGACAAAGTTCTTTGAATTGGCATTACAATTCCTACAAGTCATAATAAACCTTTCTTTACAGAGAAGGTGGGTAAGATAATTCTTTATTCTACCAAACGATGAGGAATTTAACTTTTAAAGTCCCGAAGACCTTGTCTCATTTTGAAAAAAACAACAACATAAGATTACATCTATTAATAATAGAGGGCACATCGGCTAAAACGTTGAGTATATAACAATAAAGATGGGTACAAGAGTCCCAACAAATCCAAACAATACAAATAATGAGTATATATATATATATGAAAAGATGAAGACATGAGATATATAGATATAAAGCGACTGAGATAGATAGATAGATAGATAGATAGATAGCATAGCAATAACATAATCTTTACAGATCATAGCCGTCCCTCACAATCCTATAATTCCACCACCAGAACCTTTCCTCTCATGAGCCCTCAAATGACTCATCAAACACGCTGCAGATCTACCAAGTTTGATGCAAATATGACATAGAAATCAAATGGATCAGATGATAAAATTTGATGCTTATGCCCCTCCATATGTCTCCTAAGACCAACATCTGACTAACATACTTTGTTACACATTGCACAAGACACATTGTTTGTTCCTGGAAGTTGCATGAATTGTCCGTGATGAGATTTCCTATGATTGACATATCCAGCCTAAGAAAGCAGAATTGGACCACATGTCTGACATTTCCAACCTTCCATGTTTTCTCCAACATCAAATGTAGGTCAAATTGTTTTTACATTTAAATAATTTTTAAGTCTTAAAAGATGGGAGAGTGAATGTTTGAGTTTGTGATGACTTAGATTTTTCTGGATTTTGTATGAAGAACATAAATGAATGTTTTGATTCCATTAAAAAGAGAGAGAGATGGGTTCCATTATGTTTCCTAATGTAAATGATATGATGACAGTGGCCTCTGTTCCTTTTACGAATTGTCTGTTGTGTGATACCTACTTAATTAGTGCACAAATTGAATGTGGATTGACACTAGAGGTTTTCATGCTCAATTCTTTCACTCTCAAAACTGGTACAGCCATCCTCCACATGAATTCTCCAGTCAGTTCGCTTCAATACCAGCTTTTCCCAGTTGTCAGGATTTATTTTCATTTTTACAAGGTTGTTTTTTTAAGCAGTCTTTATACTTCTTTCAATGCTTATGCTCTGGCCTTTTGTCATCATGCAGCTGACCGTAAAGAAGTTGATTTAGCATTCTAGCATCACTCATATGAACAACATGACCTTCCCAACGCATTTTGTAAGAGCTTCTGTGTTAGGT
>CM042158.1:36134243-36151743 GCA_023376005.1 Doryteuthis pealeii | reverse complement strand
TGGATTTCAGACTGTTCCTAGGTTTTATTTTTTGTTCACGATTTGATTATGGCATTTCAGCAAGACTGGCATCTTTGGTTATATATTTTAAATCGGTGGCTAGACTTTATATACACCCTGTATACATATCACTGATATAGATAAAAAAAAGGAAATTCGAAGTTTGTAAATGATCACACCATTACCAATGCTAAAATAAAAGCTCCCTTCCACCCTCTTACTCCCTCTCTATCTATCTATCTCTGCCTCGTCTCACTCTCTCTCTCCATATATAATATATATATATATATATGTGTGTGTGTGTGTGTGTGTGTGTGTGAAGAGATGGAAGTGAATACGACGGTATGTAGTATATTAAGAAAATTGAAAAAAAATACACGTTTAAATAAGTTGAGTTTTAATTTTATTGGCTGACGCTGCAGTGTTTCGATCTATTAATTAGATCATCTTCAGGGCATTTGTTGGTATATGGAATGTGATATATATATATATATATATATATATAATATATAATATATATAATATATATATAGTAAGGGAATAACTTACTGGTGAAAAAGATATTGGGTTAGTCTCGATATTTTGTTGGCGTAAGTCTTACCCGGATAAGTTAGCGTTGTAACAAATATAAAGTGCGCAATACGTTAGTAGAGCGGATTTAGTATTATGTACACACTATAATACTATATAATATCTGTACACACTTCATATAGTATCTGTACAATACTAATATATATATATATATATATATATATATATATATATATATATACCTACACACACAATATATATATATATATATATATATATATATATATATATATATATATATATAATATATATAATCAATAGTAATGGTATTTTGGATGATTTGGACTCATAACTTAAAGTTTCATGGTTACGCAATCCTCAGATGAGTCAAATGGTTGAGATTTTAAAAACCAGTATTTTTTAGCGTTTATATATATAAGGGTAAGTCAAAAAGTAATACTATTTTGTTTAGGACAGGTTTAATTACTAAACATGTACTATACCTCAAGATGAAGCTGGTTCTTTGCGGATCACATTTCTACTTCTCCACATAGTCAACAATTCTCTCAATAGTAATATTCTACCTTTGAATGAAAACATGTATCCCTGGCCCTGCTTGACTGTTCTTTGAGCCACTTCTTCACTAGAGATTTAATTTCCTCGTGACTGGAATAATGTTTGCCTCTCACACCCTTTTCATAGGGCTAAACAGATGATAGTCTAAAGCTGCTAGATCTGGTGAGTATAGCGGCAAAGTTGTCCAGCGGAATGAGGCGATTTTCTCCCTTGTCCTGATGCTTGTGTGCGGTCGAGCATTGTCATGCAGAAGGAGGACATATTCTATTGGCAAGTTGGGTCTTACTCGTCGGATTCTTGCTTTCAGCCTCGTTAGGGTCTCAATGTAGGTCTCAGAGTTTTAAAAAAATAAAAAATAAATAAATAAAATAGCTTCACATGAAATAAAGAAAATTGCATTATTTTTGACTCATCCTCGTATATCCCATTTTCACTCACGCTCCGTATCTCTTGAATTCCTTACGAAAATGTAACATCCGTTCCAACTTTCAGTAGAGAAACCAAATATGCAATGAAGCTAGCTGTCACACCAGGTTTTTATATGGTCACTTGCTTCGTACCTTTACTCAATTACATTTTCTTTTTCTTTCTTTCTTTCTTTCTTTCTTTCTTTCTTTATGTCTCTCTATATCTCAACCCTCCTCCTCCCTCTATTAGTATCCCAATCACACATCTATCTATCTACCCTTGTTTAAATTTATCCCATTCAATTAATATCTGTCAATCAATCTATCTATCTCTTCCATTTGCACTCACTTTCCCTTTCTTCTAAAATTCTTTACGAAAAATACCGACCTTTAAATATGCGGATTTATAGCAATTACAGTGCCTCTTTCTTTCTTTCTCTCTACCGATATCTCTTAATCCTCACACACCCCTCTCTATCTGTCTCAATCACCCCCTACACACACCATCTATCTATCTATCTATCTATCTATCTATCTATCTGTTCCATTGATCTTTCCACTTTCCGTTCCCTCCTCAAATATCTTAGGAAAATTGCCGACTTAAACCAATCACAGTCTCTTTCTTTTTTCTCGCTATTTATATCTCTCAATCAACTCTTCACTCACTCACTCAACCCCCACACTCTATCTATTTATCGATCTATCTATCTATCTATGCCATTTTCATCCTCTTTCCGTTCTCTCCTGGAATCCCTTTTGAAAAGTGCCGACTCTTTAATATGCGGACTTATACCAATCACAGTGCTTCTTTCTTACTTTCTTTCTTTCTTTCTCTCAATTTATATTTCTCAATCACCCTCTCTATTTCTCTCTTTCTGTCTCTGTCTCTGTCTCTGTCTCTCTTTCAATTACACACATACACAATCTATCTATCTATCTATATATGCCATTCTCATCCCTTATGAAAAGTGCCGACTGTTTAATATGCGGACTTATACCAATCACTCTGTTTCTTTCTTAATTTATTTCTTTATCTATTTATTTATTTATTTCTCTCCTCTCTCTCTCTCTCTCTTTTCTTTCTTACTTTCTTTCTTCTCTCAATTTATATTTCTCAATCACCCTCTCTATTCTCTCTCTCTCTCTTCTTCTTACTTTCTTCCTTTCTCTCAATTTATATTCTCAATCACCCTCTCTATTTCTCTCTCTCTCTCTCCCTTTCTCTCTCTCTCTCTCTCTCAATCACACACATACACAATCTATCTATCTATCGATCTACCTATCTATCTATCTATCTATGTACCTATCTATGCCATTTTCACCCTCTGTCCGTTCACTCCTGGAATCCCTTATGAAAAGTGCCGACTGTTTAATATGCGGACTTATACCAATCACAGTGCTTCTTTCTTTCTTTCTTTCTTTTTTTCTTTCTTACTTTCTTTCTTTCTCTCAATTTATATTACTCAATCACCCCCTCCCTCCCCCCTCTCTCTCTTATCTTTCTTACTTTCTTTCTTTCTCTCAATTTATATATCTCAATCACCCTCTCTATCTCTCTCTTTCTCTCTCTCTCTCTCTCTCTCTCTCTCTCTCAATCACACACATACACAATCTATCTATCGATTTATCTATCTATCTATCTATCAAACTACCCATCTTTTCCATTTGCACATTCTTTCCGTTCCCCCTTGAATCCCTTACGAAAAATGCCGACCGTTAAATATGCGGACTTATACCAAAACCGAATACGTCATAACAAAGCACTTCCCCTGTCCCCTGATTAGATTTGGAATCAACCAAGCGAACGGGAATTGCACGGTTGAACTGGAAATCTCAAATAAAAGGGAAAGAACATTCTTGTTGTTCGTCAGACTTGAAACAACGTTGAGATGAAATTGACCGGTCCGCTTTACCCAGACTGGATTTTCGTTGGAGAATGACGAATGAGACCCACGTGACAAACTGAAAAAAAAAAAAAGAAAAGAAACGAAAAGTGGAATTAAGCAACACAGAGGGGAAAAAAAAAAGGCCTGGGTGTGTTCGTAACAGAAATATGGAAATCCCCCCCCACACTCACAACAGCTGGATGTCCGTTCTATTTTCCAGTAATTTCAGTTACTTCCATTGATCAACTCAGAAAATTGGCCAGTGCTTGGGTAGTTGAGTTTGAATGGCAGTAGATATGTTGGAAGTAGATCATTGAAGTTGCCCACCGATTACGTCCTGTTTTTTTTTTTTTTTGTTAGGTTGATTTAAGTACAAACTTTCATCTGCATTACTTCTTAACATTTCTATCGATGATATAGATTATATAGACCTTCATGTTCACATCACGACGGGAATTACCAGTTATAATGGTGTTTTAACATCAGTTGCTAATACCAATTCATATAATTCGTTAGGAAAAGCCTCCGAACACAGGTGAATAGGAAAATAGAGGGAACGCGATTCTCTAACCTCTAGGAATAAAACAACCCTATACGGGTTGAACGTTAAAATAGATAAGTCATATATCTGACCGTTATGCACATTCCATGTTATCATATTTGGAATGCAACGTAAAATAGAATGACTAGATATATGACTTATCTATTTTAACGTTCAACCCGTTTTCTCTATTTTCCTATTCCCATTTTAATTTAAAAAAAGAGATAATGGTATGTATATTTACCAAATCCTCCGCACGAGCAGGATACGATACAAGGTAAATTTCTTAAGCGCAGTTCAACAGGTTTGAATTCAGAGTTTTCCTTCTCCTAGACTGGTTACCTAGCCATGGTTGAAGAACCCAGTCTGCCCTGCTATTTATCCATAGCTGGAGGGAAAGTAGGATTCATACCTTTCCCAAAGGTATTAGCGCTAAGTGAAATGCAATTACCACGTCCAAGATTTGAACTCGGGGAGACGAGTCCATTTCCCATGAGTTTAACCATTACACCACGCGCTTTCTACAGAGATAATGATATATGTTCTTCCAAGCGATTTAGAAGAATTATCGCAAAACCTTTTCAAACAATGGAGTGCAAAGCAATTCTTTGATAGTTGTCACATAGGCTTCTAGAACCCTTTTTGAACAAAGGAATGAGAAGTACATCTCTCCAATCCTGGGCGTTCCTTTAGTCCAAGCGTGTATTTACACTTCATGCAGCATCCCATTCAGTCTGGAGCCACCACATTTAAGTAGCTTAGCATTAATTCTGTCCAGTCCAGGGGATTTCCCCCGTTCATTTGTGCAACAACTTATAAAAAATTCATAAATTGTTGGTTGATTATCTAGCCCATCCTTAATGGGGAACTGAAGAGATAACATAACAATATACAGACTTTGTGTAACACGATGACTTCTTTTGTTGGCGTCAACTAATTTTTAACGAAAAAGGAAAAGTGTAGAATACTTTTTGTGTTAGTGTCATTGGGTTTGTTTAGGTGCAAAATGCAAAAATCAAAAATATCAAGTACATTTTTGGTTTTGCATATTGTTTATATATACAGGAAAAGTTGCAGTGTTAACATTAAAAGATTTGACATAGCTGTCAGATCAAAAGGGTAACCTTGGGGTTCACACTTAGTTCACCTCAGTCCGATGACACAGATATAGATACAATTGTTTATATCAAAATAATTCTCGTTTTAAAAAGGCGAGCAGACAGTCAGAAAGTAGAGACCAACACGCACAGACCGACACAAGCAGTCGGGCCCCGAGGATGGCCGAGTTTGGACCGAAAAACGAAATTTGTCACTGGCTACGGGATTTCTTAATTAAGAGGTTGCAACTAGAAAAATTGACTTTTGCTGTTAGAATTGATTCCAGAATTTCGCATAAAACAAAACGCCAAACGAAGCTCATCGTGTTTTTATTTATCCAAACAAGTATCAAAAACATATTCATATATTACTCCTATTCATCATATATGAATAAAAACAGTTGTTATTGTTGATGGTGTGTGACTGATTTTTTTAGAGTTGCCAGCAAACCCGGCAGTTTAAATATACTAATTTCTCAACCCGTCTCAAAGACACTCCGACCGAGTTGCGTCGATCCCAGTTCTACAGAGGGTATTGAAAGAGCAGCTGACCGGAGGCTCACGTGGTAGTCACTGACATAATTCATACCGTTATCACATCATACTACCCCCGGGGACCCAGGATCTTAACACATACGGTACCTTGGCAGCCCAGTATTATTATATTTAGTACATAACCCTGAGAGGTTACCACGGCATATATGTATCACATTTTTGTCCCGTGACGAGTACAGTATCATATTTGGTACGGCGCGACACAGTACTTGTCATATTTGTCTGAGAGACTTTTAAAAAACAATACAAAACAGCTACGACGAAATGGTGTAGGCCCCTTTCCTTACTTCTTACTTCTATTCTTCTTCTAGGGCAGTCTCCTTACCAAGACATTCATTAATCACAAAACCGTGTTATTTTCTTAAGCTTTTATTTACTTAACTAAACATTTCATGTAACTAAACATCTGACTAACATAGCGAGCGTATTCAGTGAGTTCCAGTTAAGGCAGTACATCTCTGCCCGACGTCCAAACTGAAACTGAAGACCCAACCAGGTCCCACGTGACTTCACGTATTTCGCGGGCTTTCTGTAATCTTACCATGGAACGTCCCGCCCGTGATATGAAAAGGGCCATCCCTTTCGAAATACAGGGGATTGACAATAATCTTATGCAACCGCATAGATTATGTAACAGAAAATCCTAAGGAAAAAAGGGTCAAGAGTTAAAGGAAGAGATAAAAGTGCCACCTCAAAAGTTTGTCACTACTTCGTACAGGACCATCTGGTGGTCACCTCCATGCAGACATGTGAGTGTAAGTCTCTGTCCGCTATTTACTTTCGCTGCCCAAGAATTTAGTTTTCATTTGAACTAATAATGCGGCTTGGTTACTGATTAGGAAACCAAATTCACTAAATGTGTCCTAACGGCAAACTCCCAATATTTATTTTCATATATATTGCTAGAAGGAAGTGGTTGAGGGTATTAATGTCCTGGTATGGTGTAAAACGTCATCTAATGGTAAAGTACCAATTCCGGAGCTCTGGGAAGTGTAGAGTACTACTCCATCGACATTACTCCAAGTCCACAGATAACTACACCATTATGTCTGCTAATATAGTATAAGTAGTAGGATCTGTGGATATACCACAGTAGCATTATTTTATTATTACAACGTTATATATTTTTACTTAAGAGCTATTGTAATTAAATTCAATGTGTAAACAGTATACTAATCTTGATTTAAATATCTCTTTCTTTCCTTCTTTTCATCGTTTCATTATGTTCAATTGAAACAGATTAGCGTTAACACTTCCGCGTACTACCCCCTCTCTCAATATTTTCCTTACTCTCTTTCTTTCATTCTTTCTTTGTTTTTACACCATTATGTCTGCTAATATAGTATAAGTAGTAGGACCTGTGGATATACCACAGTATGATTATTTTATTATTACAACGTTATATATTTTTACTTAAGAGCTATTGTAAATAAATTCAGTGTGTAAACAATATACTAATCTTGATTTAAATCTCTCTTTCTTTCCTTCTTTTCATCGTTTTAATATGTTCAATTGAAACAGATTAGCGTTATCACTTCCGCGTGCTACCTCTTCTCTCAATATTTTCCTTACTCTCTTTCTTTCATTCTTTCTTTGTTTTTGCACCGTTATGTCTGCTAATATAGGATAACTAGTAGGACCTGTGGATATACCACAGTATGATTATTTGATTATTACAACGTTTGATATATTTACTTAAGAGCTATTGTAATAAATTCAATGTGTAAACAGTATACTAATCTTGATTTAAATATCTCTTTCTTTCCTTCTTTTCATCGTTTTAATATGTTCAATCGAAACAGATTAGCGTTATCACTTCCGCGTGCTAGCTCCCACGCAATCTTTTCCTTACTCTCATTCTTTCTTTCTTTCTTACTCTATTTTTCTGTGTACCATGTCCTTTTTCTTTGCATTCTATACTTATAATAAAAATGGAATAGTCCATTATTTTGCTGAGGTGACTACACCTATAAAAAAAGAATTCGCCCGGTCAAGAGACACCTTATAATCAGGATTTACATTTTTTGCATTTAATTTTGAACGGTCTCGTTTTTATCCAAAGTGTGTTTCAAGGTGATAACGGTCGGAAGATTAGGTAACAATAGTATTAATATATATATATATATATATATATATATACGGTGTGTCAAAAAGTATCGAGATTTTTTATACTTTGTCTCTAGGTGAGATCACTTTACAGTGAAGTATCCTTGGTCCTTTGGTTGTTCCTAGGTTTTCTTAGTGTTCGGTAGAATCCTTTCATTGAGCAGAGTCGTTGGATGCAGATCCGTTCGTCCGTGTCAAATACGTGCACATGAATGGCTTTCACATTCGGCGATTAAATAGTTAACTAACACCATATTCGAGCTGTTGGGTGGCTGGCTTTAATCCAACCTCTCTCGCAGAGTATATAAGTTTAAGTGGGGGACTTCAGCACACCTTATATGTCAAAATATTGGAAGCGTGTGGTGTAATGGTTAAAGTCATAGGAAATGGACTCGTCGCTCCGAGTTCAAATCTTGGGCGTGGTAATTGCATTTCACAGAGCTAATACCGTTGGGAAAGGTATGAATCCTACTCTCCCTCTCGCTATGGATACATAGTAGGGCAGACTGGGCTCTTTAACCTTGGTTAGGCAAACGGTCTAGGAGAAGGAAAAATCTGAATTCAAACCTATTGAACTCCGCTTAAGAAATTGACCTTGTGTCACATCCTGCTCGTGTGGAGGGGTTTGTATATATATATATATATATATATATATATATATATATATATATATGTGTGTGTGTGTGTGTGTGTGTTTGTCAAAAATATTCCAAGACAGAGAGAGAGAGAGAGAGAGAGAGAGAGAGAGAGAGAGAGAGAGAGAGAGAGAGAGAGAGAGTGTGTGTGTGTGTGTGACTGAATGAGTGAGTGAGTGTGATTGTCTCTGTGTGTGGGTGTGCCCTTAATATAGATCGGTACAGTAATTAACAAGTAAGTAAGAAGTAATTTCCTAAGTGAATATATTATTTCAGTTTAGATAACTGGCACAATAGGATTTTCTCATACAGTCTAGTTTATCTACTAAATATTAATAGTTAACTCTATGTAGAATCATTATTAGTTCCTTGGGAGCAATTTAATCAAAACGGATGTAAATCAACACAACTTTGCCCATTTAAAGTCATCTAATTGCAGTTTATTCGTCCGTTGTCCTTCACATAAAATGAAATCATTTATATAAAATGAATTGCATCCAAGTTGCAACGTAAATTGAATATCGTGATAGTTGGAAGTAAAGAAAGGCAATATGCTTATATATGCTAGCAAATATATGTGTTATATACACTCACTCACGTTGCAGGTATATAAACAGTTCTTTAACAGAGAGAGGAGAGGGAGAGAGATAGACAGCTAGACAGAGAGTATTGAGAATGTTGGGTATATAAGATGTGTGATAGATCTCCGCTCTAATTACAGACTAGGCGATATCAGGTGATCTATTCCTTGGCCAATCACTGGCAGTACTCTGAGGCTGATACAATACTTAACCCCACCTACTGGTCATAATTACAGCAACGTTCATAGACGACGGACATAGGATCAAATCACTGGACATTTACCAATACGCAGGATAGGACTTATACGCTTACCAAAGTATCACCAAAGGATTCCATAACATAGGACTTTCTTTAAGCTCTTTTCAACTGGCCAAGGATGGCACTTAAAAACTTTACAGAGGGATATATATGCATAACTTAATTTCTTCTCTGGCCGTTTGTATGATGTCCAGTCGCCATGTTAACTTCTATTCCTAGGTTCCTGTTGGATATTCATCTTTGATTCATTTTCTTCTTCTTGGCTAGTCTTTTTGCCAAGACATGCATCAACCAACAACACCATGTTATTTCTTTAAGACTTGTATTCTTAACTAAACTTCTTTCTCTAACTAAACACAGCGCGCGTGTGCAGGTTAGCCCCAGCTAAGGCAAGGACAACCTTCCTGCCTGATGTTCTAGCTGGTACTGATGAGTTAACTAGCTCCCACGTGACTTCATGTGATTCGTGGGCTTTCTGTAATATTCCATGGAAAGTGCCGCCTGTGATATGAAAAAGGACCATCTCTGCAAAAATACAGGGGGTTAACAATAATCTATGCAACCACATAGACTATGCAACATATGCACCCTCCAGGTGCAAATATTTCAGTTTTAGGGTTATAAAATATACTAAATTAGAAAGGCTAATGAAATTAATAAGAATGCAGATAAAAAAAGATTTTAAACAGAGGTGGGTATTATCGAAAAGTAGAACTACTGAAACTTGCTCTTTCAACACTCCCATAGTTCATTGCTAAATTTTCCTAATTTAATTATTTTGTTAAAATAGGAAGTAAAGAATAAAAATACACTTATTTCTGTTTGTTAATTGATTTCTTTTAAAATTAATCCCCGGGATTTTTGCTCGTATTTATTAAGATAAAACAAAAAAAAACTAGAAATCAATAATACTAAGCACATATTTATTGAAATCAAATTTTTAATATCAATATGCAAATTAGCCTTCCCGTTCACACTGTAAACCGGTATTTCGTTGTATATATAAATACAATTTCATTTTTAACAGCAGGTAGTTATGATCAACAGCATTGATAATGTAAAAATTAATTATAGTTAAGGTTTAAATAAAATCGTAGAGAATGTGATATAAAGATGTATTTTATTGTTACGTAGGTATGTGAAGTTGTCTACTAATTTCAGAGCCTTGCAATCCAAGGTGTGGATGATTGCTTAACAAAAACACCTGTAGGTCCACATATCTCTGATCACACGAAATCTCCAAGTTAATCAAGTTATCCTTGGCTCTAGTGGAGAAGTAAGCACGAACACTTAGGTGACATTCTATTGTGGACACCTACACATGGACACACCAGTGTCGTCCGTCCAGCAAAAACTTATATTCATCAGCTTTGTGTGAACGCCGGATGCAGTGCGGAGATCTTGCCAGGAACAATGAGAGCGGAGAGGAGATATGATAGCAAAGGTGCTGGGTTACAGACAGTCTTTCGCCTATGTGATTTTTAAAGTAATTGAAAATTGCATAGGCAAGAAAATCTCAGTTACCAAACTTATATATATATATATATATATATATATATATATATATATATATATATATATATATATATTAATAATTTGAAAGCAATTACAATGCAAATAAAAAAATCAAAACAAAAAGATGTTATTTTTTGTCTTATCGATTTCAAAGTAAAACTTTATCTTCAGAAACGATTTTCGGAAATGGACGCGTTTTTTTTTTTGTCGTTATTTTTTTAATGTTATAAACACGCGTCTCGTGGTGTTCTTTTTTTTAAACGCCACGCGCAAAGTCGTGATAGTCATTTAGCCGTTCATTCAATTTCAGTTTTATTATTTTCATCTATTTATATATTTATGTATTATTCATTTGATATAATGAAATGTACATACTATGTACTATATACTACGAGGAACGTGTATTTTAATTAATTATGTATTCAGTGTTTAGCTCTAATCTATTTTTTATACTAGGACCTAATTTGGCTATTAATAAACTTTCTCTAATTCTGAGATTACCAATGTTTCGTATTACTGTCTCTATCTTAACGGAAAAACTATTGTCTTTATTTTTGCATTTGATTAAATATTTATGGAATGAGGATGCACGTGTGTGGATATGTTCTTTGATTCTAATGTGGAGGGGTCTGATTGTACTTCCTATATAGAAATTAAGACATTTGGAGGAGTAAGTTAAACGGTAACCTGTATATGTTTTGTGACATATGTTACGGTCTTTTATTGGGCAGTTGGCATTCTCCAGGCCTTGTTTGGTCTGAAGGTCGTATAGACGAGAAAAACTGTCAGTAACCAGGTGTTGTCTCCATATCCACGCTAACTTAACTCACACACACACACACACACACACACGCGCACACACAAACACACACACACACACACACACACACACATATATATATATGTATACAGATATATATATATCATAGTTCATATATTTTGTTATGCATATTAATGCCTTTAATATATATATATGTTTATATACATACATACAAAGACACACACACACACACACCCACACAAACACACACATATATATATATATATATACATTTTTCTTGATACAATTATGTTTCTATATTTTACTTTCCCATTTTCCATAGCTTTCACCTAATCCACAATGATGTCTATTTACAAAGGCGTTCTCTAAATAATTGCAATGAAGGAGAACTTCATGACACATTTGCAGAAGAATCAACCATCTCCCACCCCCCTCTCTGACTTGGCCACCATTGATACCTCTCGATATGACAAAGTGGATGGCAGATTCTGAGGCTGGTGGTGGTGTTGGTGGAAAGAAGGAAGGCCACCACCAAACATATTGACATTAACATGGAAAAACGAACCAGGCCTGACATCGATGGGCACAGAGAGAGAGAGAGAGAGAGAGAGAGAGAGAGAGAGAGAGAGAGAGAGAGAGAGAGAGAGAGAGAGAGAGAGAGAGTTAAATACACCAACCATCATCTTGAAAAAAATTGTCGTCTATTCTTCAACAACAGTATGGGTTTCCTTTTTTTTAATGACCACAACGCGTCACTCTATCTACGTCAGGATTTCACTTCAAATTGTCCCCAATCTCCCGCCAATCCTTTCCCCCCTTACAAATGATACCGACTTATCAGGCCATGATTGGCGTCAAGCTAAAGTGTCCCGAGCTCATTATCGAAAACTGTTTCGAGATTTGATTGGTCCATAATTGATGCCAAGAGAAATTGCCCATAGACTTTATCCGTTTCTTTTTTTTTTTTTCAAATTTTTTTTTTTTACTTCTTATATATAAGTTATAGATTTATATCTACGTTCTTGAGTTGGCGTACAGCAAACTGATTTTCTATGATTTTGTGCGTCTGAGTACTGTCCCACGTATGATTTCGTCTACATCCACCCCCTCTCGTTGATTCTGTCTGTCTGTCTCTATCTATCTATCTATCTATCTCTATTTATTTATTTACTTGCGTTTTGGGGCTCATTTATGGAGTTACTGTCTGATATAAATTCATAATAGGCAAATGAGGTTTGTTGAGTTTTACTTTCATATATATATATATATATATATATATATATATATGTGTGTGTGTGTGTGTGTATGTGTGTGTGTGTGTGTGTAGTCTATTCATGGAAAGTTGTGTGCAATAATCAATTCCCAAAAAAGTGATATATGCTCATGAATTTTTCGCTGTATTGAGTGTAAGTAATAGAGCGAATTATAGATAAGTAAACTAACAGGATAGTTTGATTGATAATAATAATAATAATAATAATAATAATAATAATAATAATAATAATAATAATAATAATAAAATTCTCTGGGACTTTGAGATAAAGACGGATCACTCTAATCCAGCCAGGAGACCAGACCTAGTGTTGATTAACAAAAAAAAAGAGGATGTGTCAACTGGTGGATTTTGCGTTCCCATCAGATTACAGGGTGAAGCTGAAGGAAAATGAAAATATGGATAAATACCTGGACCTTGCTAGAGAATTGAAAAAGCTGTGGAGCATGAGAGTGAAAGTAATACCAATGGTAGTTGGTGCACTTGAAACGGTCTCAATAAACTTGGAAATAAGACTGCAGGATCTGGAAAAAAGAGGAAGAATTAAGACCATCCAGACTAGTCATGGAGACCTGAGGAGGCTTGTTGTCACCCAGACTCCAGTGAAATACCATCTGCTAACGCTGATGTGAAAAACTCAAATGAATAATAATAATAATAATAATAATATATTCGGGCCGTTCCTAAAATGAACAAGAGAGGAATTCCGTCAGATGGACCGAGGGACAAGGAAACTTATGACAATACGCAAGACATTACACCCGAGCGACGACACAGACAGACTATATGTGCCAAGGAAAGAAGGGGGAAGGGCTCTCACCAACATTGAATATAGTGCAGATACGATTATACGAATACTTGAAGAATACAATAATAGAGTTAAGGAAAGACTAATTGAAGAATGCAGGAAAGTCAATTGCAACATATTGATAAGGAGAAATGGATCGAGAACTAAAAAACAGAAATGAGAAGAAAACAACTATATAGGTACTTCAAGCGACAAACTGAAGAAATATCCCATCAGAAGACATGGACATGGTTAAGAAGAGGAGACCTCAAGAGAGAAACTGAATTTATTATAATCACAGCATAAGATAATACCATGAGATCAAATTATAAAAAGAAAAAAATAGATACGACTCATCGGAATAGCAAATGCAGAATGTGTGGCGACAGAGACCAAACAGTTAATCATATAATAAACGAATGCAACAAACTAGCATAAAGAGAATACATGACTAGGCATGACTGGGTGGGAAAGGTGATCCACTGATTATTGTGCAAGAATTTCAATTTTAACCATACAACTAAATGGTATATGTATATGTATATTTACCAACCCCTGCGCACGAGCAGGATGTGACACAAGGTCAATTTCTTAAGCGGAGTTCAACAGGTTTGAATTCAGAGTTTTCCTTCTCCTAAACCGGTTGCCTAACCAAGGTTGAAGAGCCCAGTCTGCCCTGCTATTTATCCATAGCTGGAGGGAAAGTAAGACTCATACCTTTCCCAAGGGTATTAGGGCTAAGTGAAATGCAATTACCACATCCAGGATTTGAACTCGGGGCGACGAGTCCATTTCCCATGACTTTAACCATTACACCACGCGCTTCCTACTGGTACTCCTACTCCTAAATGGTATATGTATAAGCCTAAATTTGTCCCTGATAATGAGACGTATACAATTCTCTGGGACTTCGAGATACAGATGGATCACCTAATCCCGGCCAGACCTAGTATTGATTAACAATATATCGTGTATTTTGCAGTCCCGGCCGACCACCTAGTGAAAGTGAAAAAAAAGCGAAAAGAGAGACAAATACTTGGACCTTGCCAGAGAACTGAGAAAACTGTGGAACATGAAGGTGAAGGTCGTAACAATTGTAATGGGTGTCCATGGAACGGTCCCCCAAGGAAAAATTCGCAAGGAATCAAATAACGATAATTATAATAACAATGAAGGAGATGAGACCATAAACAGAATGCAGCAAACTAGCACAAGAATACAAAGCTAGACACGACCGGATGGGAAAGGTGATCCACTGAGAATGATCCAAAAACCGGGATTTCGAGCATACATCAAAATGATATATCCATAAACAAGAATCTCTTATTGAGAATGAAAAGTATAAAATTCTCTGGGACTTCGAGATAGACGGATAAACTTATCCCAGCTATAAGACCAGCCCTAGTATTAATTAACAAAAAAAACCTTGTTATCTGATAAAGTTTGCAGTTCCAACAGATCACAGGGTGAAGATGAAGGAAAACGAAAAGAAAGACACACATCTGGTCCTTGCTCGAGAATTGGAAAAACTGAGGAATATGAGGCTAAGAGTCATGACACTTTTAGTTGGTGCACTTGGAACGGTCCCTAAAAGAAAAAGAATTGAGCAATTGAAAATTGGTTGAAGAATTGTGACCATCCATACAACAGCATTGTTGAGATCGGCTAGAATATATAGAAAAGTACTTGAAACCCGAGGAGACTTGTTGTCACTCAGAATCCGGTGAAAGATCATCAGCTTACACCGTTGGGAAAATCACTAGCATAATAATAATAATAATAATAATAATAATATAATAATAATTATCCTATCGCAGCCAGGAGACCAGACCTAGTATTGATTAACAAAAAAAAAACCAAAAAACAAACAGAAATTGTTAATTGGTGGACTTTGTGGTTCCAGCAGATCACAGGGTGAAGATAATGGAAGACAAAAGGATGGACAAACACTTGGATCTTCCCAGAGAATTGACAAAGCTGTGGAATATGAGGGTCAAAGTGATACCAATTGTAGTTGGTGCACTTGGAACGGTCCTAAAAATATTGGGTAAAAGACTGGGTGATTTGGAAATCAGAGGTAGAATTGAGACCATTCAGACTACTGAATTGCTGCAATCGATTAGAATACTCAGAGGAGTCCTGGAGACCTGAGGAGACTTGTTGTTACTCAAACTCCATTGAAATGCCATCAGCTAACGCTGGTGCGAAAAACTCTCATACTAATTAATAATAATAATATCAGAGAATTAAAAAACAATACTGTGGAATATGAAGTTGAAAGAGATATGTAGTTAGCGACTTGAAACAATCCTCTAGAATTAGATGAAATCAACTAAAATATTCCGATGATTCTTAGAGATTTGAGGAGACTTGTTGCCACTCAACCTATAGTAACATCCCTATTTACTCAAAAGAGTCAAATAAGGATCATAATAATGCGAACTCAAAATCAGAGGAAGAATCGAGACCATGCAAACTAAAGCATTGTTTACGCCTAGAATACTCAGAAGAGTCCTGGAGACCTGAGGAGATTTGCTATCACTCAGCCTCCGAGGAACTACCAGCTAAGACGGGTGTGAAAAACTCGAATGGAGTGAAATAATAATAATAATAATAATAATAATAATAATAATAATAATAATACGCATAAAATCCTCTGGGACTTTGAGATAAAGATGGACCACCTTATCCCAGCAAGGAGACCAGACCTAGTGTTGGTTAACAAAAAAGAGAACTTGACAACTGTTGGACTTTGCGGTTCCAGCGGACCACAGGGTAAAGCTGAAAGAAAATGAAAAGATAGTAAATGTAGACTATGCAGTAATAGAAATGAGACTGTAAACCATGTACTCTGCGAATGTAGCAAACTAGCGCAACGGGAGTACAAAACTAGACACGACTGGGTTGGGAAGGTGATCCACTGGGAATTATGCAAAAAATTTAATTTTGATCATGCAACAAAATGGTATATGCATAAACCAGAATCTGTACTTGAGAATGAAACATAAAATTCTCTGGGACTTTGAAATAAAAACGGATCACCTTATCCCAGCAAGAAGACAAGACCTAGTGCTGATTAACAAAAAAAGAAAGAACTTGTCAACTGATGGATTTTCCAATTTATTACATTCCTAAGTTCGTTAGGTCGGAGTGAAATTCAAAGTTTCGCGTCCAGGATTTGAACTTGACTCTCCAAGTTCATTTTCTGCGACAATAAACATAATGCAACAAGCGCCTCCAATACAAAATTGCCGATGAGGAAAAAAAATGAGTGGATTCTGCAAAGATAAGCCGGAGCCAATCTGGAAATCCGATTACTCAAAGAATTTAGCGTTTCCATGTTTTTGCCATGAAGTAAAGAGGGGGGGGGGGCTTAAATGGTAAACGACGTCCGACGACAAAGCTCTATAACCAGCGCACCTACACTTAATACATGTAAAGACACAAAAGCAGACAAACGTGCACAGCTCATATACATATACATACAGACACACACACACACACACACACACACACACACACACAGATAGATAGAGAGAGAGAGAGAGAGAGAGACACACACACACACACACAAATATATATATATTCGCAAAAAAACAATATATATATGTGAGTGTGTGTGTGTGTTTGTGTGTGTGTGTGTATGTAAACATATATATATATATATTAAAGGCATTAATATGCATAACAAAATATATGAACTCGTATGATATATATAATCTGTGTAAATATATATATATAATATATATATATATATATATATATATATATATGTGTGTGTGTGTTTGTGTGTGTGTGTGAGAGAGAGAGAGAGAGAGAGAGAGAGAGAGAGAGAGAGAGAGAGAGAGTTAAAGTTAGGGTGGATATGGATACAACACCTGGTTACTGACAGTTTCTCGTCTATACAACCTTCAGACCAAACAAGGCGCATTGGCGAGAAAACTGTCAGTAACCAGGTGTTGACTCCATG
>CM042158.1:36076743-36126743 GCA_023376005.1 Doryteuthis pealeii | reverse complement strand
AAAGTGAGAGAGATTTAAATCAATATTATTATACTTTTTATATATTGAAGTATTTGCAATAACTCTTAAAGTTTTGCTGACAGAAATCTGTTTCGACCGTACGCGGTCTTTATCAAAGCAACATTGTAAACGGAAAAACGAAATAAATATATCATTAATCACGAGTCACTGAACACTCTCGATCAGTACCAGAATTTTCGAATATAATACGGATCCCGACACTACGAATTTGTCATCATTACAGACTCCTGAAATTTTCCATCTTCATCTATTGTACGGTTGGACGTATTATATTTTTTAAACTTTCTTTTGAAACCGGAACATTTTCCTGAACTTATTTATATTTATATACACCTTTACTGCAAACTCTTTTGAGTCTTTTTTTTAATGATAAAAATGCTTATAATTTTTAAAAATAAATTTATTTTATTTTTAACATAAATTACGCATTTTTAAAAAAAATTTTTTAATTCCGATACTGATCGAGAGCGTTCTGTGCCTCGTGATTAATGATATATTTATTTTGTTTTTTCGTTTACAATGTTGCTTTGATAATGACCGCATACGGTCGAAACAGATTTCTGTCAGCAAAACTTTAAACATCTTGTTGTCTTTTCTACAAAACTTCTACACATATTGTCGGATTCATATCCATTTTACCTTTCAATAACCTTTAAGTAAACGTATCAAACGTTGTAATAAATAAATCATACTCTGGTATTTTTACAGGTCCTGCTAGTAAAATAAAACAGTTGTTTAAACATTATTGCAAATAGAGCCATTAAACGGGTTTTTCGCAATTATTCTCTTTTGAAAGGGGTCCAAAAAATTCAAGGTAATATCAATCCTTTGAAAGTCTCTCCAGCAAACGAAATGCAATTCCTTTCCCAACTGAACACGCCACTCTCACATCAAATAGCTGTCGTCAGATTTCAGATTGCCGTCCAAACACTTTTTTTCCTCACTCGCCCTATCAGCGTCAGTCCGTCTTTATTTCTGTTCGTTCAAATGCGCTTATGCAAATTCGGATATACTTTATTTGGGTCTTTACTAACAATACCTCAGCTACGAGGAGGTAGCGAGTTCGAGTATCCGTAGCCGCTCGCCACAGGCCAAACATATCCTGACGCGCTTTGTTTGTGGGGGCTGGGAATCCGCTTGTTCATAGAGCTGCCTTTCAGTCTCGTCACATTCTCTTTATCATATGGAGGTCCAATCTCGCAGACAAGCTAAAGAGACAGTTCTCCCAGGCCGTTGTCGTGTCGGTGCTGCTGTATGGTTGCACCACCTGGACCCTAACTAAGCGACTAGAGAATAAACTAGATGGGAGCTGCACAAGAATGCTGCGGGTGATCATGAACAAGACGTGGAAACAGCACCCTACGAGAAAGCAGCTGTACGGCCACCTACCACATATCACCCAAACCATCCGAGTAAGACGGACAAGATACGCGGGACACTGCTGGGGAAGCAAGGACGAACTCATAAACGACGTCCTCCTGTGGAAGCCAGCACATGGACGAGCCAGTGTGGGTCGACCAACAAAAACGTACGTTGATCAGTTCTGTGCGGATGCAGGATGCTGCATAGAGGACCTCCTGAGAATGATGAGCGATAGGGACGGATGGAGAGAGATTGTCATGGATATCCGCGCTGAAAGCGCGACATGAGGATGAGGATGAGGATGACATTGGCTAAACTCTGTGTACATTTGTTGCGTTGCATTTTATGTAGCGTCTTTCGTTTGTTTATTCCTAAATCTACGAAAATTTTTATGGACATTTTTCGGCGGGAAATTTTTTCTTGTTTAAGAAAAATTTCCCGCCTCAAGTTTATCTCATCTTTCTTTGTTTTTCTCACCTTTCTTTTTTCCCAGGGTTACTCAGCCCCCCCCCCATCTCAGTGGATACAGTTTTATCACCACAAGCCTGCAAGTCTCCAATGATTTCTCTCGCAGCAGCTCGGTAACCAGTAATGAATTCCGGCACTGGCATGTTCATCTACAGACACCTGGAATGAACAAACAAAAAAGGCGGGGAAAGAACAAGAAACATCACAAACTGAAAGAGAGGCTGCAGTTTTTACGCATGCGCCATTTTTAAACGTTCTAATTTCAGCGAGGCAAACTTCTTTTTTCATGGCGACACGTATGACAGAAAAATAAAGATAGATACAAAATAAACGGAAATAACAAAAATTAAAGTGTTCAATATTCTTTTTTCATAAAAGCCATTTATCAAAGAAAGAAAAGAAAGAAAGAAGAAAGAAAGAAAGAAATATATTTATTTTCATACATTACATTTTTTTACAAAAAATAAAACAAATGATTAATGTGTGGAGGAGGATCACTAATTAGGTTTGGTTTGTTTTGTTTTACGGCATGTCAACCTCAGTGGATCATTTAATACCGATAAAGCTTTGAAATAAATTCATTTTTAATGGCTTTTCAATTTTGTTTATAAACACATTTTTCTATTTAACCCATATATGGGACCCAAACAGGTACTATCACTCCGGGTCTGAGTGGACCAGGGAGCAATGGTGTGAAGAGGTGCTCCACATCCTCCAAACCTCCAATACTGGAATCTCACCATCAGATAGAGTTTAACATCATTCTCAGGACATAAAGACTCTCAGCCACCGCCTTCTAGCATCCATATGATGAAAAGGGTTAGGACTTGCCATAAGGGCAACAGTGCTGGGACAATCATATAGGGGCTAGGGCTTGACATGACCAGCCGATTGATTGGAGGGAATCCTCACTTATTAGGACTGAACCTATTCTAATAGTGACCACTTCCGCTATTTCATAGGTTTTCAGGTTTAAATAGGTTTAAAATATTTTAACAGATATAAGTATTTCTTTAAAGAAGAACAAAGGTTATTAATTTTAAATATACAATGAAGTCTGGGCCTCTTTTTTGTTGGCTTTTGATTATTTCTCAATCTTTTAAACCAACCAATAGTAATTCTTCCGTTAAAGTGGGACGAGTCTCTCTTGAGTCGTGGTCGATTTCGTCTTCTATGTTATGATGGTCGGCATTCTGGACACCAGGGTCAAAATTCCCGGAACCCCCGACATTTTTCCGTTGTCTCGGGCAAACATTTCACTGTCACCGAAGTCATAGCTATATATATATATATATATATATATATATATATATATATATACATATATGCCTGCACAAATATCTGCATAAATTGAAACAACAAGGGTTGACATGCTGTAAAATCCAACTAACTAACCATCCAACACAATGGTGTTTATTTACAATTGTCTTCTGTTTGTATATATTGTCTATGTGAGTATTGTCTCAGAAATGAATTTAGTCAAGGCTTTTATTAATAGCTTCTCAGAAAGATGAAGAGACATAATGATTTCTGTTTATATTTTTGGGGAAAATGTTGCTATCAGAGTATTGCATGTGTTCATCTGTCTTTCTTTTTTCTTGTTTTTTTCTTTGTCTTTTTTCTTTTTCTGTGTCATCACGTGACATGAATTTATCAATTTGATCTTTCGAAGACGATTTTATTTTCTACGTTTTCTCTCGCTTCAAAAAAATATATATATATTTATTTATTTATTGGATTTTATGGCTTTCGAGTTAGCGTCTTTGTCTCACAACCTCGTATACATTCTTATCTACCCCCAGAAAACGTTAATGTATTGATGTGTAGTATATTGATCTAATGAAAAGTCTTTCTGGGGGTGTGAATTAATCCGATTGTTTCACACCGACACATTCAGTCAGAGATCAAACCCGGATAAAAACTCTTATTTCATATTTTAATTCACATACTTTCTTATCTTTTCAGATTCACAAAATACATTCTTTATATACACTTGTCGGTTATTTCCTAGTTGAGTAACATGATATTACAGGGTAACCCAGAAAAAACAGAACCCAAATTATTTATTTATTTTCTCATTAAACTAACCCTAAACCCTAACCCTAAGCCTAACCCTAACCCTAACCCTAAGCCTATCCCACTAGTTAGAATTAACAGTTTTATTACAAGAAACAATAAAACAATGAAACTGATGAAAACTAATGTAATTTGAATTGAAACTAAGGAGATTATCACCTTTACAATATATATAATTTTAAGTCAAATCAGTGTTCCCATCACAATATACCATGTTGAGATTCAAATCTTAATGTATTAAGGAAAAGAAACGATATTAATATCAGGAATAATTTGATTTCATAAACGTTTTATCAGAAAAGTATCGAAATCTTTTGTACTTTTTGACACACATTGTTCATTTCTATCTTGGTAAATACAGCTTCATATTTGGCACTTTTATGACACATGTTGTATTCTAAAAAAAATTAATGTTGCATTCATTGTTCATTTCTATCTTGGTAAATACAGTTATTATATTTGGCACTTTTATGACGCATCTTGTATTCTGAAAAAAATTAATGTTCTATTCATTGTTCATTTCTATCATGGTAAATACAGCTTCATATTTAGCACTTTTATGACACATCTTGTATTCTAAAAAAAATTAATGTTCCATTCATTGTTCATTTCTATCTTGGTAAATACAGCTTCATATTTGGCACTTTTATGACACATCTTGTATTGTGAAAAAAATTAATGTTCCATTCATTGTTCATTTCTATATTGGTAAATACAGCTTCATATTTGGTACTTTTATGACACATCTTGTATTCTGAAAAAAATAATGTTCCATTCATTGTTCATTTCTATCATGGTAAATACAGCTTCAATCTTGATACTTTTACGACACAACTGAGGCGTTATAGCCTATTTCAGGAAGTTTAGACAAAGTGTTTAACACCTCCAAATCATCAGATGCTAATGATGAATTCTTTATTACTTTTAAGGCATTTGAAAACATGTTTTTTATTGTTCTGTTTCCCCCTGATGTGTGTCATAAAAAATTGGTATTTGGCCAGTTTATGATTGCTGTCGGTAATTTGTTAGGAATTTCTGTCAAATCAATCTATTCCAGATTTCAACTAAGGGACCACCCCAGATCATTTTGATTTCATTTATTTTTTATTTCCTCATGCTATCTTCCTATTTTCCTTCGTTTTTTTTCCTAAAAATATATATATATGAAGACCCAAGAGAACCTGTTTTATCTACTTAATTGTTTAACTAATTCAATATATAAATATATCTATCTATCTATATATCTGTCTATCTATCTCTCACTCTATCTCTAGTTCGATACCGGTCCTCGCCAACTCAGCGTATGAGTAGCACAGGGATCTGTGCGGTAAAGTAAGGCGCTGATGGTAGGTGTGGCGCTCCACCTCAGATGCTAAAAAAACAATCTCCTTGGTCTAGCGCTAGTGAAAAGGGGATAGACTCCCTCGCCGACTGGCTGATACCGACTTTAGGCCGCCCCGTCGACTTTACTTACTTACTTATATATGCATACATATGTCCATATATATGCGTACATCCACACACATTCTTACACATACATACACATTTACTCATACATATACATATCCATATAGACATGCTTGAGATTTATTCAGTCATATACCTCCACATTTCAACACACCCGCATTCCCCTCGACACAACACACACACACACACACACACACACACATATATATGTATATATATATATATATATATATATATAACATAACTACACACACACATATATATATACATATACACATACATTTTATACCAAATGAACGATTAATATGGGGGTGTAGTCAAGTTGTGGGTGGAGATATTTAGGTGTATCCAACTATGTATTCACATATACATATACTTACACGTCCCCATACATAGACAACTGTACACACATGTACATATTCATGCATACATATATACACACATCCGTACATATATTTATATCATCATCATCATGTCGCGCAATTTGCACGGATATCCATAACGATCTCTCGCCAACCTTCCCTATCATTCATCGACTCTGGGAGCTCCTCCGCACAGCAGCCCGCATCCCTACATAGTTGTTCAATGTAGGTCCTGGCTGGGCGGTCCACATTAGCGTGCCCATGTGCTGGTTTCCACAGTAGTACGTCGCTTACGTGCTCGTCCTTGCTTCTCCAGCAGTGTCCTGCATGTCTAGTCCGTCTTACTCGTATGGTTTGTTAGATGGGGGGGGGGCAGTTGCTTTAGTCGGGTGCTGCTTCCACGACTTATTCAGGACTGCTCGCAGCATTTTTGTGCAGCTCCCATCTAGCTTATTCTCAAGGCGCTTCGTTAGGGTCCAGGTGGTACAGCCATACAGCAGTACCGACACAACTACAGCCTGGAAGAATCGTTATTACGCTTTATATATCATATTTTAAATATTATAATATTTCTATTTTATTAGGGGCCTCATACATGCTGTATGCCTAAATCGTAGGTGGTTATGCCTTATTCAACCATCCATATATATAAATACACACACACATTTGTATATATAAACAAATATCCAACTACATATTGTTTGGAATAAAATATAAGGGCATAAGTTATATTATATTAAATTAAATTATGGGGTCAGGGCTTTTCTATAAGTTATCATCAACATTCACACACATATATATATACATATGCATATCTATCTTGCTCTGTAAAATTACTTATATTATTATTATTAATAATAATAATAATAATAATAATAATAATATAATTAAGGGCTACTGCACTTATGCACATATGTATATATATATATATATTATATATATATATATATATATATATATATATATACGATTAATATGAATACATGTAACCACTTGGTCTTTTATTTATTTTACACACACGCGTTATTTATACACAACAATCCAACCACAAAACTATTCTCCCTCCAGCTACGGGTAAATAGTAGGGCAGACTGGCCACTTAAATATATATATATATATATATATATATATATGTGTGGTGTGTGTGTGTGTGTGTGTGTGTGTGTGTATAATAATAATCTATATATAATGGAGATAGATTGCATTTCTGTCTGTAACTGAAACAACGTCACTGCTTACGTCATAAATTCCACAATAATCTAAAGTGTTTATTTACGAGAACCCAATTTATAATCAAGATCATTTATACATAAAAATAGAGAAGACGGTAATTTCTTTGGCCTTCTGCCAGACTAGATACAACTTTGAACATATCAACTCCCAAAGCAAACGGAAAACCGAAAACCTATTTAAACTATTTACTTCCCAACAATTTGATGCCGTTCAAAGTTTACTTTATCCCTCTAACGTTTATTCAAGAACGTCTAAACACACCTACATACATCTACATGAATTCACTGACACACACACCCATACACACACACACAGCCTGGCGTATCGGTGCGTGCAAGCAAGAGCTAACAGCCAACTGACCTTCGTTACAGAGGCTAATAGCCCCGTTTTTGCCGCTCGCGTCAACCCATAAAAAATCGCTACCTACGGCTTACGTTGTGATATCTTGCTAGACTGGAAATGAAGGCACACCGTTTGCTTGGTCCAATCGATCGACCTGTTGGGGAGGAGGAGAAGGGACAAACAGCACGGAATGATTCATAGCTGTTAATAATTGTGCAATGGTGGTTGGGAGGAACGTCGAACAGCCGCCGCTGGGGGATGACATTCACCTTTCTGCGCATGCGCCAATGTCCACAAGTGTTGTCACCGTCAAGAAAGAAGCGGGAAGAGACCGGAATTCATTCTTGCCTCATTTATTTCATACATTTCTAGGATTTCTTCTTCTTCTTCTTCTTCTTCTTCTTCTTCTTCTTCTTCTTCTTCTTCTTCTTCTTCTTCTTCTTTCTTCCCTACCTTCTTCTTCTTCTGTCTTCCCTACCTTCTTCTTCTTCTTCTTCTTCTTCTTCTTCTTCTTTCTTCCATGATTCTTCTTCATCTTCTTCTTCTTCTTTCCATGATTCTTCTTCTTCTTCTTCTTCTTCTTCTTCTGTCTTCCCTACCTTCTTCTCTTCTTCTTCTTCTTCTTCTTCTCTTTCTTCTTCTTTCCATGATTCTTCTTCTTCTCTTCTTCTTCTTCTTTTTCTTTCTTTCCATGATTCTTCTTCTTCTTCTTCTTCTTCTTCTTCTTCTTCTTTCTTCTTCTTCTGATTCTTCTTCTTTTCTTCTTCTTTTCCATGATTCTTCTTCTTTTCTTCTTCTTTTTCTTCTTCTTCTTCTTCTTCTTCTTCTTCTTCTTTCTTGATTTCTTCTTCTTTTTCTTTCCATGATTCTTCTTCTTCTTCTTCTTCTTCTTTCTTCTTCTTCTTCTTCTTCTTCCTTCCTTCTTCTTCTTCTTCTTCTTTTCTTCTTCTTCTTCTTCTTCTTCTTCTTCTTCTTCTTCTTCTTCTTCTTCTTCTTCTTCTTCTTCTTCATCTGATTTTTTCTTCTTTAGTCATGCTATTGATCCCGTTTTTCTTCTTCTTACATTTGTATTTGTTTTGAATGTATTTTCAGTTTATTTTATTTTGTAACTTTTTCGGTTCGAATTTTTCATCTTCTTCCGATTTAAACAATTTTGCTATTTCGGACTGCTGTCCTCATGTTTTTTGTGTTATATACAACCACAACCTATTTCTTTTTTCTTCACCCACTATGTTACATTTATGTAAATAGAATGGAGATTGTCTGTCTGTAACCGAAACTATATTACTACTCAAGTCACAATTCCCTTAGTTATTTACGTCCCATTCCCCATGATTTTATTTTAGTTTAAGCCTCAGTTATTAATAAAATTGTTTTAAAATTATTGATACTGTTGACCCTATATACTTACTAATAACATGCACTTGTATCTATATATACAACAAAGTAGCGGTTTATAGTGTTAACAGGAAAACTAATTTGCATATTGGTATTATAAAATTTGATTTTAATAAATATGTGCTTAGTATTATTGATTTCTAATTGTTTGACTTTATCTTAATGAATATGGGCAAAAATCTTAAAGGAAGGCCATTAACAAGAAAAAATAACTCTCATTATATTCTTTACTTGCTAATTTAACTAAGTACTTAAATTAGGAAAATGTAGCAATGAAAGGTGGGAGTGATTAAAGAGTAAGTTTTATTTGTTCGATTTATCGATTATACCCACCTATGTTTCAAAATGTTTTATCTGAATACTTATTTAGTTTCATTAGCCTTTCTAATTTAATACAATATGTTAGTACATTAAAATTTAAATACTTCCCGGGGGGGGGGGATATATTTGCTAGTTTATTTAAAGAAAAACTCTCCATTATGTATACTATATATACTTTCCGAAGCTTTTTTGTAATATTTATCTTCCTAGGAAATGCGCACGTCGGACTGAAGACAAATCCTAGACTAAACTGTTTGCTTTTCAATTGGCGCCAATTCCCTTAAGAAAGATATCTATCCAACTATTCCGTACTCAGCTATAAGTAAATAATAGGGCGAACTGGGGTCTTTAACTCTGGTTAGGTAACCCCTCTAGAAGAAGGAAAACTCTGACTCCAGTAAAACAAAACTTTACTATAATATTTTTTTAAACTTTACGTTCTCTTTATTTTTTGTAACATTTTTTCGGTTCGATTTTTTTCTTTTCCTTTTGATATACCAGATGTGTCAAAAAAGTATCGAGATTTTTTGTACTTTCTGACACGCCTTGTATACTGAAAAGAAAATAACGTTCCATTCATTTTTCATTTCTATCTTGGTAAATACAGATTTACACTTGGTACTTTATTGACACACATTTTATTCTGAAAATATAAATGAATGGAACATTATTTTTTTCAGAATACAAGGTGTGTCAAAAAGTACAAAAAATCTCGATATTTTTGACACACCTTGTATTCTTTCTTTATTTTTTTTATTTTTCATTTTTTTCACATTTCAATCTTTTTTCTTCTCTGCCCACTATGTTACATTTAAAAAAAAAAAAAAAACAACTCTCAATCAATATGTATACTTTCCGAGTCATGTGGTATTGTCGTGGGAAATGGACTCGTCGGTCAGTGTTCAAATCCTGTACTATGCTGTTAGCATTTCACTCTAGAGAAAAAAAGTTCTCTTTTGTTTTTTAAAGTTGTATTTCTGTTTAATTTTTATAACTTTTTTTCGGTTCGATTTTTTTCTTTCTTTTTTTTCTATTTATTCAACTGTTTTTCACGTTGTAATCTTTTTTCTTCCTCTCCCACTATGTTACATTTATCTCATATATCGCATATTTCACAAGCCGTGATTGACACGGTTGTATTCAGTGTTTTCCTTCTCTTTGTCTGGTTACCTAATCAAGGTTATAAAGCCTTCTCTGCCCTTCTATTTGCCCATAGATGGTGGGTAAATAGTTGGATTCATACCTTTTCCAAGTTATTAACGCTTTATGAAACATAAACAGTCTCGTCCAGGATTTGAATTTGTCTCGTCGTGTCTATTTATTATATATATTTACCAATCCCTCCTCACGAGCAGGATGCGACACAAGGTCAATTTCTTAAGCGAAGTTTAACAGGCTGGAATTCAGAGTTTTCCTTCTAGACTGGTTAAAGATTCCAGTCTACCCTGCTATTTACCCATAGCACGAGGGAGAATTGGATTCATACCATCCCAAGGGTATTAGCGCTATGTGAAATGCCAACAGTTTCGTCCAGGAATTGATCTCGGGTCAACGAGTCCATTTCCTATGACTCTAACCATTAGACCACGCGCCTCCATGTGTCCATTTATTATAGGGTGTCTATAAAGTCCAGCAGCTGATTTAAAATGTAACAACAAACATGACAGTCTTATCTAAATACAATAATACTATGGAATTCTTCACTAAGTATCAGCCTCGGTTTAACACGCGCACAAAAATGGCTAGAAAAATCATAAGACACACACCAAACCTGAATCCTGTGGTGAGGCTCCGCATCTGAACCTCTGGTTGTTCTGATTATTAGTTATTTGAAATTATATAATTGCTTACTAGTTAGTGGCGTTAAATAAAAGTACTTGAAACCATATAGTTATTTACTAAGCTTCGCTTTGATGTGGCACAAGGCCGAATGTAAGGGGCACACAATGAGGCAGGATCTCACTAGTTATTGTTTGTCAGCTTAAACAGAAACCATATAACTGTGCAAACAAATGATTATTAAATCAAACCATCGACTAAAATACTCTTGATTATACACATACACAGACACACACCGTCGACACACACACACACACACACACACACACACACACACATATATATATATTATATATATATATATATATGATTTCAATATTAATAATATAGTTTTTCCTGATTATGGGCACTTGGTAACAGACAATCTCTGTCTCTGTCTCTGTCTCACTGTCTCTGTCTCTCTTTCTAACACACACACACGTACACACGTACACACGTATGTGTATTTATATATACATATATATGTATGATTCTAATTTTGATAATATAGTTTTCCCAGTTTATAAGTAAAGAGTGCTCAATACCATTGATAGAGCATGTATATCCTAGTTAAGGTATACATGTTATGAAAACAAACGCTCTTGGTAACTCACAGTTTCTCACACACTCACAAACACATATATACAAGGTGTGTCATAAAAGTATCGAGATTAAATCTGTATTTACCAAGATAGAAATGTACGATGAATGGAACGTTATTTTTTTCAGAATACAAGTGTGTCATAAAAGTGCCGATTTTAAAGCTCTATTAACCAAGATAGAAATGAATAACAAATGGAACGTTATTTTTTCAGCATACAAGTTGTGTCAAAAAATACAAAAAATATGGATACGTTTTGACACACCTTGTATATATATATATGTGTGTGTGTCTTTGTTAGTCAATATACATTTTAGGTTGATTATTTTATCACAACGTTTCGAGCCGATTTAATCATCAGACTTCTTCAGGCCTTTTTTTAGCATTCATTTAGTATTTTTATTACCTATAAGCGTACACCACAACTTAATACCCAGAGAAGATATTTGTAATTGTTTCCATTTGTTCAATTAACACTAGAAGAAACAAGATTATCACGTTCACTGGCTAAAAAAAAGAAAGAAAGAAAGAAAGAAAGAAAATTAATTAACATTTTTTTTTCTTTTTCACCTCTTAAACGAAAATTGGCGATAATTACTTAATATTCTGTTTTTAAAATTCGTCCCATGTCTCTGGCTTTTTTTGTGTGTGTGTTTTCCTCGTAACATTGCTCTGATCAAAATTTGTTCTTTAATTTAACTGCTAAGGGGAATTCCCATTGTGCTAATATTGGCCGAGTTGGCTCAGTGTAAAACAACGTTCGTTTTAAACGTTTCAATTAATAAATGAACAATAAATAATCTTTTTCTTTTTTCGTTTTTTCTTTCCGTCGACCTTATAACGATTTTCTCTCTTTTTTCTTTCACCTTTTAAATTTTATCCGAATTTTTCTCCCTTCAAGTTAATCTTAATTTTGGTAGAAATGCAGAATAGTGCGCAAGAGATAATATCATTAGTTCGATGTCGAAGTCCAGTATGTTCCCTACTATACCACGGAACCTCCCCCTAAAAAAGGAATTCCTTGATTCTTAATTTACATAATCATAGAAACTAACACATTTTTTTCTTATCTTGAAAATTTCAAAACATTACTTATCTAGTTTTCAGGTTTTATAATTAAACATTTTTTTTTAAATTTGTTTGATTTTTTTTAATTGATTGTCTGGTTTTCATTGAACATTTAAAGGTATTGCAATCACTTCTGAAAAATCTATTATTGATTTCAAGTATTATATATTTTTAATTCTTATCTATTTTTTTTTTTACTGACTTTTTCTGGTGTGATCTTTGGTTTTCCATTTCTATCCATTTATTTATTTTTGATATCCTCAGCTGATGAAGATGACGAAAAATTCATGGTCGTATGGTTTCAACTTATCAATGAGAAGAATGAACTTGTTCGCAGAGAAAACGATTTAATTTATAAGTAATTTTTTTTGTTTTGTGTTGCTTTTTTTTATTTATTTTTTCTGAAGAAGGCCGTAGAGCATAATGTCTAAAACAATAAATATAGTATAAATAGCATTAGATGTCGGAAATTTCCGAAGTAACCAAACCCTCTCCCTACCCGTAACATTAACATTAACACTTACCCTAAAACTAACCTTTACTCGAACATAGTCCTAACCCTAACACTCGCATGTTAAATGTTTCGGGTATTTCCGTGAAATGTAATGCTTTTTATACGTCATGTAATGCTATTATCTCTTGAGTTTTTATTATAAAGAAAAGAAAGGAAAGAAAATGGACATGTTACACAGAAAACTATAACTAGAAAGAAGAAATTATGTATGGGAAAATAGAGAGAGGGGGTGAGCTCGCGGATATGATAATGCTATCGAACATTATGAAAAGACGAAAAGAACGAAAGAAAGAAAAAAATTAGAGAGAGAGAAAGAGAGAGAGAGTGAGAGAGAGAGAGAGAGAGAGAGTTAAATCAAGATTATTATACTTTTAACAAAAAAATATAAGTAAAAGTTTATAGGGCCGGCTTAGCTCAGTCGGTAGAGTGTCCGGCTGGGGAACCTCAAGGTCCCTGGTTCGATTCCGCTCCCATGGCCAACTCAGCGTATGAGTAGCACATGGATATGTGCGGTAAAGTTAGGAGCTGATGGTAGGAGTGACGTGCAGTCTCAGACACCCAAACAAACTCTTTGGTCTTGCGCTAGTGAAAAGGGGATAGATTCCCTCACTCTCTGGCTGATACTGACTTTAGCCCATCCCGACGACTTTACTTACATATTGAAGCATTTCGCAATAGCTTTAAAGCAAACATATCAAACAATGTAATCATTAAATTATCATACCGTGGTATATCCACAGGTCCTGCTAGTCTAGATTATTATACTTTTTACATATTGAATTATTAAGCAATAGCTCTTAAGTAAACATATCAAACTTCATAATAAGGAAATTATCATACTGTGGTATATCCACAGGTTTCGATTGTTTTTTTTCTTTATATTTTTATAACTTTTACTTCTTCCTCTTCGAATATTTCTGGTTTCCTTCCTCCGTTTGTATGTTTTTTTTTTTTGTTTTTTTTTTTGGGGGGGGTTCATTTTTTCTTTGATTTCCACCTAATTATCTATGTTTTTTCGAACAGTTGTCCTCATCTTTATTTTTACTAATATACTAACAGGACCTAAATTAGTATTATTGTTGACCAAATGAGAATAAGCACGGCACAAGTAATGGTGTCTACACTGGTAAGTTAAAACATTTAAACTAGCAGGACCTGTGGAAGGGTTTCGAGAAAAGAATCTAGAGGCAACTCCGCTATTCATAGATTTTTCCAAGGCATTTGATTCCATACACAGAGGGAAAATGGAATAAATGCTACTAACATACGCTCTCCCCAAAGAAACGGTTGCCGCTATACTGATGCTCTACAAATACACTAAGGCAATGGGACGCACACCTGATGGTAACATAAAATTTCGTTATCATAGCCGCTGGAGTCCTACAAGAAGATACATTAGCGCCATATATATCTATAATATGCCTAGACTACGTACTTCGAACAACATTAGATATCATAAAAGAAAAAGGTTTCACTAAAAAGGCAAGAATGAAGAGATATCCCGCACAGACTCTCACAGATGCAGACTACGCTGATAACCTAGCACTTCTTGCATATATACCACAGTATGATAATTTAATTATTACAACGTTTGATATGTTTACTTAAGAGCTATTGCCACATAGTTCAATATGTAAAATGCATAATAATATTCATTTAACTCTCTCGCACACTATGTTTTTCTTTCTTTCTTTTCATCTTTTTCATTATGTTTGATTGAAACAGATTAGTGGTATCGCTTCAGTGCTCTCTCTCTCTCTCTCTCTCTCTCTCTCTCTCTCTCTCTCTCTCTTTCCCCAACTCTATTACTTTCTTATTTTATTTTTTTCTGAGAGGCTTGTCCTTTTTCTTCCTTTTCTTTCTTTCTAATAAAAACGGAATGGTCCATTATTTAACTGAGGTGATGACACACCGACACCAGCACTCTCACATGCTTGGCCTTTCATTCCTCTGCATACCACACAAATTTTGTTTTTTCTCTCTTCTTTCTTTCTTTCTTTCTTTCTTTTTTCTTGCTTGCTTGCTTGTTTTCTTGCTTGCTTTCTATAGTTCTTTCTTTCTTTCTTTTCAGGCAATCATAGCATATTTGTTTTCTTTTCAATTTTACCCTTCTTTCCTTTTTTCTTCCTTTCATTTTTCTTTCTTCATTTCTTCATTTCTTCCCTCCTTTCGTTACTTCTTTCTTCCTCCTTCCTTCCCCCTTTCTTTCCTTCCTCTTCCTTCTTTTCTGTCTTTCTGTCTTCCTTCATTCCTTCCCACCTTTCTTTTTTTTATTTCTTTTTTCTTTCTTTCTTTCTACCTTTCTTTCTTCCCTCCTTTAATACTTCATTTCTTCCTTCTTTTATTTCTTCCTTCCTTCCTCCTTTCTTCATTCATTTCTTTCTTTCTTCTATCCTTGCTTCATTTTCCTCCTTTCTTTCATTCTTTTTTCTTCTTCATTTCTTTTTATCTTCCTTCCTTCCTTCCCTCCTTCCTTCCTTCCTTCCTTCCATACTTTCTTTCTTTCTTTTTTTTTCATTTCTTTTTTTTCTTTCTTCCTTCCTTCCCTCCTTCCTTCCTTCCTTCCCTCCTTTCATTCTTTCTTTTTTCTTCATTTCTTTATTTCTACCTTCCTTCTTTCTTTCCTTCCTTCCCTTCTTCCTTCCTTCCTTCCTTCCTTCCTTTCTTCCTCCAGTCTTTCTTCCTTTCATCCTTCCTTTTTTCTCTTTCATTTTTCTCTTTCTTTCTTCCTTCCTTCCTTCCTTTCTTCCTTCCTTCCTTCAATACTTTCTTCCTTCCTTCTTCCTTCCTCCCCTCCTTTCTTTTTCTTTCTTTTTTCTATCTTTTTTCTTCCTTTCTTCTTCCTCCCTCATTCCAATTTCTTCCTTCGTTCCTTTCTTTCTCCTTTCTCCTTTCTTTCTCCATTCTTTCTTCCTTCATCCTTCCTTTTTTCTCTTTCATTTTTTTCTTTCCTTTTTCCTTCCTTCAGTTCTTCCTCCTTCCTTCCTTCAATACTTCTTCCTTCCTTCCTTCCCCCTTTCTTTCTTTTCTTTCTTTCTTTTTTTCTTCATTTCTTTTTTCTTTCCTTCTTTTTCCTTCTTCTTACCTTCATTCCAATGTTTCTTCCTTCCTTCCTCCTATCCCCCCTTTCTTTCCTTCTCCTTTCTTCCTTCCTCCTTCTTTCCTTCTTCCTCCTTCCCTCCTTTCTTCTTTCTTCTTTCTTTCTTTTTCTTCATTTCTTTTTTTCTTACTTTTCTTCCTTCCTTTTTTCCTTACCTCATTCCAATGTTTCTTCCTTCCTTCCTCCTATCTCCCCCCTTTCTTCCTTCCTCCTTTCTTTCTTCCTTCCTCCATTCTTTCTTTCTTTCTTTCATCCTTCCTTTTTTCTCTTTAAGCAATAATTGCACATATATTTTTCTCTCTATTTCGTTTTACTTCTTACCTGTCCACATTTCCACAAAGATGACAGTAAACATCATGGCTTCTTCTTGTCAGGAACCATTATTATTGTTTCTCTGAATCCATAAAAATTGCCCTTCACTCACCCCCCCCTCCTTCATTCCCTAATCATCTAATCCTTTTCTTTTCCCTAACACTTCATCATATTCTTTTTTTCCCTGGACAAATCACGTGCTCTTTTCTGTCTACCCCTACTCCCAGCGACATCATCTTTAACAATCACCACTCTTCACTCACCAACTTGCGCACTTTTGTCATCAGCCTCGATACAACATCCCTTAGCACACATATACACCAACCAACCCACACCGACACCGGCACTCTCACATGCCCGGCCCTTCATTCCTCTGCATACCACTCTAGTTCGTAGGAAGCCTCAATTGTCGACAGGCGGACAAGTGGTTCTACGCCGAAGACCCAATCAGGCACGTCGCAGGGACATCACCAACTCTGATGAGATAAGCCCAGCAAAATTCCGCTGTTTCAGAATGCAATCTCCATCTTTTAATTATTGTCAACCGAAGGCGCGAAAAGACACAACTGGTTGCCGCCAACCCGTGTCAGACTACCACGTTTTCTCCGCTCGGTGGCTTGGAGCAACACTGATGCGGAGGCCGTGGGCAGGTGTGTTTGTGTGGTCATGTATGTGCGCATGCGTGTGTGTGTGTTTGTGTGTGTATGTGTGGTGAGGAAGTAGGTGTTTTGAAGCATGGGATTGGGTGGTGGGTAGTCAGGGGGGAAAAAAAGAATACCGGAGATGGACCGCTGGGTAAAAGCCTCAAGATATCCGGGCGAGCATGAAGGGGGGATTATGCGGGATTCACGAGAGAAACAGCACGTGCATTCCAGTAGTACAAGTACATTCTGGCACAAATTACAGACATGCGTAATTTTTGCAAAGGACAAATATACACTCAAACATATATATATATATATATATATATATATATATATATATATATATATATGTGTGTGTGTGTGTGTGTGTGTGTGTGAGAATGGAAAATGAATCCGACAATATGAGGAAAAAATGAGTAAAGAAAAGAAATGTAGATGGATGAAAATGAAATTTATCGATATCACTTTTAATCGATATCATTTACACATGTGTTTTAGTCTGTTTATCAAAATGTATACGGATTTACGTTATTATTATTAAAATAATCAGATGGAGTTCAAATGATGATAATAATAAAAAAGGAAAAATGTATAAATGTTCCGTACACAGAGAGATTTTTACGACCTTCATCAGAATGATTTTTTTTATTTTTTTGAGTTGGAGACAAAAATGAATTTTAAATGTTCGGAAAAAAAAAAAAGAATATTTTTTAAATCGTTAGGAACGCAGAGGGCCGTTAGAGACTTAAAATTGTTTGAAAGTTTTGGTGGACAGGTATAATTTGTATTGCATATATATATATATATATATATATATATATATATATATATAATATATATAGTTAAGAGTAAGGAAATGAATCCGACAGTATAAGTATAGATAAAAGGATATGAAAACACACAATGCAGTTAAAATGAAAATATCTTATATCTTATTCAAAGCTAATATTGAACAATATTTCGATTTATGAAAATCATATTAAATTAAATTTCACATTATCCCAATAAACCCTTAAACCATTCATATTTTTTTTACATAAAAAAGTGATTTTCTAATTTTTTTTTATTAGTTGAAAAAATATTTCTTTTCTGAGACTATTTAAAAGACAGAAAACTAGAGGTGATAGAGCAAAACTGTTTATAAATTTGAGTTCCGCACACCAAATTAGTAAAAAAAAACACCTATTCCCATTCTTGCCTCAGACAAAAAATATTTTTTGTAAACCAGTGTAATTGCTGAATAAACAAAAGTACGGGATATTTTAGAAAAATTTGTAATATTTTGTGATCTAATAACTTGACCAATTCCCGTTCAAATGATCTCAAATTTTAGCAGTATTTTTAGAAGTGACTCGAAATTCTATGTTTAATGTTTACTGATTTTCCTTTGGCTTACCATGAACGGGTTAAAACTCCTCCTTTTTGAAAAAGAGAATTTTTCTATTTTTGAATTTGAAATATGTCTTTTTCTTTCAAAAACTGTTACACTAAAGATATACAATTATGTCGTGGGAAGCACTTAGCGGATGTGTTAATGACAAAACGATCGCATGGCTTGCAAGTTTTTTGGAACATCAATGCTTCCGTTTTGAATTTAAATTATTTTCTGCTTCTCTCTCGATGAGACCGGATTAATAACAAGCTCTGATGATGATTTTTATAAATCGAAATATTGTTCAATATTAGCTATGGATATGATATACACTATTTTCATTTTAACAGAACAGCATTGTGTTTTTTCATATCCTTTTATCTCTCTCTCTCTCTCTCTCTCTCTCTCTCTAATATATATATATATATATATATTATATATATATATATATATATATTACGCATACAGTATTCTAGTTAAACTATTTTTTAAATATAGAATAAAATATAATAATGATTGAAAAACACAAAATTTAGCGTTTTCTCTTTCCCTTCACCTTTACATATCACCATATGGTCTCTCTCTCTCTCTCTCTCTCTCTCTCTCTCTCTCTCTCTCTCTCTGACTCCTTTTCTGTCTCTCCATTCCCCCCACTCTCGAACACACACACACAGAGACACACATGCACAAAAATATACACACACAATTGCTTGATAGATTTGATTGCTCGGGAAAGTTTTTTTAATGTGTTATTAATAACCTGTTTTGATATAAATTAACGCAAACGATTAAGACAGATGCAATATATATTATTTACACACACACACTCCTCTCCCCTCCCCCTCTCTCTCTCTCTCTCTCTCTCTCTCTCTCTCTCTCGGGTGCGCCCCCCACACACACATGCGCGCGCATGTAGGCAAACATGTGAAAACGTACATGTGAAAATGATGTAAAATTTTTTCACAATCAATCAAAATTTATCAACATTGTATTTAAAATGAAAAATGAATATGGGGAATTGTAATATTGTTGACATTTTTTCACTCTCTGAAATGTTCACATTTTCTTTCTCTCTTTTTACTCTCTCTCTTCTCTCTCTCTCTCTCTCTCTCTCTCTCTCTCTCTCTCTCTTCTCTCTCTCTCATTCTCTTTTCTTTCTTTCTTTCTTTCTCTTTTCTTTCTCTCTATCTATTTTTTCTTTCCATCTTTCTTTCTTTTTCTGTCTTTCTCTCTCTTTTCTTTCTCTTTTCTTTTCTTTTCTTTCTATCTTCTTTTCTTTTGTTCTTTCTTTCTTCCTCTCTTTCTTTCTCTCGCTTTTCTTTCTCTCTTTCTTTTTTTTTTTTTCGTTCTCTCCGTTTTTTTTTCGTTTTTTTCTTTTCTCTCTCTTTTTTCTCCTTTCTTTCTTCTCATTCTTTCTTTCTTTCTCTTTTCTTTTCTCTCTATCTATTTTTCTTTTCTTCTTTCTTTTTCTGTCTTTCTCTCTCTTTTCTTTCTCTTTTCTTTTCTTTCTAACTTCTTTTCTTTTGCTCTTTCGTTCTCTCTTTCTTTCTTCTCTCTTTTTTCTTTCTCTCTTTCTTTTTTTTCGTTCTTTCCTTTTTACTTTTTTCTTTCTCTTTCTTTTCTTTCTCTCTTTTCTTCTTTTTCTTTCTCTTTTCTTTCTTTCTTTCTCTTTTTTTCCTCTATTTTTTCATCTTTCTTCATTTTCTGTCTTTCTCTCTCTTTTCTTTCGCTTTTTTTTTTTCAATCTTCTTTTCTTTCTCTCTTTCTTTCTTTCTTTCTTTCCTCTTTCTTTCTTTCTCTCTCTTTTCTTTCCCTCTTTCTTTTCTTTTTCGTTCTCTCCTTTTTTTTTCTTTTTTTTTTTCTCTCTCTTTTCTTTCTTCTTTCTCTCTTTTCTTTCTTTTTTCTTTCTCTTTTCTTTCTCTCTTTCTTATTTTTCGTTCTCTCCTTTTTTCTTTTTCTTTTTCTTTCTCTATCTTTTTTCTTTCTCCCTTTTTTCACCCCCCCACACCCATGTGGAAATGATATTGGAGATACATACATCTTAATTTTTCTCGCATGTTTGTACATACCCAACCAACGCGGGGATGTAAAAGTTAAGGGTAATAATGAACTTTTGATTAATAAATTATGGTGTCCCAGAAAAAACTGAACCCACAAATTTTGTAATAAAACTGTTAATTTTCCCATTAAACAAATAAATTAAGGGTTAGGTTTTAGGGTTAGTTTAATGGGAAAATAAATACATAATTTGGGTTCTGTCTTTTTTTTTTTTGGTCACCCTGTACACCCAGAAAAAAACAGATCCAAATTATTTATTTATTTTCCCATTAAACTAACCCTAAACCCTAAAACCAACCCTAACCCTAACCCTCACCCTAAACTGCAAAATTTGTGGGTTCTGCCTTTTCTGGGACACCATAATTTACTAAACAAAAGTTCATAATTACCAAGTAAAGAATTAGATAAATCGCAACCTGTGTGTGAGTGTTGGTTGGTTGGGTTTTTTTTTCCATTTACCAGTTGCTATTACTAAAGTTTTGAGTGGACCTGTATTGGGTAGAATCCTTTGGATGAGTAGTTTTATGATTTAAAAAATCTAAAAATCGTCTGTTAAAACAAGCGGATATTGACGGTGTAAATGAAAACATGTCCTTTATCTTAATCGAGATCAAAAAATGGGGTGCCTAAAGGTCATGGTCAAACATTTCTTTAGAAACACATCGTTCATTAGAAGTAAGAGCCCTAACGTTAAGCAATGTGGGCACATCATCACTCCATACGGAAATGAGTGCAAGACGTAACGAATAGTTGACACGTCATCATCTCAGCCATTCCGAAAATGAGAGGGTAAAGTAAACAAACATATTTAACACATTTCTCCATTCCGACAAGGAGAGCATGGTGTTACAAGATTATTCTAATCGTTTTTGCGCAGATCAGCATTAAACCAAAATAATATCAGCTGATTATTAATGACTTGAGTTCTGACATTCTAACAGTCTTTTTCGTATGTTTCATTATTTCTCTAACATAATCCACCATTGTTTCACATTGTTTGCATTCAAACCAAATAACAATTTTTTTTTTTTGGGGGGGGGGGCAAGTAAAATACTCATGAGTGAAAAGAAGCGGCCTTGTGTTATTACTAAGAACTCTAAATGGCATAGGTAATATCCGGTTGTTTGTTAGGGTGTAGGGTTAGGAGTTAGGGTTAGAGTCAGGGGCAGGGGTTAGGGTTAGGGGTTAGTTTTATAATTTAAAAAACCTAAAAATCGTCTGTTAAAACAAGCGGATATTGACAGTTGTAAATGAAAAACATGTCCTTTCTTAATCGAGATCAAAAAGGGGTGCCTAAAGGTCATATGATCAAACATTTCTTTAGAAACACATCGTTCATTAGAAGTAAGAGCCCTAACGTTAAGCAATATGGGCACATCATCACTCCATACGGAAATGAGTGCAAGACGTAACGAATAGTTGACACGTCATCATCTCAGCCATTCCGAAAAGGAGAGGGTAAAATAAACAAGTGTTTTAACTCTCCAGTCCAACAAGGAAACATTGTGTTACAAATGCAACAGCGGAGGTTGTGTCGCGGGATTATTTTATATATATGTGTGTGTGTCATATTCTTTGATCTTTTTACCCCTAATGAAAAATACCAATATACTTTACTTTATTAGGGCCCAAATTCTCAACAATGATCACGAGGATTATATCAATAACAAATAAATAAATAAATTACCAATACTAATACACGTATTCATTAATTTAATAAACAAATTTAAGCATATATTAACAACATATTAATTATCAAAATAAAATTTAAATAAAATTCATGATTTAATTATATACTTTAATAACACACTTTATTTTATAAAAACATAAAAATTTTAACAATGATTACTATGATTATATTAATAAAACTAAATAAATAAATTACCATTAAAATACACATATTAATTAATTTAATAAACAGATTTTAATTGTACTAGCAAATATATGCACCCTCCGGGTGCAAGTATTTAAGTTTTAATGTAATAAAATATTGTATTAAATTAGAAAGGCTAATGAAACTAAATAAGAATACAGATAAAAAGATTTGAAACAGAGGGAGTATAATAAAAGATTTGAAACAGAGGGAGTATAATAAAAAATGGAACAACTGAAACTTACTCTTCCATCACTCTCGTCTTTCATTGTTATTTTTTCTAATTTAAGTATTTAGTTATAAGAGGCAGTAAAGAATAAAATGACAGTTATTTTATCTTGTTAATAGATTTCATTTAAGATTCACTGAAGAGATTTTTGCTTATATTCATTAAAATAAAACCAAACAGTTAGAAATCAATAATACTAAGCACATATTTATTAAATTCGATTTTTTAATATTAATATGCAAATTAGCCTTCCCGTTCACATTGTAAAGCGCTATTTTGTTTTATATATAAATATAATTGCATGTTGTCAGTATGTAGACATAGTTAACAGTATTAATAATGTAAGACGATTTTATTAATAATTGAGGTTTAGATAAAAATAAAATTCATGGAGAATGTGATGTCAATAACCAAGAGAATTGTGACTTGAGTAGGAATATAGTTTCGGTTACAGACAGAAAAGCATGCAATCTCCATTATAATAAGATGTTTAAGAACATAATCCCAACTTTCTTCAGTTTTCTTGCATAAGTCCATAATATTTTTTACGGAGTTTTAACCACCCCCAAAAACATTAAAATTAAGATACCACCAAATATTACTTCCATTTCATCAACCGTAAACGTACTTTATTTTATTTTATTTTATTGTTTTACCATCATCATCATTATCATCAACTTCACCCCACTAAAAAAATCTCTACACTTGCCTAAGTAAACAAGCGTTTTAACTCTCCATTCCAATGAGGAGAGCAAGGAGAGTGTTACAAATGCAACCGGGGAGGTTGTGTTGCGGGATTATTTTTGTATTCCGAAATCCTGATTGTTGCTTCCCAATATAGTAGAGAAATCCACCCCACCCCCGCATCACCCAAATAAAGATCCAAAGAAACCTTTTCCTTTTTAAATCAAACACCAAACAAGGCGTTAGTTTAGCTTATTTGATAGAGCAATTGCAAGGTTCCTGGTTTGATGGCAGCCCTCACCAACTCAACGTATGAGTAGCACATGGATATATGCAGTAAAGTGAGAAGCTGATGGTAAGTGTGGCACTCCACCTCAAACGACAAACACAATTTCATTAATCTAGCGCTAGTGAGAAGGGGATAGATTCCCTCGCTGTCTGGCTGATACCGAATTTAGGCCACCCCGACGACTTAACTTTACTTTTTAATTATATAAAAAAATTAAATTCAAATCTACATTGAGATATTAGATAACTTGACTGTATAATGATCTTAGTATGGTATTTACCCAACCCAACCAGGTCAAATTAACGGGCCCTCACAGGGAGCCTGTGCCCCTGGGGACGGGAACAAAAATTGCTCATGTCTCGTCGGCATTCTCTCTTAGGAAAACCCTGGGCACCGGGCAACTGACTAAGCTCTTACTCTTTTAAGGTGAGGAGAAGGGGCTGATAAGTTGAAAGCTCTCCGCCTCCGTGATTAAGCTGTATAGCTTATTGACCACCTGACCCGAATATCAGATGAGCCCCTGTATTCCCACTGGGTTAGAATCTGGGCAAGAATGACACTTGGTTAAGCCTAAACTTAAGTGATCTTCTTACATGACTCGAATAAATTTGTTTACAAACTGACTAATTTACAAACTGACTAATTGGGATGGGTCTTCACCCTCTGCAGAGGTGCAGTCAGTGTATCATAGAGGCCCAACTGACAGGAGATGGTTTGGTTTTAGAATTTCGAGGGGGATATATTTCATTATTGCAGGAACACATTTAGATTTGGTACGCAAGCATCGTCTCACAATTTATCTAATATATATATTATATATATATATATATATATATATATATATATTAAAATCTCGTTTTCCTGGCGAATGTGTTAGCAGGAAACAATTGGTTGTAAATATTGTTCCATGTAAATAAAATCTAAAACCTTTTTATTTGTTTTCATTCATCTCTCTCTCTCTCCTCTCTCTCTCTCTCTCTCTCTCTCTCTCTCTCTATCTCTCTATCTATATATATATATATATATATCCAATCCAGTCTTGTTTTACATATAAATACTATATATAATACTATTCATATACTAAAATATTTATTCATTTATTTATCAACGCTCCATCACAGATATTGAGCACTTTCTTAATAATATTGTACGTTGGTACACTACTGCTCTTAAAGTGTAATAATGCCAACCATGCACATTGATATATATATATATATATATATATATATATATATATATATATATATATATATATATATATATATATATATATATTAGGAATTCACATATAAATAAACGCACAAAAAATAAAATAAAAATAAAAATAAAAAATAAAAAATAAAATAAGAACGGAAAAATTTAAAATCATCATAAAAATACGAGAGTTAATGACGCCGGTGAATAAAGAAAGCAAAAGCAAGAACGAATAACGGATCACGTAGACACGAGGCACGGTTAAAAAAATTTTTTTTTCAAAAGTCAACGTTTCTGACGACGGATAATCACCTAAAAGTAATGTTCCAAAACCATTGGTAAGACGAACTTTTAATTGTATTGGTGACTATGAATATATATATATATATATATATATATATATATGGTGTCATAAAAGTATCGAATTTGAAGTTGTACTTACCAAGATAGAAATTAACAATAAATGGAATGTTGATTTTTTAAGAATACAAGGTGTGTCAAAAAGTACAAATATCTTTATACTTTTTTGACACACCTTGTACATATATATATATATATATATATATATATATATATATATATATATATATATAAAAACAGCAACTTGTTTGATTCTTCTTGTAAGGTTTACCTCGAGTCAAGTTATATCGATAAATTCTACACAAATAAAACGAGGTGTGTTTAAGAAAACAATGAATGATGAATTTACAAAACGTGTCTTTTAAAAAAGCAAATAAACTGCGCAAAAACCAAAAATGTTGTAAAATGCGAACAAGATTGAAAAAAATCTTTAAAAAATAAAGTGGACAGATTGAATTTTATTTGTCTTCCTCTCTATCCATTTTTACAAAACGGGAATCTTTATTTGTACTCAAACAATATCTAACAACAAAAATATGAGATTTAACTCTAAACAGTTTACTTACTTTAATCTATATGTCTCCTTAGCCGTGTGATCCTTATGGACGGAATCCTGGTGGATGAGTAATCCATGAAATGCCACACCCCACTTAGATATTTTCCTAGGCAAGACGGTCAGTTGGAGAGGCCCCCACCGATCAATCGGCTGGTCATGTCAAGCCCTAGCACATATATGATTGTCCTAAACCTATTGCCCTTATGGCAAGCCCCAACCCTTTTTATCATATTGGTGGTGGTGGGGTATCTTCATATCCTGGGAATGACGTTAAACTCTATCTGATGAGGAGGTTTCAGTTCTGGAGGTCTGCGGAATGTGAAGCACCCCATCATTTCCATTGCTCTCAGGTCCACTATGACCCTGAGATGTAGTACCTTAGAGTCCCATCTATGGCTTAAATAGAAAAACGTGTTTATAGAAAAATGAGTATTCATTAATGTAATGTAATTGGATATTGGCAAGGCCAGTGTTTCAAAGCCTGAAAAAATGATATCTGGCGATAGGTGTCCCTAGTAATCCGAGAAAGATATTAATTTTCCCATTACTGGCTAATTATAAACAATTTTGCCAAATATCAGACTTAATGACGACTAAAAAGGGCTAGTCTTCTTTGATATGGATGACCAGATGTCTTAGGAGGGACCAAGATATTTAAACTAGATAAACACGTGTGGAAATTTCGGTAATTTTCGAGAATGTTCCGAACGGAAAAGGTTTTAAACACCTGCCCTGAGAAGCAGACAGTTAGTTGGGGTTAGATGCTCGGACGGAACGGACCCGAGATAGAGTTTTGGACTTGACGACTAGAACTTGGGTCTGGAATTAAGATGATGAGAGCTACAGTCAGTTAAATGAGTAAAGTCGGGTTTAACGAAGAATACAAAGAAAACCTAAGTAAGACGCCGATACAATTTTTCTCTCTCTCTTGAATACCTGTTCTGAGGAAATAAATTTCATAAAGAAAGAAATTCCTGTGTATTACACGTCGTCGATCTGCTAAGATTTGTGAATGGAATGTCGCGAGTGAAAGAACAAAACTAAACAGTAAGCAATTTCCCCCAAAGCCAATACGATAGCCAGACAGAAAGATAATCTGTTGATTTGAGTTAATTGACCATGACGACGACGCGTGTCCACTGACCTTTCTCTCCTCTGCCCACTGTAACTAGATCTTCCCTGTCCACAGTAGTAGTTCTGACCGATCTAGCCGCCACCCCCTGACAGAGGAAAGAAAGAAATTTGTTTTGGCAAACAAACCGTTGTACCCTCCATGTATACGTTTGCACTATGTATTGTCTACGCTACGCAGTGGTCAGTGCATCTGCAATAGGCATCTATCTATCTATTCTCTATCTATTATCTATATTTATATATATATATATATATATGGAGAGAGAGAGAGAGAGAGAGAGAGAGAGAGAGAGAGAGAGAGAGAGAGAGAGAGAAAGAGAGTTGAATGAATGAACAAATAAAAGTTTTAGCTTTTATTTATTTACATGGGAACACACTTACACACACACACACACATACACACACACGCACCCATATATATATATATATATATATATATATATATATATATATATAGATAGATAATGAGTACCTATATAGATTGGACAGACACAGATAAATAAATAGATAGGTACATAATATCTACATAGTTCGATACATAGAAAGATCGATAAATGAAAATATAGATAGATAGATAGTTTGATAGATAGAATGAACATACATACATACATACATACATACATACATACATACATAATACGCAGAGGAAAATCTACATAGATAGATAATAGATGGGAAGATAGATTGATACATAAAAATATAGATATATAGTTTGATAGATAGATAAATAGATAGTTAGGTAGATATATATAAGCAGAGGAAAATCTAAATAGATACATAGATAGATAGAAATTTAGATTGATAGATAAAGATATAGATATATAGTGTGATAGATAGATAAATAGATAGGTAGATATATATAAGCAGAGGAAAATCTAGATAGATACATAGATAGATTGAAAGTTAGATTGATAGATAAAAATATAGATAGATAGTTCGATAGATAGATAGATTGATAGATAGATAGATAGATGGATTAGGACCTCCAACATACGAAGCATTTCAGCAAGTGCAGATAAAGACTTAGACAAGAAATAGATAGATAGAAAGTTAGATTCATAGATAAAAATATAGATATATATAGTTCGATAGATAGATTGATAGATAGATAGATGGATTAGAACCTGCAACATACGAAGCATTGCAGCAAGTGTAGATAAGGACTTAGACAAGAAATATGTGTGCTGTGAGACAAGTTTTGTTGATTTGAATGACTCAACGTTAACACTGAATTCCTTCGACCATACAAATAAGTTTCTTATATTGATTCGCATTTCGATTATTGCCGTGTTATTATAAAAGCTTTGTCGATTTCACTCATGGTTTCTCTCTTTTTTATCTACATCCCTTTCCCGATTTCGCGGTTTTTTTTTTCCTTTGGTGGGCGTGTTTTTTTTTTATATCAGAAATCTTCCAACCAAACAACCCACCCAGCAAAAAACCAACACCTAAATGCACGGATGTTTTTTTTCTATTCATTAACAAAAGGATACCTCATAAGATAAAAATAAAAATAAGAAAAAGAAAGATAGATTGGTCATGATTCTAATCATCACGACGTAGTTTTCCTCGAGCTGTGGAAAACAAAACAAAACAAAAAAATAAATAAAAAAATAATAAAAAAAACATAAAACATTGAGAAAGAATAAAACTTGCTGTCCCTTATTTTTTTTCGTTCCTTTACATTGTCCCTTTTTCCTCCCCCTCGCCAGGGGCCAGATTGGCCTAATCTTGCACCAAACACGTTTCACTTCCTGTGAGTAGCAGGTTATTTCCAACCACAGCAAATACCATATTTGAGAAATGCCAATCTTGTCGAAAACTATCAGGAACTGAACAATGTATTAAAAAAGGACAAAAACAGTTTTGTGGTTTCGAATATTATTGTTGTCTAGTGTATGGCTATTTAGATTTTTAAGCAGCGTTCTCAATTATGTGGACTGAAATAGACGTGTGCTATTTATCGAAAATATTTTTTGTTACGTTCGCATTAGAAAACGAATTCCTGTAATTTCCTTTTTCCTTACAAAGCAATAAAAAAAAACGTAAACTTGATTTGGTTTACAAAAATCATATAAAGAAAACATTTAGGGACTAATGCCTGATATTAATTTGCAAGGAGAGAGTAATAAAACTTCTAGATAGAGTAAGTTTTCAGCTAAAACAAAAACAAAAAAACACAAAGTATTTGGTGCCGTTATTGATTCTGTTATAGTATGTGGCCTATCCGATTTGAATACGTCCTACCTCAGTAAGAGTATATTTATAGATATAAGTAGTAGGCAATTTATTGAAACTAATTATTTTTCATATGTATTCAATTTCAAGAAATGCAGTTCAATCATAAGCTGTATATAATAATTAAGAATAATTTTAAAAAATTCATCCATAATTTACAGGAATCAGAGATCTATTTAATTCTAAAATATTCTAAATTTCTGAAATAGGGTTAGTGTTAGGGTTAGCAGTTATTATTATAACATTGTAATATGCTTTTTATGGTAGGTCACACACTATGAGAGAGACATGATTTCGTATGCCACATTCAAAAGGTAGGCCATATACTATAATGGTACCAAGTATTTTCCTCAGAGAAAAAAACTACAGGTATCTTTGCATTGTTGCCACAAGAAAATGACATTTTTCGCGGCCTCTAATAAATCAATCGCTCAGAATGTACATAATGTATTATATTATATCTTCACGTGATATCAAAGGTAAATGTTGGTGATTTGGCAGTATACGTTGCATTATACATCACAGTATATTACAAAGTAGTCTAAATCTAATAATGTCTAACAATGTTTTGAAACATAGGTGAATATTTAATGAGTTGGATGTTAGAATAGGTCGTGTAACGAGCCAGATAATTAGGCGACATATCTGCAGATGAACTACAAGTACCTTTTTTGACAACCAGAACTTAAGGTGCAACATATCGCGAGTATATATGATAGGAATTTTTTTTTCGATCATGTGGAATTAACAAGCAAATAATATTATTATATTATTATATATATATATATATATATTTATATGGTGTGTGTGTGTGTGTGTGGTGTATGTATATTATATATATATATATATATATATACCAGCGTGTTGGGTAAATCCTCGCGGTGAGAAAAAAACCTAGCAAATAGTTTGATTGTAAAAATATACTACCAAACATCAACCGGGGAGAAAAAAATTATTGGTAAAAATAAAAGACCAAGATAGTCGTACCAACAAAAAGTAATCTATTGGTACAGTATTTGGCCAAAAGAAAAAACAATTTATATGTATATATATGTATATAAGATATATATATATATTCATATAACTGCTATGAGAATAAGCTAATAAGTAAAAAGTGCTCAATACCTAAGTAGAGCAAATAATAAAGATAAATCTAATGAGTCAGACGAACCTACTATTAGTTTCGCTTAATGCTCTTCAGGGTTAAGATCTGACTCAGATCATAGCCCTGAAGAGCATTAAGCGAAACTAATAGTAGGTTCGTCTAACTCATTAGATTTATCTTTATATATATATATAATATATATATATATATATATATATATATATATATGCATGTTGTAGATTTTGCGTCTCCGTATGCTTCTGGTGCGTATATATACTTGAGATGTATTTTAGTATTTGTATCCGTTGTTGGAAATACATATATCAGGTTTGGGCATAGGTGTGAAGCATTAACGTACTATATTATGTTAATGTTGTTACCATAATATGTTAGTCAAGGAATAAATATCAGAAAACTCTGTAATTTTTTTTAGTTTCTTTTATTTAGACGAGTGGTGAATTTTCAGGCACGGTCAGGAAGAAAGGACATGACTGTCCTGAAAATTCACCTCTCGTTTAAATAAAAGAAACTAAAAAAAACAAAAAAAACTACAGAGTTTTCTGATATTTATTCCTTAACTAACATATAATGGTAACAACATTAGCATAAAATAGTACGTTAATGCTTCGCACCTATGCCCAAACCTGGTATATGTGTTTCCAACAACGTATACAAATTCTAAAATACATCTGAATATATATATATATATATATATATATATATATATATATATATATATATATATAATGATATACAGTGTTTACTTATAAGCAAATAGAGCTCAATATATTCCATAGAGACATGATAATCTAAGTTATGATAGCGTGAATATGGTGTCAACGGCTCTTGGTTTACTGACAGTTACTATTTCATAGTTCCCATATATATACCGAGCAAATATATAAGTAAAGAAATAACAAAAGACTTAGAGATTTAGCTTTATATTCTATTTCAGGGAGCTTTGTCTAAGCTCCCTGAAATAGACTATAAAGCTAAATCTCTAAGTCTTTTGTTATTTCTTTACTTATATATATATATATAGTCCTCCACAGACACGTATTTCAACTTATCAAGTTTCTTCAGTGTAGTTAGACATTTTGTGAGCTACCTACAGCCGGGACAGAACTCCGATCGATTCAGCATCAGTCAGACTGCTTAACCGCTCGGCTATCGTCGCCCACAGAATGCGAAGGGATTTGAACTTTTTTTAATATACACATCTGTATGTATGTAAAGACCACCCTCGAGTGCTCCATCCCTTTTTATATGATATATATATATATATATATATATATATATATATATATGTGTGTGTGTGTGTGTGGTTGTTTTTATGTAGTTCCATATATATATATAATATATATATATATATATATATATATATTATAAATAAAAGGTGGAAGGAAACATCACACAATGCTGTTAAAGAGAATATATATATATATGAAGTAAATGGAAGTTAATCCGACAGTATGAATTTAACATTTTTAGAAAAAACAAATGAGGTTATTAGTTTGCTGACAGAATCTGTTTCGACCTTTTAATAGAGCGGTCTTCATCAAGAGCAACATATGAAGGAAATACGAAATAAATAACCGTTAGATAGGAGGGGTACAAACGAACGCTGGTGTGTGTGCGTATATAAATATATAAATATATATATATGGTATATATATATATATATATTTATATATATGGTGTATATATATATGGTATATATATATACATATATACATATATATATATGGTGTATAAATATGTGTGTGTGTATATAAATATGGTGTATATATATGGTTATATATATATTGTATATATATATATATATATATATAATATATATATTATATATATATTATATATATATTGTGCGTATATGTATGTGTTTCTATTCTTATGTATTAACATCGTAAATTTGAAGCCCTTAGAATATCCGAAGATATGTGAATTTACTTTCATCTTTGAGCGTAGTAGAACATTTTATTGTAAATTCGATTACCTTTACCAATTAGTTTGAATACCTGTGTAATCACACATTATACACCTACCTGCACACATGGCGTGAAACTGTTCAAATTGCCTGCGATTAGGTCCATACGTCAATGCCAACAGATATTTTGAATAACCAGCGCTAATTTTCTTAAGCATGTCTGCGTCGCGTGGACTTTCACTTATTGCAAAACGGGGACGCCTCCTTATAGCATGGGCGCCCCTGTCACAGACAATGCCTACTAATTCCATCACTCACTGATGGCCGGAAAAATATTCCTCACTTGAATGAAAATGAGAAATGTTGCACTCTGCTAATTCTTTCTCTTCACGAATCTGAAGAATTTCTCAAAGACTCCCTTCTTCACCCCACGCTCACATTCACGGGTGCAAATCTGCGCGGTGGGGGAGGGGGGCTGATAATCACAGAGTCTGCATTAGTGTCAGTGGGGTCGTTGTTGTTTCAATGAAGCACAAAATATGTCCTCACATTCCCCAGTCTTCTCCTCTCATTTATTGTCTTTTTCGGACCATATTACCTTTAGGCACCCCTTTTTGATCTCGATTAAGAAAGATTTCTTCTACCAAAATGCTTATCCCTCTGTCATAGCACAGAACAAAAAGATTGTTTGGTTTTCAGCTCATTTACCACAACACTTTCACTTCGTATTGGGGAGACATTTTACTTGTATTTATTTAGGTCAATGGTTATTGTATCCGGCTAAGAATCACAAGGTTTCGGCTGGTTAATTGGTTGGATTTTACGGCGTGGCAACCCTTGTTGGCTTGTCCAATGCCGGAGACATTTCGTTCTATTCGTCTTAGTTGGGTGTTCATATATTTTTTTCAAATTCAGATTTTTTTTAAGTTTAAGTTTTAAGTAGTGAGTAAATCCAAGACAACTGAAACATCCGCCTAGAAATCACAAAGTTTTGGTTCATTAGTTGGTTGGATTTTATGGCATGACAATACTTGTTGGCTTATTCTATGCCAAAAACATTTTTTTCTATTCATTTTAGTTGGGTGTTCCTATTTTTTTTCAAATTCAGTTTTTTCAATGTTTACATGCAGCGAGTCCAAGAAAACTGAAACTTATTTTTAAAATGTATGATTACTATCAGTGTGACAGAATAATGGCCACCACACAATACACTTATATTGTAAAAATAAGGAAGCGCGTGGTCTAATGGTTAAAATCATGGGAAATGGTTCGTCGCCCGAGTCGTCGCCCCGAGTTCGTCGCCCCGAGTTCAAATCCTGGATGTGGTAATTGCATTTCAATTTGCGCTAATGCCCTTGGGAAAGGTATGAATCCTACTTTCCCTCCAGCTATGGATAAATAGTAGGGCAGACTAGGCTCTTTAACCTTGGTTAGGCAACCGGTCTAGGAGAAGAAAAACTCTGAATTCAAACCTGTTGAAGTCTGCTTAAGAAATTAACCTTGTGTCACATCCTGCTCGTGCGGAGGGTTGGTAAATATATATATTGTAAAAATAATAGTTATTCTATTTGTTATCTTATAAAGTTTGGGGTGTATCCTGAAATCTATACACTTTAAATATTGGAGTGAGAAATATAAACTAGACTTAGTTTAATGTTTGTTTCTTTATTTCTGTTTATATTTATGATTAATAAAAAGAATTCCATACAATAATTGCAATATTAGTAAATTACAAGAAAAACGTCAACCATTGGATCATCCATTGAGCACCCATTGTGATCAGAAAACAAGTGAGTTTGAGAACGGAATTAATTTTAGAAAAGAAATAGTTCGTGAGAATTTTTTAAAAATCAATTAAAACCATTTTGTAAGATTTCTAAGAAAGGGAAAGTTTGACCAAATATGAATTTAAATGGACCTTGAAATCCTATTTAATAAATAGCTACGGTGTTGAGAAGCTAAGTTATGGGGATGATAGAAAATCATTTTTCTATGTAATATCACAAATAATCTTTCTTAAACAAAACTGTATTAAAAAAGTTCTTCAAAATAAAGTAAAATGTTTTTACCCTTCTGCAGTAGTTAAATTTAAAAAAACAAAAACAAAAACAAAAAAAAAAAACTATTGACAATTTTTACCATGACAGAAGTGAAAGAGAAGCGGGGAGTGGGGATCTATTAACTAAAGAGGGTGGCAAAGAGAGATTTCTAACTGATTGTTGATTTGGTGGTGGTGGTGGGTGTGGTGACAGGGGTTAAGAGAGTGGCTTATTATCACGCTCATTGCTCTCACAGATATACTAAGAATTTAGTAGCGAGGGGAATTAAATACATACAGGGGATGGAAAATGATAGATAAGAGGATAGGTGAGAGATGGGTTCCTCTGTGAGTTAATTACAAATTACTGCTAATTAAAACGATTAAAATTAATTATTCTTCAAACATAATTCAACCCCACAAGTAAGGAATATTTTAGTATTTAAGTTTACTCAAATGTAAGTAACCAAGCGCTGTTGAATTCATACCCACGAAACCTAAACTTTGACTGCGATATTGAGCCCATTCACTTATAGATATAACTATTTACTTATAAATCTAACATAATATTACCAATATCTATCTATCTATCTATCTATCTATCTATCTCTCTCTCTCTATATATATATATATATATATATAGAGAGAAGAGAGAGAGAGAGAGAGAGAGAAAGGGGAGAGAGAGAGAGAGATACAATGGTCAGCGGCGGGGCGGCCTAATGTCGGTATCAGTCTATCTTCTTTTCAATAGCGTTAGACCAAGTTGATTATTTTCGCATCTTAGGCGGTGCGTCACAACTACCATACGTTTGTCCCTTTACTGCAGACATCTCTGTGCTACTCATAGTCATTAAATTAAACAGAAAACAAACATTGATTTGCTCAGCTTTTGTATTAGAATATATATTTGTATAGTATGAATTTTCACGCCTAAACCAGATGATAATTAAAATTTACCAAAAATACCGACTGTTATTTTCTCTGCTCATTTACTTTTTCATCTGTATAAAACTTAGTCTTCCTCTATTATTTATTTATTGTTTTTCCTTCTCTCTATTAAAGTTTATCTTAAATCATGTTTTTTTCTTCTTCCTTATATTTTTTCTTATAATTTTATATTCTTTTCTATTTGTCTAGAGTCCAATATCGTTTATATTATTAATCGGAACACAACTTGTAAGTCATCTGTATTTATTAAATGATATTCTATTCGAATACCTACATTCAACATTTATTTATCGTTAACAAAAAACAAAACAAAAAAAAACAGTATTTTATTTTATTTGAATGCCAGATTTGAATTATGTAATACATCTATAATAGATATCTATTAACACATACAATTGATTCTCAACATTTCATGCACTCGCAATATATAAAAAAAAAATAAAAAATTGATATTAAATATATATATATAAAAAATAAAAGAATAATTAGAAATAAGAAAAAGATTTTTTAAAATTAATTACAATTAATTTAACAATATTGACATACTTATTAACTCCTTTACATGACATTATTTCTTTAAAATATGACGTCATTTCTTTAAACCATAATACCCTCTTAGGATTACGGTCAGTCTATACTTATTAATAAATATTTAAGGAAAAATTAAGAATAAATAATAACAGCAAAGGAAGGAAAAAATAGTTAAATAAGATGTATAATTGAAACAAAACCTTATGCCTTTTGTAATTTAAATATCTGATTTATAATATTTAATCTATTTGAAATTTAAAAGGAAAATACTCATAATACATGGTTTGTTTTATTGTTTTGAATTTTGAATCAATTCTAATATGTAATTATTATATGATATTTTAATATATAATTAATATAATATTTAATCTATTTAAAGTTTAAAAGAAAAAGAGAGAAAAGTACTCATAAAGATATTTTCTTAAAAAATTTTTTTTCTATCAATACTAATACATAATTTAGATAATCTTTTATTTACTTATTTACTAAAAAAATTGAATTAGAGAACAAAGAAAAAAAAAAGAAATAAACAAAAAAAAAAAAAAAAAGAAAAAGAGGGAGAAAGGAAAAAGAAAAGAAAGGAGAATGCGAAACAAAAGCTAAGTATATAAATTTTCTATGACGGTTTTTATTTATTTATCTATTTTTTCTTTTTTTTTTTGAATTTTGGCATGGCAACACACTTGCAACACACTTGGATCATTTGACCGGATGACAGACGATATTAGGAAAATTTGTTCTCCACAAACTTTTTAAAAAAAGAGCGAAATAAGAAATTACAGTTATTCGCCCATTTCATTCATAAAGGAGGAGAAGAAGAAAGAGAAAAAAAAGGAGATGAAAAGGAAATAAGAAGAGAAATTGTAACCACACAAATAAAAACATAAGCACGTCCATTTTTGAAAATAAACTCTGATGATGAAGCTCATGCTTCGAAATCGATAAGACAAAAATAACATCTTTTTGTTTTTTATTTTTCATACGCATTGTATTGGCCTTCAAAATATTAATATATTATAGTATTCTATTTTATTTTGTATAACACAAAAAAGCATATGCTAAAACATTAGAACTTGTACGAGCAACCATATATACTCATACAAGGATCTTTAAAAGTCTCTAAATATATAATAATCAATAAATTGATTAATATAGAGAGCAATATTTAACTAACAATGAAAAACATTTTGTAAAAACCGTCTGATGAGGATAGACTGATTACTTGAGTTTCTGGTCCAAATAAAAATATAACGTAATTACGGATTGTTTAGTTTTTCTCTCTTTAAAAGTTAATATATATATATAATATATATATATATATATATATATATAAAGATAAATCTAATGAGTCAGACAAACCTACTAAAAGTTTCGCTTAATGCTCTTCAGGGCTAAAATCTGACTGTCAGATCTTAGCCCTGAAGAGCATTAAGCAAAACTTTTAGTAGTTTAGTCTGACTCATTAGATGTATCTTTATTATTTGCTCTACTTAGGTATTGAGCACTTTTTACTTATTAGCTCTAGTCTCCTGGCGGTTTTGTATGAATATATATATCTTATATATATATTTCATATAAATTGTTTTTTCTTTTGGCCAAAATATTGTACTAATAGATTATTTTCTGTTGGTACTATTATCTGGTCTTTCTTTTTTCCAAAAATTTTTTTCTCCCCGGTTGAGGTTTGGTAGTATATTTTCCAATCAAACTATTTGCTCGGGTTTTTTTCTCACCGCGAGATTTACCAATAAGTTCGGTATATTATATATATATTATATATATATATATATATATATATATATATATATATGTGTGTGTGTGTGTGTGTGTGTCTGTCTGTCTGTCTGTCTGTCTGTGGATCAATTTTATAAGGAATTTTGTCTTAGCTTTTGTCAGGTTCTGCTTCTAGGAATCGAATATGAGTCTGCCTCAATCTGTTTATGTGAAAATGACTTAACTTTCTTGCTTTTCCCATTGTAGTTCTTCTGCTAATTACAAGCCACCAACTAAGCGTAGGTCAAGGGTCACCTGATTCTGAGTCAAAATCAATCTACGTCTGACTGGATTGAATTATCTTACGGTGCCGAAACGAACTGTGGGCGCGCGGGCAACAGAGGGAGGGGCTGGAGGGGGAGGTAGAGAAATCACCAGAATGGATAACCATTTTCCCTGGTATGAGCCACTCTAACCTCTCATCACAACACCACATTGACCCGTGCGACCCCAACCAACCTCTACACGAAAATTACGTCCCTCCTCTCGGAACGTGCGCACCATAGGCAGGAAAACGACATTGTTATTATGAAAGGCCTAACGAGGAATGAAGAACGTTCCGTTGATAACAAACCAGCGCTAAATTAATTACTAAATGAATTAGGAATGGTAATAGCCAAGCGAAATGAAAGCATTAACACTGAAAAGAAAACTATCACAGTACTTCATTTATTGGCAGGACGTAATGCCGGTTTCAATCCCAAGAAAACTTCCCCATTCTCTGATCTTGACCTGTTGGTGAGGCATAGAATATTCTGCCTGTATCTCCTGCAGAGGAGTAAGAACTCCCTAAAAACGGATTTTTAGTAGGGCACTAAACTGCATTTATTGCATTTGACGGTGAGGAGTATTAATGCCGGTTTCAATCCCAAGAAACCTTCCCATTTCTCAGATATTGACCTGTTGGTGAGGCATAGAATACTCTGACTGTACCTCCTGCAGAGGGGTGAGAACTCCCTAAAAACGTTTTTTAGTAGGCATTAAACTGCTTTTAATGGGGATGGGTATTGACATCGGGTTCAGTCACCATAAAACTTCTTCTTTCTCTGATCTTGACCTGTTGGTGAGGCATAGAATACTCTTATTGTACCTCCTGCAGAGGGGTGAGAACTCCCTAAAAACGGATTTTGGTAGGGCACTAAACTACATTTAATGGGGATGAGTATTAATATCGGGTTCAATCACCAAAAAACTTCCCCATTCTCTGATCTTGACCTGTTGGTGAGGCATAGAATACTCTTATTGTACCTCTTGCAGTGGGTGAGAACTCCCTAAAAACGGATTTTGGTAGGGCACTAAACTGCATTTAATGGGAATGAATATTAATATCGGGTTCAGTCACAATAAAACTTCCCCTTTCACTGATCTTGACCTGTTGTTGAGGCATAGACTACTCTGACTGTACATCCTACAGTTGGGTAAGAACTCCCTAAAAACGTTTTTTTTAGTAGGGCACTAAACTACATTTGACGGTGAGGAGTATTAATGACGGATCCAATCACAAGAAACCGCCCCCATTCTCTGATCTTGACCTGTCGGTGAGGCAGAGAATACTCTGACTGTACTTCCTGCAGAGCGGTAAGAACTCCCTAAAGAGATAGGACACTAAACTGCATCGGATGATAATACGTAGTGTCAATTTGAGGTGTGTGGTGTAATGGATAGAGTCGTAGGAAATGGACTTGTCAACCCGAGTTCAAATACTGGACGTACAGTTCACATAGCACCAATACCCTTGGGAAAGGTACTCTCCCTCCAGCTATGGGTAAATGGTAAGGCCGACTGTACCCTTTAACCTTGATAAAGCTACCACTCTAAGAGAAGGAAAACTCTGAATTCAAATTTGTCAAACTCCGTTTGGGTGGTCACTACTAGAATAGGCTCAGTCCTAATTAGTTATCTATTTTTCAGAAAGAATATTTCAATCAGAAGAATCTTTCCATTTCACAGAGCTTGCCCAGTTGACGAATCATAAAATATTCTGCCTGCATCTCCTGCATTACTTGGATATTTTTTTATAGGTGGCAGGTGGCCGTACAGCTGCTTTCCTAAACACTGTATCCCAACACTAAGGGGCATCAAGAAACAACTATAGGAACATACCCAACACTAAGGAATGCTAAGTAACAACCAATGGATCATACCAAACATTAAGGATCAACCAAAGGATCATACCCAACATTAAGGAATGTTAAGAACAACAAAGGATCATACCAACAGGAACAACCAAAGGATCATACCTAACACTAAGGAACACCAAGGAACAACCAAAGGATCATACCCAACACTAAGGACACCAAAGAACAACCAAAGGATATACCTAACACTAAGGGACACCAAGAACAACCAAAGATCATACCTAACACTAAGGGACACCAAAGAACAACCAAAGGATCATACCCAACACTAAGGGACACCAAGGAACAACCAAAGGATCATACCTAACACTAAGGGATGCTAAGGAACGACCAAAGGATCATACCTAACACTAAGGTACACAAAGAACAACCAAAGGATCATACCTAACACTAAGGACACCAAGACCTAACACTAAGGGACACCAAAGAACAACCAAAGGATCATACCTAACACTAAGGGACACCAAGAAACAACCAAAGGATCATACCTAACACACCAAGGAACAACCAAAGGATCATACCTAACACTAAGGACACCAAAGAACAACCAAAGATCATACCTAACACTAAAAGAACAACCATACCTAACACTAAGGGACACAAAGAACAACCAAAGGATCATACCTAACACTAAGGGACAAGGAACAACCAAAGGATCATACCTAAACACTAAGGACACCAAAGAACAACCAAAGGATCATACCTAACACTAAGGGACACCAAAGAAACAACCAAAGGATCATACCTAACACTAAGGACACCAAGAACAACCAAAGGATCATACCTAACACTAAGGGACACCAAAGAACAACCAAAGGATCATACCTAACACTAAGGACACCAAAGAAACAACCAAAGGATCATACCTAAACACTAAGGGACACCAAAGAACAACCAAAGGATCATACCTAACACTAAGGACACCAAAGAACAACCAAAGATCATACCTAACACTAAGGACACCAAAGAACAACCAAAGATCATACCTAACACTAAGGACACCAAAGAACAACCAAAGGATCATACCTAACACTAAGGGACACCAAAGAACAACCAAAGGATCATACCTAACACTAAGGACACCAAAGAACAACAAAGGATCATACCTAACACTAAGGACACCAAAGAACAACCAAAGGATCATACCTAACACTAAGGACACCAAAGAACAACCAAAGGATCATACCTAACACTAAGGACACCAAAGAACAACCAAAGGATCATACCTAACACTAAGGGACACCAAAGAACAACCAAAGATCATACCTAACACTAAGGGACACCAAGGAACAACCAAAGGATCATACCTAACACTAAGGACACCAAAGAACAACCAAAGGATCATACCTAACATTAAGGACACCAAGAATAACCAAAATCATACCTAACACTAAGGGACACCAAGGAACAACCAAATCATACCCACATAAGGGACAACCAAAGGATCATACCTAACACTAAGGGACACCAAACAACCAAAGGATCATACCTAACACTAAGGGACACCAAGGAACAACCAAAGGATCATACCTAACACTAAGGGACACCAAAGAATAACCAAAGGTTTCTTCACTAAAGATCAGCATCTGCTTAACACAAGGGATCTCCACTGTAAAATGCTCTCACTTGAAGCCTAAAAATGGCCACAAAAATCGTAACAACTTGGTCGGTTGGATTTCACGGTTTGTAAACCCTTGTGATGCTGCTCTCCAAATGGGATGTTTTTGGTATACACTGGTGGGAAGATCCTGTCATTTTCAATCTGAAGAAGACTTTTTGCTTCGTTGATATTGCCCTAGTGGTGAGGCATACAAAACTTACTGTATCTCTTGTAGAGGGGAAAAAAATCAAGAGGAATTTTTTTGTAGGACACAAAACTGTATCTGATGGGTAACGCCTGACGCCATTTTCGATCCCAAGAAATCTTCACCTTTGGATAATCGGATCATATGACCTTTAGGCACCCCTTTTTATCTCAATTAAGAAAGGACATGTTTTTCATTTACACCGTCAATATCCGTTTGTTTTAACAGACGAATTTTAGATTGTTTAAGAATTTATAAAACTAACTCATAGCCCTAACCCCTAACCCCTAACAAACAACCGGATATTGACGGTGTAAATGAAAAACATGTCCTTTCATAATCGAGATAAAAATGGGTGCCTAAAGGTAATATGGTCCGGATAATCCTGCCCTATTGATGAGGTATAGAATAGGATGACTGTATCTCCGGCATCCTATTCTATACATCATCAATAGGCATTAAGTAAAAATTTAATAGGTGTATAAATTAATGATTGTTGAAGGTGGTATGAAGTGAAACCTGTGCGTGAGAAATTTTAAGTGGAAATAGGCTGTGCATACTCCAGTGCACTATCTTGGCAGTCCCGCAGTTAGTCCAGTAGCAGGGGAATGTCCAAGACGACTGGGCTGCCGAACTGTTGCAGGGTGCTGTCTCAGGTAGTATTGAGTCACTTAACGAGAACCCCTCCAGAAGCTCCAGCGCTTCCACCCAAGCGTCAGGTTGTGTTGGGGATTTATGTGAGTATCAATTAGTAAGTAGTCATGAACAACCAAATGTAGATGGGAATTTCCCTTGCAATGTGTGTGACCGCATCTGCAAGTCCAGAATTGGACAAATGAGTCATAAGAGGGTCCGCAACTGAAGATATGGAGTAACTTCCAAAAGAAAGAAATAAAGATAAATTAATGATATACTAAAAAAAAAAAAAAATAAAAAAAAAGATTAAACTAAATGTTGAAGTGAGTTAGCATACTGTTGGTTTGAGCAACAAGCTAAGCACAACTGAACCAGTGCCAAGACAATTTGTACTTATGGGAATCCAGAATAGTCCACTCATGCATTTGGGTGATTCCATTCCTTGAATCCTGATTGACTGATTCGTTCCTATGATCTTATGAGGCTTCATAAATAAACTGGAATTTTGCAGTAGTATTTGCAGCAAGACAGATTCGTATTGAGTTACGACTCCTTGCTGCCTTGTCTTACCAATTCGACGATAATTCGAACTAGTATGATTATTCTACACAAACCATAAAACATAATAAAAAGCAAATAAAAAGAAATAGAATGCGCTAGACTAGAGAGATTTTTTTTACGTCTGACGTGGTGGAATGCACCCTGTGAATAAGCAATTCAAAACGAGAATAATAAATGCAAATGTCAGCGTTTCAGTGTGTTACATTTTTTCAAGTTTGCTCACGTAGTCCAGCAGACTCCAAGAGCAAATTAATAACATTCCGGCCGAATCCGGACACGCAATCCTGAAGTATTCCTAAGTCTTACGACAACTTTACCGCGCAGATCCAAGCTGTACTCCTCACAAGCTGAGTTGGTAAAGGCCGATACAATAAATTTAGACGGATTGCTGATAACCCGGGCAAGGCCTGGAAGATATGGATAGCTAGTAAATAAATAAATGAATAAGGGTAATTAGACCAGCTTCGATTTAATTTTCAGTTTATTTTCATCTGTGTAAAGAATGAATTAATGGCACGCTTATTAAAATTAAATCAGTTTTTGACTTTTAAAAGGTTTTGGTTATTTCTCTGAATTCTTTTAGACGAGGCTTGATAATTTGTATTATTTGTATTATTCGAACTATTGTCCTCACCTTCATTATTATCTGTACAACGTTTCGGCCGATGTGTCCTCCGGCTTTCTTCGGGTATTTCCCGGAAGCCATAACGGAACTGAATTGTCCAATTGGACACATAGCGTAGTGGATAAAGGGGTTGGGTTAAGTCAGTTCTAAGTAACAGTTATCTCTAGGCTGCAGGTTCAATCCTGGTCAAGGGCGACAGTAACATAGAATATTAATTAGCACATTTTAACACCTGTACCCCAGCTATGGTTAGCGGAATGAGAACAGGATACCCCCGTGGTTTGAATAAAGGGTTGGGTTCAAAGTTCCGTGATGGCTCCCGATTATGTCAAGAAGGTTCCCAAGTTCGAGAAGGCTCCAGTATTAAAACCTGAAGAAGGCCGGATAGCACATCGACCGAACATAGAGATGCGGACAATAGTCCGAATAATCTAAATAATCGTATTTCATGATTATTTATTAAATTCTTCTTTTATCTTATTCTGTTTAAAAATGAATTCTAAATCAATTGTTTTACGTGACATTCTTTTACTAATATCAAACCCAAAACCTTATGTTTACAAGGCGGTATTTAGAATACAACGACTGCACCCCTGCAGAGGGGTAAAAACCACGAAATGGAACCATCTGTTGGCCGTGGGTGGTGACCCGTGATGCTTAAAGATGGAACCCGGGTGACTGAGCAGTTCATGACATGCAACATTCAACTTTGGCCCTTAGGCTAGACGGACAGTCGAAGAGGCCCCCTCATATCAATCGACAGTTCTCGTTAAGCCGTAGCACCTATATGATTGTCCAACCCAACTGCCCTTATGGCAAACCCCCAAGCCTTTTTAACATATATGTGCTATATGGTAGTGGTTAAGGGTTTTAATATCATATTACGTTAAATTCGATTTGATGGTGAGTTACTATTCTGGAGCTCTGGGGAATGTGGAGTACCCCTTCATCACCCTTACGCCCAGGTCCACTCTGAATTAGAGTGGTGGCACATGTTAGGGTCCATCTATGGATTATATAGAAAAATGAGCTAAAAAACATATGTTTTTAAAAAGAATTGATTTTTTTTAAATATTGAATACATATCAATAATGAATAAAACAAACATCATCGGCATAAAATAACCCAACGAGTGTTGACAAGCCGTAAAATCCGACTAAATGACTAACTACGTAATATCAAACCCGGAACCTTGTAGTTACGAGGTAGATGCTATACCGACTGAGCTAAACCAGCATCTCAATAAGCTTTCTAAAGGATTCGAATATTGAACGTACAATTTCTGAAGCTCTAAGATATGAAATAATGTTATTGTATCAGCTGAATATTCACAGGGATTAACAATTATCTATCAGAACGTATATAGAATGTGTGTCATAAGAGTATAGAATTTGAGCTGTCTTTACCAAGAAAGAAATGAACAATGAATGGAACGTTATTTTTTTCCAGTATACAAGGTGTGTCATAAAAGTGCCGAGTTTGAAACTGTATTACCAAGATAGAAATGAATGGAACGTTAATTTTTTTAGAATACTAATAAAAGAGTTTGAAGCTGGATGAATGGAACGTTAATTTTTTTCAGAATACAAGGGTGTCATAAAAGTGCCGAGTTTGAAACTGTATTTACCAAGATGAAATGAACAATGACTTAACGTTAATTTTTTCAGAATACAAGGTGTGTTATAAAAGTGCCGAGTTTGAAAGTGTATTTACCAAGATGGAAATTAACACTGAATGGAACGTTAATTTTTTTCAGAATACAAGGTGTGTCATAAAAGTGCCGAGTTGAAACTGTATTTACCAAGATAGAAATGAACAATGAAACGTTAATTTTTTCAGAATACAAGGTGTGTCATAAAAGTGCCGAGTTTGAAACTATATTTACCAAGATGGAAATGAACACTGAATGGAACGTTAATTTTTTTCAGAATACAAGGTGTGTCATAAAAGTGCTGAGTTGAACTGTATTCACCAAGATAGAAATAAACAATGAATGAAACGTTATTTTTTTCAGAATACAAGGGGTGTCAAAAGTACAAAAAATCTCGATACTTTTTAACACACGTTGTATATATTTACCAACCCCTGGGCATGACTAGGATGTGATACAAAATCAATTTTTTAAGCGAATTTAACAAGTTTGAATTTAGAGTTTTCCTCCTCCTAGATAGGTTACCTAACCAAGCTTAAAGAGCCCAGTCTGCTCTGTTATTTACCCATAGCTGGAGGGAGAGTAGTTGTATTCATATATTTCCCAATTGCTAGATGCAACCACCATCCTCCAGAATTTGAAGTGAGGTCGACTAGTGCGTTTATTACGGTTATAACCATTACACACCACATCAATTATGTGAACGTATACGGAGATAATTGATATTTCGCTTTATTTTCCGACAAGTGTTCACATTGTGGTCTCGAAAGCATCGAATTATATTAAACTCGTCTCAAATACAAATGAAAGTAAAAAAAAAAAAAACAAGCAGAGAAAAAAAAAGAAATTTTATCACATTTATTCGTATTTCTTTTCGTTTTTTTTTGTTTTTTTTACCGTGGGGAAACCGAATGCTTTAAGCGTAAAGTATAACCTACACGACTGTCGGAAGTAATAAGAATAATCGCAGTTTTCAGGAAGTTGTTGGGCGAGACAAGATAAAACCTGTTGCACAAACATTATTTTTTATAATTCTTTTAGCTACCTTCCAGCTTCAGTCACCTTGACTGGTTCTGGCACAAATGTTATTAGACCACGTGTAATCATAACGATATATTGTCTTTATGATTTTCTCGCGCTAAGAAAATGTTGCACTGTTCATTTCCTGTATGTGGAAAGCTGGCGTGAAGCATTTAAGTGGTAGGGTCACAGGGTCAATCCCACTCTGTGGGGCTCAGAAGTTAGGGTTCAGGGTCACGAAAGATCGTTAAGGCTAGAGACGCCTGACGCCTTGCGCTACATTGAATGAACTTTTCTACAGTGCTACAGCATAAAGTTTCACGCGCCGTGTGTGTGTGTATATATATATATATATATATATATATATATATATATATGTGTGTGTGTGTGTGTGTGTGTGTGTGTGTGTGTGTGTGTTTCATGAAAAATATCGAGACTGAAGGTGTATTTACAAAGATAGAAATAAGCAATGAATGGAACGTTATTTTTTTTCCAGAATACAAGGTGTGTCAAAAAGTACAAAAAATCTCTATACTTTTTGTCACATCTTATATATATATATATATATATATATATAATATATATATATATATATAAATTTTATATACCAAACTTGTTGGTAAATCCTCGCGGTGAGAAAAAACCAGCAAATAGTTTGATTGTAAAAATATACTACCAAACATCAACCGAGAAGAAAAAATTTTTGGAAAGAAGAAAAGACCAAGATAATCATACCAACAAAAAAAAATAATCTATTGGTACAATATTTTGGCCAAGAGAAAAAAACAATTTATATGCATATATATATATAAGATATATATATATTCATACAAAACCGCTAGGAGACTAAAGCTAATAAGTAAAAAGTGCTCAAAACCTAAGTAGAGCAAATAATAAAGATAAATCTAATGAGTCAGACGAAACTACTAAAAGTTTCGCTTAATGCTCTTCTTTAATATAATATATATATATATATATATATATATATATATATATATATATACTAAATAAATGTACTATTCTTTTAAAGCATGAGAGAATGGTGCAATTATTAATTCGAATGCAGTAAAACTAAAGGAGTACAGTTGACTTACGGATTTCATCTAGATCGATTGTGTATTAATGCAAGATGTATATACAAAGAAGTCAGTCACTGGCTTCTATTTCTGAAATTATAATAGCTAGAATTGAAAAAAAATATATAAGGGGTAATATTTATACTACTCCAGGTTAGCTCAGTCGGTAGAGCGTTCGGCTAGAAACTACAAGGTTCCTAGTTCGATTCCGGTCATCGCCAAATCAGAGTTATGAGTAGCACAGGATCTGTGCGGTAAAGTAAGGAGTAATGATAGGTATGGCGCTCCACCTCAGATGCAAAAACAATCTCCTTGGTCTAGCGCTAAGAAAATGGGATAGACTCCCTCGCTGATTGGCTGATACCGACATTAGGCCACCCGACGATAATGGAGATAGTGCGTTTGTCTTTCTGTAACCGAAACTATTACTACTCTAGACACAATATCCTTAGTTATTTACGTCACATTTTCCATAATTTATTCTTATTTAAACCACAATTATTAATAAAACTGTTTACATTAATAATACTGTTGACTATATCTACATACTATTAATATGTAATTGTATTTATATATACAACAAAATAGCGGTTTACAGTGTGAACGGGAAGGCTGGTTTGCATATTGATATTAAAAATAAGGATTTTAATAGATACGTGCTTAGTATAATTGATTTCTAATTGTTTGATTTTATCTTAATGATTAAGAACAAAAATCTCGGGCATAAATCTTTTAAAAATCCATTAAATGAAGAAATAACATTAATTTTATTCTTTAATTCCTATTTTAACTAAAGAGTTAAATTAGGAAAATTTAGTAAGGAAAGATGGAAGTTTCAGTTGTTCTATTTTTCGATTGCAACAAGCCTTAAGAATGGTGAAATTATTCACAAATGTTGACCAAAATAATTTCCTTATAAGCAACATGAGAAAGAGTTTTTGGAAAGACAGATTTTAATTGGGCGCTGAATGAGACGGTAGTTATGGCAAATTCTGTAGAACATAAATTCTCTCTTGCGTGCTTTTTGGTCTGGATCTTATGAAAATAATAAAGAAGTCTAATTAAAGCGAACGTCTTGTGTTCGTTGATTAAGAACTCGGCAACGATACAAGGTGACTCTGACCCAGAAAACGCAGAGATAGATCCAGCTAAGAATAACATCCACGTATTATCCTCCAGCTATGGGTAAATAGTAGGGCAAACTGACGTGGCTGGACGAGAAGCACTTTACTGCTACATGCTTCTCCAAACTAATTTTGATATATGCTTACACCCGGCTTATAGAGGGGGTAGGCGTGGTGTAATGGTTGCCATCACAGGAAATGGACGGTGAATTGAGTTCAAATCCAGGACGAGACTGTTTGCATGTCCCATAGAACTAATACCTTGGTAAATGTATCCATTAAACGATCTGCTGCAAGTTATGGATAAATAGTAGGGCATACTGGGATAATTAACATTGGTTTAGGCGACCAGTTTAGAAGGAGAATTCTGAATTCAAATTTTAAAATCTTAAAAATTGAACTTGTGTCACATCCTGCTCGTGGTTTGTTATATATATGTTAGGGTTTATTGAGAACATTCTTCTATCTAAATCCTCTTCAAATCATTTATAGAATTCTGAACGTCATCTGTAGTTTCTTTATGCAAATGTTGATTCAGATCGCTCAGCAATATTTCATTATACGAAATGTTATTGTCAGTTGAATTTTCTTTATACAGCTTAAAATATGATGCCCCAGACAAGCGGATAAGATGTCTGCTTAGTGCTTGGCTTTTTAAAATGCATTCAGTTTTGTCTAAGCTTCATTTTCCCTCCGAGAAACTCCAGATGTTTCGAAAGTTGAAATTGATAGGAGACGACCGTATCCATTTCGAGGCAAATCCATTCCACAGTCAGACATTCTTATCTCATTTGCATTTAAGAGGCATGCCTTTTCTGACATTCGCTCATATTGTCTCAAAATATTGTCTTTCATAAAATGAACAGACTGACGTTATATATTATTTTTCTGGATTAAATGGTCATATAATCACAGCGCTTGTCGATTAAAAAGTATCCGATCGTAAATATGGCTCTGTTGCCAAATATAACTTCTCCCAAATGTAAAGTCGTCGGGGCGGCCTAATGTCGGTATCCCCAGACATCAAGGGAGACTATCCCCTTTTCGCTAGCGCTAGACCAAGATATTATTCTAGCATCGGAGGCGGAGCGCTACACCTACAATCAGCTTCTCACTTTACCGCACAGATCCTGTGCTACTCATACGCTGAATTGGCCAGGGCTTGTATCGAATTAGGAACCTTGTGATTCATAGCCGAATGCTAAACTGGCACCATTAAAAATGCCCATTTTTGTTTCAGGGACAAGCACCGGGGGTAGTGTTGGATGTGCCAGACTGCGACTTCGTAATAATCAAGTTCGAATGCCGATCGAGCTACGACATTCACTTTCAGATTAATACCCCTGTATCCGAATATATGTATCTGTGACGGCATTCACTCTGGGTCGGTTAAACGGGTTTCGGTGCATATAGCATAAATGCATCCTGACTTCTGCCCTTAAAAACGCTAAGCGGTGCCTGCTGAAAAACCAACCTGCACTACGATTGAACACCCTAGCTTTTGAAGGCGTTTTCCCGAAAACTTAATGTGATATAAAAGCGATATCCCCTCGCCAAGTCTTTTATCGACAAGTAAATGTTATATTTTATGTAAGATATCGATTTCATATACATTAACTTTTCGAGAACACGCCTTCAAACAGCTAGGGAGTTCAATCGTAGCGCGGATTGTTTTTTTTTTGTTTTTTTTTTTTTAGCCTGCACCGCTTAGCGTTTTTCGGACAGGAGGCCAGGACGCATTTATGCGATAATTCGCTCGGTTTCAACCAACGAATTCACCGTATCCCCAATGAAGTTAGGTCATGCGCGGTGATCCAACGCAACTGAATATATGAACGTCAGCTATTATTTGTTACGTCGACGAAATATTATTTATTATTTTTGACTTTTTAGAGCCAGGTTTTCAATTGACGCGCTTGGCGTTTCTTCAAGCCCTGAGATAGTACTG
>CM042158.1:36069243-36071743 GCA_023376005.1 Doryteuthis pealeii | reverse complement strand
CATTCATTTTCTGTAGTGAGAAACGAAACAACTGATCAAGAGGGATACAATCAGAATATTATAAAACCCACCGTCAGGACGAAAATAATTCTAGTTTAGATCAAATGAAATATATTTTCAAAGGTTACATTCATTTTCAGTAGTGAGAAACGAAGCCATTGATCAAGAAGGACACAGTCAGCATATTATTAGCCCTGTCGGCAGGACTCAAATTTCGTGTTGTTCAGATCAAATGTAATAGCGATTATCAGTTATCTTGGTAACATGCTGATTATATTCGAAAGCAAAATCGTTTATAAATATTTTCCTAATTAAGATTACATTCATCATCTGTACCGCCCTATCGACTGGGGCGTTAGAATGCACCGACTTCACCTCTGCAGAGGGGTAAGACTCCCCCAATGGGTGGCGACCCGTGATGCTTAAGGATAGAGCCCAGGTGGATGAGCAGTTCATGAATTGCAATACTCCACTTTGGCCCTATCTTGGGCTAGACGGGCGGTCAGAGAGGCCCCCTCCGATTAATCGGCTGGTCACGTCAAGCCCTAGCACCTATATGATTTTCCCAACCCTATTGCCCTTATGGCAAGCCCCAACCCCTTTTTATCATATGGGTGCTAGAAGGCGGTGGCTGCGGGTCTACCTGTCCTGGGAATGACGTTAAACTCTATCTGATGGTGAGGTTCCAGTTCTGGAGGTTTGGGGAATGTGGAGCACACCTTCACCACCATTGCTCGCTGGTCCACTCTGACTAGGAGTGGTAGTACCTGTTAGGGTCCCATCTATGGGTTAAATAAAAAAATGTATTTATAAAAAAATTGTATTATCCATTAAGAATTGATTTATTTCAAAACTTTATCGGCATTAAATGACCTACTGACGTTGATATGCTGTAAAACAAAACAAAAAAAACAAATCATCATCTGTAGTGAGAAACAAACAAACTAACAATGGCCTACAAGATTAGCATGCTAAATAGCACTCGTCAAATGCATTTACGGATGATTTTCATTATATAAGTAAGTCACTAATAACAGGGGATACGGTCACTATATTCTAAACCCCACCGACAGGCCTAAAATTCTTTGTCAGGAAATGAATTACCGAAGTTGAGACGTTCTGGCTAGATGTTTAAATTTTATCTATTCTTGTATTCATTTTGTAATTTTGAAAACATAATCGTTTATAAATATTAGATTTTCATCTTTTATTGTGAGAAACAAACACACTAACGACGGTCTTGCAATTAGTATGCTAAATAACACTCGTCTAATGATTTTACTGATAACTTTCATTATCACTGATACAGGGGGATACAGTTTGTATATTCTATGCACAGTCAGAAAGATTAAACTACTTGTTCAGACCAAATGAAATAACGATGATGGCCTCATGTTGACTAGAATTTCTTTATCCGGTTACCCAGTTCGTAATTTTGAAAGCGTACTCGTTTATTTCCTAATATTTTTAAACGTTACATTTATTTTCTATAGTAAGAAACGAACAAACTTTGGCCTACGAGTTTAGCATGCTAAATAGCACTTGTCTAATACATTTACGGTTGATTTCAATTGCACAAGTGAGCCACTGATACAGTGGGTTCAAACTGAATATTCTAAGCCCCACGGACAGGACTAATTTAATTATTGTTCACATAACGTGAAATAACGATGACGAGTCGTCCTGAATACATGTTGACTAGATTCTATTTATTCGGTTATCCAGTTTGTATTTTGAAAGCATAATCGTTTATTTCTTGATATTTTCAAAGGTTGCATTCATTTTCTATTGTGAGAAACGAAGGAAATGATCAAGGGGGATACAATCAGCATATTCTACCCTCCTCCGACAGAACTAAAAATATGTATTATTTAGATCAAATGAAATAGCGATTATGAGTTATCCTGACTACATGATGATAGATTCTGTTTATTTGGTATCTACGAGGTATGTCAGAAAAGTTCCAGGAATGGTATCACAAAAATATTTCAAATCTAACCGCAAACTAAGGTTATCCTCTTCAAAATAATTCCCCTTTCCTATCCTTCTCTGCCACACTTGTATGCATTCCTGGAAGGATTCTTCGGGGATTCTCCATAGCTCTGTCATGGTTTTTTGATGTCGCACACATCCTCAAAACGGGTTCGCTTGATGACACCCTAACCTAGCGAAGAGGAAAAAATCACATGGAGCCATTTGGGATGAGGTTGCTTCAGCCAATGATGTTCTTCTGGCCTGGAACTCTCGGATACACAGGGCAGTGTGGGCAGGTGCGTTGTCATGTTGAAGCACCCACGAGTTGTCTGCCACATTTCTCGCCTTTTCTCGCGTACTGAACGAAGGAAAAGCTACAGTATGTCTTTTTAAACATGCTGGTTGATCGTCTGGCCCTGTGGCAAGAACTCGCAGTGAACGATGCCCCTCACATCGAAGAATGTGATTTTTTCTGGAATTTTTCTGTCATACCTCGTAAATTGTAATTTTGAAAGCATAATCGTTT
>CM042158.1:36019243-36064243 GCA_023376005.1 Doryteuthis pealeii | reverse complement strand
GTGGACTTGGGAATAATGACAATAAAGGGGTGCTCTACACTTCCCAGATATGCAGAACTGGGATGTCAACGTTAGATGCAGTTTAGTATAATACTCAGTAAACCCCTTTCGGCAGGAAGTTGAGACAGCGAATTCTAAGACCCGCTGAGAGGATGGTAAGAGAAATATTTATGTTCTCATAATTCTTCTAAAATATGTGCGCAAATAAGGGCCACTCTATTGTCTCTATCATGAAAGAAACATAATTATGCGTCCATATGCACCAGCACTCAGCTATACCGGCAAGTTTAAATCTCTCGCAACCCCCCCCCAAAAAAAAAAAAAACATATTCAATATTTATAGTCCAGATAAAATTGCAAATTTTAATTAAAAAAAAAAAAACATGTACCCATTTTGAATAGCGACTACTTTTGCATAATAATCAAGAGTGGACATGGGAGTAATTTCAATAAAAGATTACTCTACATTAACTGAAGCCTCATTATTAGATGTAGTTTACTCAGTCGGTAGAGCGTTCGGCTAGAAGCCACAAGGTTCCTAGTTCGATACCGCTCCTCGCCAACTGAGCGTATGAGTAGCACAGGGATATGTGCGGTAAAGTAAGGAGCTGATGGTAGGTGTGGCGCTCCACCTCAGATGCTAAAACAATCTCCTTGGTCTAGCGCTATTGAAAAGGGGATAGACTCCCTCGCTGTATGGCTGATACCGACTTTACTTACTTTACTTAGTATCATATCTAGGACAAACCTTTCGGTAGGGGATTGAGTCAGCATATTCTAAGCCACATCGACATGTTGGGTATTAGTTTAAATTAAAAAGAACAGTAACATTCTTTATGTTCTATAATTCTTCTAAAATATTTCCGCTAATAAGGGCAACTCTGTTGTCTCGATCATGAATGAAATGTAATTTTGTGTCCTATATACACCACCACGGAAGCGGTGTAATGGTTAAAGGCACGAGAAATAGACTCGTCGCCCCGAGTTCAAATCCTCGACGGGCTAACTGCATTTTCACTTAGCACTAATACCCTTGGGAAAGGTATGAATCCAATTCTCCCTCCAGCTATTGGTACATAGTAGGGCAGACCAGCTCTTTAACCTTGGTTAGGCAACCGCTCTGGGAGAAGGAAAACTCTAAATTCAAACCTGTTAAACCCTGCTTAAAGAAATTGACCTTGTGTCACATCCTGCTCGTGTGGAGGGGTTGGTAAATATATATATACACCACCACTCAACTATACTGGCAAGTTTAAATATCTCGCTAAATGCAATAAAAAACCTATTCAATATTTATAGTCTAGATAAACATTTGCAAATTTTAATAAGAAAAAAAAAAAAAAAAAACAGAAGAAAAATTGAGGAAGAAGTACCGATTTCAAAAGTTGACTGCTTATCCATAATACACAAGAGTGGACCTGGGAGTAATGACAATAATTGGGTACTATATAATTTCCAGATCTTCAGAATTGGCACCTCACTATTAGATTCAGTTTAGTATCATACCTATCATTCATATATTTTGGGTCGGGTTAGCTCAGTCGGTAGAGCGTTCGGCTAGAAACCACAAGGTTCCTAGTTCGATACTCAGCGTATGAGGAGCACAGGATCTGTGCGGTAAAGTAAGGAGCTGATGGTAGTGTGTGGCGCTCCACCTCAGACGCTAAAAATAATCTCCTTGGTCTAGCTCTAGTGAAAAGGGGATAGACTCCCTTGCTGCATGGCTGATACCGACATCAGGCCGCCCCGACGACTTTACTTATTTATTCATATCATACATATTATTCGTTAGGGAATAGAGTCAGCGAATTCTAAACCGCACCAACAATGTGGGTAAGAGAATTAGTTGGAATAAAAAAAAAAGTTACATTCTTTATGTTCAAAAAATTATAATCGTAAATGATAAGAATCCCGAATTCTTCTAAAATATTTGCGCTCATTAGAGCCCACTCTATTGTATCGATTATGAAAGAAATATAATTGTGTAGCCCATACACTTACCATTCAGCTATACCGGCAAGTTTAACTATCTCTCAAAGTGCAATAAAAAAAACGTATTCAATATTTATAGTCGAGATAAGCATTTGCACATTGTAATAAAAAAAAGCCCAACAAAAACAAAAGTTTCCCTTTTAAACGGCGACTGCCTGTGCATAAGATTCAATATCTCTGACCCGTTTCCTCTCAGTGCCTGTGATTGTTTAGCTGAGAACATAAACCTATCAACTGGCCCTGTTCATTACATGCTGTAATGATTCTAGAAGTGTATCCTCCACCCAGTGGCCCCCAGGCAGAGGCGCCAGTAAGAGGAAATAAAATACTTATGACTCACACAGACTCTACACTTGACAATGTCTTATCATAACCAGTTCGCATCGAAAGACAAGAATAAATCTTGTGTTTTCACTTTTACAAAACAGGGGCGTTGCTCTTACTGCTTTAATTATATTAAATGTAGCAAGAGATGGTTGTTAGCGTGCATACAAAAGATAAATACATACACACACAGGTACGTGTGCATATACATAAATATATATATATATATATATATATATATTCATACATACAAACACATACATATGTATATATGCGTGTGTTTATGTTCACACACACACACACACACACACACACACACACACACATATATATATATATATATATATATATATATATATATATATGTGTGTGTGTGTGTGTGTGTGTGTGTGTGTGTTCTTGTATTCTGAAACAAATTAACATTCCATTCATTGTTTATTTCTATCTTGGTATATACAGCTTCAATCTCGATACTTTTATAACACACTTTGTATATATATATATATATATAATATATATATATATATATATATATATATATATATATATATGGTATACCAGTTCCACCCTGACACCAGAAGGATGGCCCGAAGATTAAAAACGGGTCAATGAGACTTGTCAGACAGGAATTGTCTGTTCAATTCAACGAATCAGTATAAAAGAAAAAATGCTGCCTAAATACACTTATATATATATATATATGTGTTTATGCGATTAATACACAAGGTTAGATGAAAGAGGTTGTCTGAACCTCATACGTCGAAATCGACGGGAGAGTCCATCATCTTATTATAATGGAGATTGTGGGTCTGTATGTCTGTAACCGAAACTATATTACTATTCAATTCACAATTCCCTTTGTTATTTACATCACATTCTCCATGATTTTATTTTATTTAAACCTCAATTATTAATAAAATTGTTTTACATCATTAAACTGTTAACAATATCTACATACTAATAACATGCAATTGTATTTATATATACAAGAAAATAGCGTTTTTACAGTGTGAATGGGAAGGCTAATTTGCATATTGATCTTAAAAATTTTATTTTAATAAATATATGCTTAGTATTATTGATTTCTAATTGTTTGGTTTTATCTTATTGAATATCAGCAAAAATGTCGGGGATAAATCTTAAAAGAAATCCATTAACAAGAAGAAATAACTGTAATATTATTCTTTAATTCCTATTTTAACTAAATAGTTAAATTAGGAAAGTTTACCAATGAAAGACAGGAGTAAGAGAAAATGATGGAAGAGTTAATTTCAAAGTTGATCTATTTTTAAATCATACCCCCTCTGTTCCAAATCTTTTTATCTGCATTCTTATTCAGTTTCCTTAGCCTTTCTAATTTAATATGATATTTTATCATATTAAAACTTAAATACTTGCACCCGGAGGGTGCATATATTTGCTAGTATATATAAAGATTGTTCACTGAATAGATGGACTCGCGACTTCCTTCTAACACACACGCTGGCTTATCAAACACTTAATAAATTATTTTTAAAATTTCTTTTAACTTTCTAAAAACAATTTCTTTAACAAGGATTTTTCTCCTGACAATGATCTAACGTCTAGTTGAGAAAAATAAACATAAAAGAAATAACCCTGTTTGTTTTGTCACTTTTGGTCATCATATATATATATATATATATATATATATATATATATATATAATTTTATCTTTTAATTATCTTCAGAAATATAAGTCAAAACTTCATTATTTCTCCTCAAAAAGCAAGATCTGTTGATACTGAATATGTAAACCTTAAACCCTAAACCCCAACACTAACCCTAACCCTAGACGCTAATTTATTTGTTTACTGGGAAAATTAACAATTTTATTACAGAATTTGTGGGTTCTGTTTTTTCTGGGAAAAAAGTTAATAATTACTAAACTTTGATGTTTACCGCTCAGTATCTGGGTCAACCAAAGAGATCACAGTCCGCATGCGCACATACATTGATTTATTTCCTTCCGCTTGGATAATTCGGTGACCATGTCAGTATTTACTATCGCTCTGTCGGCTAGAGCTTTAGAATACACCTCTGCAGAGGGTAAGATCCCTTCCCCATATGGGGTCACCTGTTGTCCGTCCGTGACACCTCGTGATGCTTAAGAACGGAATCCTGGTTGATGAACAGTCCCTGACATGCAACACTCCACTCTGACCCATACTTAGGCTAGACGGGCGGTCGAAGTGGCCCCCTCCCATCAATCGGCTGGTCACGTCAAAGCCTAGCACCTATATGATTGCCCTACCTATTGCCTTTATGGCAAGCCCCAACCCCTTTTTTATCATATGGGTGCTAGAAGGCGCTATCTGAGGTTCTTCATGTCCTGGGAATTAAGTAAAATTATATCGATGGTGAGCGTCCAGTCTGGAGGTCTGAGGAATGTGGAGCACCCCTTCATTAACATTGCTCCCAAGTCCACTCTGACCCGGATTGGTAGCACCTGTTAGGGTACCATCTATGGGTTAAATACAAAAAAACATGAGTTTATAAAAAACTGAGTATCCATTAAGAATTAATTTATTTCAAAACTTTGTCAGCATCAAATGACCCACTGAGGTTTATATGCCGTAAAACAAAACAAACAAACAATATCTACACATTCTTTGTTGTAATAGGAGTTTCAATAAACCATTCAGGGTGTTTAAAAAGATGTTAACATTTCTATGGGATATATTTTATATTATTATTTAATGGTTTCCAGCTGTTATCCACCGCAGTGAACGCATTATAGGAATTTCTCTCAGGTGGTCTCCTCAATATAAGTTTTAATTTTCTGATAAAGTTACAGTGCTACATTGACTTATGGGTGTTTCAACTTTCAAAAATAGAAAGAAACCCACAATATAGTTATTTTAGATGTGTCATAAGTCCATTGCATGAGGTGAGAAAGTGAGTGAGTCTGGCACGATCCGTTGAGAGAGCCAGACGCGCTCTCAGCAGTTGTGACTTGGGGGAAATAAAAAATCTCATGGGAAAAAGAAGTGGCCTTGTGCACAAGGCAGGATGTCCCCCAGCACCCTAAGCTGGTTTCCAGACCCCAAACATCCAAGAATTGTCAGCCAGCATCTGAGGTCACGATTTGGGAAAAGGAGGATTTTGCTACGGATTCTTCAGTGTTACGGTGGACAGCAACCTGTGTGGATCCTTGTAGCTATGCTACCTCGTCTTTGAGGAAATTAGAGCACCCCCTCAAAGACTGGAAATAAAATAAGCCGGCACTCACTCGAAACTCAACAACTTCTAAAATCCGACCCTTAGAGAATCGAACTCACTAACAATGATCTGCGAATTAGCTTGCTAACCATTACGGCATGTCAGGTGCCCAGAAACCCAAGATATTACACACAAACATAGACAAATCAGCATCATGTCGTGCAATTAGCGCACATACCCATGGCAGTCTCGCGCCAACCTTCTCTATCATTCAGTGCGCCTGTGAGGTCTTTTGCGCAGCATCCAGCATCCTTGCAGAGATGGTCTATGCACGTTAGCATGTCTATGTACTGGCTTCCACAGGAGAACATCCCTTATAAGTTCGTCCTTACTCCTCCAGCAGTGTCAGCATGTCTTGTCCGTCTCACTCGGATGGTCTGTGAGATAGGGGGCAGGTGTACGTACAGCTGCTTCTTTGTAGGGTGCGATTTCCACGACTTGTTCCAGACCGCACGCAGCATTTTTGTTTCCAAAAACGTGCTGACAGGAATCACCTTATATTTATTTGTACATAATACAATTTGTAAACATCCTTTGTTTTTTCAATATATCATATTTACACTGTCGGATTAAGTTCCAATTTTATTTTCACATACTTGTCTATGAAAAAACTACACATGAATGTTTACTCCTCTGAAAATATCTATACATAAACACTACGGATTTACCTATACTTGTGGGCTACTTATTTAACAGTTGGATTGTATTATGAACAATTTTTATATTTCATTACACACTTTTTATATAATTATACACTTTTTTAAATAATTCTACATCAGGCTCTTTTGAGTCTTATTTACTATAATGCTTCTGATTTTTTTTTTAAATTAAAAATAAAATTCATTTTATTTTTAAATAAAATTCATTTTATTTTTAATACAGACAGCGCATTTTTTCTTTTGAATAATTCCAACTTTTGACTAGCAGCGTTCTGTTTTTGCTAACGGTCATTTCTTCCCGTCTTATTTTTGTTGAAGACCGATCCACGTGCGGTCGATGCATGATATTACTTGGGTCCTCACATCATCAGTGAGGAGGGCCGGTGTTGCTATATAAACCGTAGAGAGAAAGGCCCCGAAACGGTTTGCACATTCTCTCCTGATGAGCCCATGCATTTGTAAACATCCTTTGTTTTTTCAATATATCATATATATATATATATATATAGGGTGTCCCAAAATAATGTATACACTCTTTGAATCGTTATAACTTATTTGATTTATGTATTTTAACTTGTAAATAAGATTGATACAAGGGAAATAATACAAAAAAAGAGTGTATACATTATTTTGGGGCACCCTGTATATTCATATATATACAGAGAGAGAGAGAGAGAGAGAGAGAGAGAGAGAGAGAGGGAGAGGGAGAGAGAGAGTTGCAGTTTTCTGGTTATCTATTAGTGGTATTTCATAGACAAATCTGTGAGCCTTAAATCACAGTGAAGCAACATCTGTTTACCCCACGCAGTAACCCATTACGGGGACCATTAACATTCTTTCCCGGAAGTGGGGAAATCCATAAAAAAATGGTAGAGATAATATGGCGACGTTTTATGCCAGACTGTCAAGATGGGAAACCGCGAATCAAGTCGACCTTCACCAATGACATTCGAGTTTCTCATACAGGCTTTATTGATTTCTTCTTCTTCTTCTTCTTCTTCTTCTTCTTCTTCTTCTTCTTTTCTACCTTCATTCTTCTTCATTTCTACATGCGTTCTTCTTCTTCTTCTTCTTCTTCTTCTTCTTCTTCTTCTTCTTCTTCTTCTTCTTCTTCTCTTCTTCTTACTACTTTTCTTCTTCTTTTCTTTCTTCTTCTTCTTTATTCTTCTTCCTTTTCTTCTTCTTTTTCTACCTTCATTCTCTTCTTCTTTCTACCTGCATTCTTCTTCTTCTTCTTCTTCTTCTTCTTCTTCTTCTTCTTCTTTTTTCTTCTTCTCTTCTTCTTCTTCTTCTACCTGCATTCTTCTTCTTCTTTCTTCTTCTTTTCTCCTTCATTCTTCTTCATTTCTGCATGCGTTCTTCTTCTTCTTCTTCTTCTTCTTCTTCTTCTTTTTCTTTCTTCTTCTTCTTCATTTCTACATGCGTTCTTCTTCTTCGCGGCCGGATCGGGTCCGCGGGTCTCTAATTAGATCGAAACTGATTAGCGTTATCGTTTCCATGCGCTCACCCCTCTATCTCTATCTTTTCCCTACTCTTTTTCTTTCTTTTATATTTTCTGACTATCATGTTCTTTTTTCCCTTTTTCCCCCTTTATAATAAAAACAGATTGATCCATTATTTAGCTGAGGTGACGACACTCATAAGATATAAAAATTTGGTGGATAAGCAACACCAAATAATCAGGATTGACTTTTTTGAATTTCATCTTGGACGATTTAGCCGGTCTAATATTTAACCAGAGGACGTTGCAAGAGGATAACGGTTGTACTTTTAAGGAACACTAGTATTTACATATGGATGGCGGAGTTTTAATTATGCAGAATCATCGGCGCTTATTGACTGTCAGTTTCCCGCATATGCTATCACACACACACACACACACACACACACACACATATATATATATATATATATATATATATATATATATATATTATTATATATAAAAGTAAAGTAAAGTCCTCGGGGTGGCCTAAAGTCGGTATCAGCGAGGGAGTCTATCCCCTTTTCAATAGCGCTAGACCAAGGATATTGTTTTTAGCATCTGAGGTGGAGCGCCACACCTACCATTAGGTCCTTACTTTACCGCACAGTCCCTGTGCTACTCATACGCTGAGTTGGCGGGGAACTAGGAACCTTGTGGTTTCTAGCCAAACGCTCTACCGACTGAGCTAACCCGGCTATAATATATATATAATATATATATATATAATATATATATATATATATATATGGATGTGTTTGTGTGTGTGCAATTAACACATTCACTAAGTCTTCCTTATTGCTCTGATTAATAGCACGAACAGGAAGTAATTATAAATACAGTGATTAAGGTCTGTCCGGCTTTTTCTCAGCAAATACTTGGTCCGATGATCGCATAGATGAGAATAAACTGACTGTCATCAAGCGTCATTAACTCTGGGACCGAGAAGATATATGCACCCATTAATTGCGCAGTCATTATTTATCAATATACCAAACTATATATATATATATATATATATATATATATATATATATATATTTGACTGCGGATTTATAACCAACCGTCATTGCAAAAAAATACACACGTGCAACCGACTGCAATTAATCAATATCTAGTGGATTTAACCCTGACGATCCTTAAGGTGAAACCCGAGTAGGTTATTACTGTGTATGATTATTATAATAAATTTGTTCTGCTCACGTATTGAACACTTTATATTTGTTATATCGATGTCTTATCTTTGTGAAACTTGCATCAACTAACCATTGTGACCATTTTCACCGGTAAGTCACCTTTTCCTCAAATACCATATATATATATATATATATGTGTGTGTGTGTGTGTGTGTGTGTGTGTCTGTGTGTCTGTGTGTGTGTGTGTTAGTCCAGCGTAGATATGAAGTCAACCGCGCTTGGTTACTGACAGTTTCTCGCCTATGAGATTCTCAAACCAACTTGATTTTGAAAATTGCATAGGCCTGAAACTGCCAGTAGCCAAGCGCTATTGACTTCACGTGCTCGCTACGCTAACTAAAATATACATGCGCTATCTAAGATATTTAGCACTATTTACATATAAATCACTTTGTTAGGGTCCAGGTGGTGCAGTCGTACTGCAGTACTGACACGACAACGGCCTGGAAGAATTGTCTCTTTAACCACCTGGGCCCTAAAAAAGCGACTAGAGAATAAACTAGATGGGAGCTGTACAAGAATTCTGTGTGTGATCCTGAACAAGACGTGGAAACAACATCCCACGAGAAAGCAGCTGTACGGCCACCTGCCACCTGTCACCCAAGCCATCCGAGTAAGACGGACAAGACACGCAGGAGACTGCTGGAGAAGCAAGGGCGAACTCATAAGTGACGTTTTCCTGAGGAAGCCAGCACATGAGCATGCCAGTGTGCGCCGACCAGCAAAGATGTACATTGTACAGCTCTGTGTGGATACAGGATGCTGCATAGAGGACCTCCCGAGAATGATGAGTGATAGGGACGGATGGAGAGAGATTGTCATGGATATCCGTGCTAACAGCGCGACATGATGATGCTGATGACGATGATGATGATGATATGAATAAAGCACAGTATATTATCAAAATAAACATATACTTTTATATAGCGTAGTAATAGAGACAACGGCGCTTAGATGCAGTCAGTTTCTCGCCTATGCGATCGAATATATATCGGATGGTCACAAAACCCAGAAAGTCATAGTTACCAAGCACTGGTGAATTTATGTCTTCGCTATCTAAACTCAAATATATATTTTTCTAACTGATATTTAACACTAGGTAGTAATATCTCATCCACAGAAAGCGATGTTAATGTTAAACGTATAGGGAAGGCATAGTCTTCTCTTCAGCCTGCTGCTGTCGTCTTTACGGGCAATACCGGCGGCGACAAAGGCGTTCTGGCGAAAAGAAAGTCGAAAACGTCAACAGGAGACCCAGCGATCCAGCAATCGACGACATCGGCAGCGGCGTCACAGATAGCGGAATGGCGGCGGCGACGGCGAAGACGGCGGTAGACGCGCTACAGAAAGGCCACCTCTATACGCGATCGCATCCGTGAGGAATAGAACGAGTCCAATTCGAGCACCGAGTCGCCAGTGAAATCCCGTTTCACTGACAAGTTAAAGCGACAATTCTTCCAAGCCGTAGTTGTATCAGTGGAATTGTATGACCGCACCACTTCGGCCCCAACGAAGCACCAAGAGAATAAGCTAGATGGTAACTGCACAAGTATGTTGTATGCGATCTTTTAAAAAAGATGGTGGAAACAAGATAGAATCTGTACAGCCACTTGTCACCTATCACATAAACAATCCATGTGATGCGAACAAAAGTTGGAGAAGCGGTTGGAGAAGCGGAGACGAACTCATAAGTGTCGGTCTACTCTGCAAACCAGCGCTTGGGCACGCCAGAACGGGCCGCCTAGCAAAGACCTATATTGACCAGCTCATAACGGACACTGGATGCTTCGTAGAGGACCTCCCGAAAGCGATGAATGGTAGGGACAGTTGGAGATAGAATTTCTTAGATATCCGTGCTAATGTTGATGATGATTATGACGATATATATATATATATATATATATATATATATATATATATATACTTCTTAACTCCGATAGTATAAAAAAAAACTCACGGGTTTATTGTTTGTAATAACACAATACAAACTTTTTGCCAATAGGAAACATATATATATATATATATATATATATAATATTATATAAAAGGAAAGAACAAATCACATGCACCTCCTGAAAATGATGAGATGGTTCTATATAAATGAGCAAAAGAAAATACTGTAAGAGATGCCTAAGTTGAATATAGTAAAGTGCTCAATACAAAAAGTATAGCCAATAAGTAATAATAAAATAAGCCTAATTAGTCAGAGAATATCTATCTAGGTTTCTCCTAACTGATCATCAGGATAATTATCAGAATTAACCTGATGATCCATTTAGGAGAAACCTAGGTAGATATTCTCTAGCTCATTAACCTTACTTTATTATATATATATATATATATATATATATATATATATATGAAGATAGGAGGGCTGGAGTAACATCCGAATGAGTATGGGATAAGGTAACAGGAAAAGTGGACAAAAAATAATGACTCAAACAAGTAGAAATAGGAGAGAAATATTTCGTTCCTCTTTACACGAGGAACTTCATCAGTCTAACTTTATTCCTAGAGTTAGACTGATGAAGTTCTTCACGTAAAGAAGAACGAAATATTTCTCTCCTACTTCTACTTGTTTGGGTCATTATCTTTTGTCCACTTTTCCTGTTACCTTACCTCATATATATATATATATATATATATATATATATATATAGAGAGAGGAGAGAGAGAGAGAGAGAGAGAGAGAGAGATATAGAGATGTGAGAGAGAGATAGAGAGAGTGAGCGAGAGAAAGAGATAGATAGAGAGAGTGAGCGAGAGAAAGAGATAGATAGAGAGAGTGAGCGAGAGAGATAGAGAGAGAGAGAGAGAGAGAGAGAGAGAGAGAGAGAGAGAGATCGTTGCTTAAATAAAGCCAGACAGATCCTAATCAATATATTTCTAATTTCTTCTTGCTCTTCCATGGACTCTCGTTCTATTAAACGAAGCAATCAGCAAGACATACAGAATTCTGTTTGGGTCCATCGGAATTTATTCCTCGTCTTTGTTGACAGAGAATTACTAAAGAAAATAGAAAAGAAGACAGAGTCATGAACATTTTCATTGCCCTGATGGAATGTCCGGCAAGGATCCCCTGGCATTACCCGGGATACACTTGTATTGAATCACCAGAATTTGCAACAATCACATTCTGTTATACTTCCCGCCTACACATCTACCCCGCTTATAGATGACGAATAAATTGTGCCTGGTTTATTATTATTATTTTGTTTTATGTTATTCTTCCGTGTCCGATAAAACAATGGGATTAATCAGTAGGAAAATCCGAAGATTGGACATTTTTCCCTCCAGCAGGATCTTGGGAATAGAGAGCCAATCATAACTAATTAGAGCTTCTACTTCCTAAACTGACAACTGATGTGAGTTGCTTTAAGGTAATTCGGTACGATTTTTCATGTCAACGAATCAGGTGATTTTAGCAATATATAAGGTATAGTCTGAAAATTGTCATAGTTATTTACTAAGCTTAGGTTAGATGTGGCACAAGGCCAGAAGTATGGTGTGCCCAATGAGAACCGAACTCACTAACAATGGTAAGAAAATCTAGCTTGTTAACAATTACACACTGAAAATTGTCATATACTATAGAAAATTGTCCTATACTATAGAAGATAAGATAGTATGGCTACTGAAAAATTATTGGCCCAACCAAGAGATTGTCATATACTCGTGAAGATGATATGATCCGTAGGCGGACTGAAAATTTTTGACTCAACCAATAACTTGTCATATATATATTTACCAACCCCTCCGCACGAGCAGGATGCGACACAAGGTCAATTTCTTAAGCAGAGTTAACAGGTTTGAATTCAGAGTTTTCCTTCTCCTAGACCGGTTGCCTAACCAAGGTTAAAGAACCCAGTCTGCCCTACTATTTGCCTATAGCTGGAGAGAGAGTATGATTCATACCTTTCCCAAGGGTATTAGCGCTAAGTGAAATGCAATTACCCCGTCCAGGATTTGAACTCGGGGCGACGAGTCAATTTCCCATGACTTTAACCATTTCACCACGCGCTTCCTACAATAACTTGTAATATACTCGTGAAGATGATAAGATACGTATGGCTACTGAAAAATTATTGGCCCAACCAAGAGATTGCCATATACCTGTGAAGATAATATGATCCGTAGTCTTAGTGAAAAATTTTTTGACTCAACAAAGTAATTGTCATATACTCGTGAAGATTATATGATATGTTCGGCTACTGAAAAATGATTGGCCTAAGTAAAAGATGAAGGATAATTTTTGTATTTATCTGTTTTTTTTTTTTTAAGATCAGATTCGATGATTTGTAATATTTAGACTTGCAGGACTTGTGGATATACCTCAGTATGATAATTTGATTATTATAACGTTTAATGTTTACATAAGCGCTATTGCATTTACTTCAATGTGTAAAAATAATTATAATCTTAATGTAACTCTCTCAGGCTATTTTTTCTTTCTTTCCTTTTCATCTTTTTCTTGTGTTCGATTGAAACAGATTAGCGTTATCGCTTCCGCTTGCTCACTGCCTCTTTTTCTTTTTCTCCTACTCTCTTTCTTTTTCTTTTTCTTTTATTTCTTTCTTGTTATATTTTTCTGTGTAGCATGTCCTTTTTCTTACCTTTCTTTATAAAGAAAACGGAATGGTCCATTCGTTAGCTGAGATGACAACACTTATAAGAAATAAGAATTCAGCAGATAAATAACACTAGATAGTCAGGATTTACAGTTTTGCATCTCATCTTGGACGATTTGGACGGTCCCATTTTAAACCAGTGGTTGTTGCAAGCTGATAACGGTCGGATAATTAAGGAACACGAATATTATTACATAGATAATTATTTAATTCAGTATCAAACGTGAATGTAAATTCCATTGGCCCCTGGGAAGAAGCTCTTTTATAATCTCGGAGGAGATAACTTCAGTAGTTCAAGGCTTGCTTGCAAAGGCTCTCATTATTTAAGGGAACGGTCCATTTCTACTCTACAAATTATCTAATACCAAACCATCCTTGTAGAAGAACAGTAGTGGGACTATTAAACACATAGAAGGATGGGGTTTTATAAATTTCCAAAGGGCATTAATCCGGAAGTAGACGTAATAGCCATAACGCCACAGAGACTCCTCCTGGTAGAAGAACAGCAGTGGTAATATGTAAACCATATCTTGAGGAATGCGGGTATTCCTACGTCTCCCAAAAGTATTAATCCGAAAGTGAACGCAGTAGAGTGTGTGGTGTCTGAACTCGTTTACTACGATGTCACAGCCGAACACGTAGACTACAACGCCACATGGCCCCCCTCCTTGTGGAAGAACAGTTCATTGGCATTTCAGTCTCGGAAGACTAGAGTGTAGTTGTTGAGCCCCTGAAGTTACAGTGCCTCCTGTGTCTGTAAAGTCCAGTGTTCGACTTTACAGTCACATAAGGCGGTGTAACTTCAGGGGTACAAAAACTACATTATAGTCTTCCGACACTGAAATGCCAATGAACTGTTCTTCTAAAAGAATGCCACATAGCCTCCTCCTTGTAGAAGAACAGTAGTGATAATATTTAACCCGTTGCCGGAGGGATGCAGAGGTTCGTATTAGTCCGAAAGGATGACTTTGGCATTAGGTAATACACAAAGGTGTGTAGAGTAGAAATGGACTGACCCATTAAATAATGAAAGCTTCTACTTGCAAGCATTGAGCTACTATAGTTACCTCTTCTGAAGATATAAAAGAGCCTCGTCTAGCGGGACAATAGACCATGTCGCAGTTGACCCCTACGCTAGACTATCCAACATAGAAGAACAGTAGTGTATAATAAGTAATTGAGAGTTAACTTCCCTATTTCATGATAACCTTCCCTTTGGAGAATTCTCTAGTGAATATTAGCCTATTAAACTCTCAATAAGTGTACCAATTATTCTAAGTAGAATAAGGCTTTCCAAAGTATATCTGTGTTATCGTTTGTGTTTGAGATACGACTGACTAATCAGTGCAGGGCAGCGTCGTCAGTTATGTTATTAACTGGTTTCATAAGGGGTTTTCGGGTCTTCCAAAATAATACCCCCTCAGCCAGTCAGACCCCGTTAGAGTTGATCAAACTTTACATAGTGGTACTATTTTACTCAGACGCAATTGGGATTCGCCCTAAAAATTTTACTTAAAAGTATCAGCGTTAAATTGCTTCAAAATGGAGTCTGTTATTTTCATTTGGAAATCATATTTATTTATATTTTTGATTTTTCTTTGATATAATGATTTGCTCCATCTCTTCCATCTAAAAGTTCAGATATTTCCTCAACTTTCTGTTATTTTACCATTAAACATTTTTTTTCTCTTTCTTTCCATCGTCTGTTGTTTCCTTGTTCTGTATTCTGCGTGCCAATATTTCACAAATACTTTCTTTTTTTTTTTCAAGATACTGAAACATTACCATGGTTCCAATTCTTTTCATCTTAAATATTGAAGGCGCCTTTTCCCAATTCCAACGCTGACGCCACCGCCAACATCTTTGCGTTTTTCTAATCCTTTCTCCTGATTTCGACTTTATGATTCTTTTGATCTCAACTTTTATATTGATTTAGTTTGTTAGGAATCAAAAAGAAAAGAATAAAAAAGAATTGATCAGCAAACCAGCAAAGGAAGTTGTAGCTTTGTTATTTTCGTACTTTTTTAAATTTAATTTTTGTTATTTTCGTATTTTGTTTTTTTTTTTCTTATTTTCGTTTTTTTTTTTTAATTTGATTTTTTAATTTGATTTTTACCGCAATCTTATCTTCATCTTTTGAGGAAATACTTGCTACTTCATCTGTATTCATCAGTTTATTTATCTCTCGTTTTATTTTGACTTTAACTTTTGAGATATATTATGTCTCTCTCTCTCTCTCTCTCTCTCTCTCTCTCTCTCTCTCTCTCTCTCTCTCTCTCTCTCTGTGCGCGTGTGTCTGTATCTTTGTCTCTCTAAGGGTTTTATTTTATTCCTTATCTTCACTATAAGTCATATCTGGAGGCGCGTAATGGTAATATTCTCCCTATACCTCTCTCCCCCTCTTTATCTTTCTCTCTCAGTCTCTCTCACTCTCTTTCTGTCTTTATAGGTTTTTATATTGTTCCTTATTCTTTCTTTTCTCTTCCCTATACGTCATATTTGGAGGCCCGTATTATAGTGGTTATACTCTGTCTGTCTGTCTGTCTGTCTGTCTCTCTCTCTCTCTCTCTCTGTAAGGGTTTTTTTCTCCTTTTTTCTCTTTTCATTTCTGTTCCTTTCGCTCTTTCTCTTTTCTTTTTTCTTCGCTTCCCTATATGTCATATTTGGAGGTGCGTAGTGTAATGGTTATACTCTGTCTCTGTCTGTCTGTCTGTCTGTCTCTCTCTCTCTCTCTCTGTCTCTCTCTCTCTATCTGTAAGAATTTTTACTTTTTTTCCTTATCCTTTCTTTATTCTTCTCTATATGCCAAATTTCGAGGCGTGTGGAGTAATGTTTATACTCTCCCTCTCCCCCTCTCTCTCTCCATTTATCTATCTACCTATCTATCTATCTATATAAGGGTTTTTACTTTATTTTTTATCCTTTCTTTTCTCCTCCCTTTCTCTCATATTTGGTGGCGTGTGGTATAATGAGTTTTTTTTCTTTTCTTTCTATCTCCCTTTCGTTTTATTTCTCTTTTTTTCCTCTAGTTTTTTCCTTTCTAGTTCTTTTACTCTTTCGCTTTCCTTTAATTTTTTCTCTTCTGTATATCTCATATTTGGAGGAACGTAGTGTAATGGGTATATTCTCTCTCTCTCTCTCTCTCTCTCTCTCTCTCTCTCTCTCTCTCTCTCTCTCTCTCTCTCTCTCTATCTATCTTAAAGTGGATTGAATTTGTTCCTTATCCTTTCTTTTCTCTTCCATGTAATGGATATATTCTTCTCTCTCTCTCTCTCTCTCTCTCTCTCTCTCTCTCTCTATATATATATATATATATATATATATATATAATATATATATCTTCTAAAGGGTTTTACTTTGTTCCTTATCCTTTCTTTTCTCTTTTCTATATACATATTTGGAGGCACTCTCTCTCTCTCTCTCTCTCTCCTCTCTCTCTCTCTCTCTCTAATATATATATATATATATATAAATATATATATATCAAAGTGGTTTTACTTTGTTCCTCATCCTTTCTTTTCTCTTCCCTATATCTCATATTTGGAGGCACGTAGTATAATGGGTATATTCTCTGTCTCTCTCTCTCTCTCTCTCTCTCTCTCTCTCTCTCTCTCTCTCTCTCTCTGTCTCTCTCTCTCTCTCTCTCTCTCTCTCTCTATATATATATATATATATTATATATATATATATATATATATCTCAAAGTGGTTTTACTTGTTCCTCATCCTTTCTTTTCTCTTCCCTATATCTCATATTTGGAGGCACGTAGTGTAATGGGTATATTTTCTCTCTCTCCCTAATCTCTCTCTCTCTCTCTCTCTGTCTCTGTGTCTCTGTGTGTCTCTCTCTCTTATCTATCTCTCTATCTATCTATCTATCTAACTCTATATCTATCTATCTCAAAGTGGTTTTACTTTGTTCCTTATCCTTTGGGTATCTTCTCTCTCTCTCTCTCTCTCTCTCTCTCTCTCTCTCTCTCTCTATATATATATATATATATATTATATATATATATATATATAATATATATATATATCTGTCTATCTTTCTATCTCAAAGTGTATTGAATGTGTTCCTTATCCTTTCTTTCTCTTCCCTATATCTAATATTTGGAGGACGTAGTGTAATGGTATATTCTCTCTCTCTCTCTCTCTCTCTCCTCTCTCTCTCTCTCTCCTCTCTATCTATCTATCTATCTATCTCAAAGTGGTTTTACTTTGTTCCTTATCCTTTCTTTTCTCTTCCCTATATCTAATATTTGGAGGCACGTAGTGTAATGGGTATATTCTCTCTCCCACTCCCTCCCTCCCTCCCTATCTCTCTCTCTCTCTCTCTATATATATATATATATATATATATATATATATATATATATATCTCAAAGTGGTTTTACTTTGTTCCTTATCCTTTCTTTTCTCGTCCCTATATCTCATATTTGGAGCAGCGGGGACTAATGGTTATATTCAACTCTCACCCTCTCACTCTTTCTCTCTCTCTCTCTCTCTCTCTCTCTCTCTCTCTCTCTCTCTAGGTTTTTTTTACTTTGTTCTTTATCCACGTGACCCATTACTTCCTTCTCTTTGACTTGCTTATCTTCTTTTCTATTAATCATCCTCCCGTCTCCAATAATCAAAGACTGAAAATCTCATATTCTTTCTTATTTCCCTTGGCAGCATAAACTTTCCTTCCCGGCAGAATTTCATTGATTCTTTCATTCTTTTTCTTTCTTTCATTCTTTTTCTTTTTTTTTTGTAAATTCAATTTTTTTACCAAAAAAATAAAATGAAAGACGCAAATGAAATTCTGCAGGGAAGTAAAGTTACGCTGCCTAGGTGGGTCAAAAGAGTACCGAGATTTTTTGTACTTTTTGACATACCTTGTATTCTGAAAAAAAAAAACCCCATAAAAACAATGTTCCATTATTCTTCATTTCTTTCTTGGTAAATACAACTTTAAAATTGGTACTTTCTTTCACACACCTTGTATTCTGAAAAAAAAAAAAGGTATTAAATAGAACCGGTTTAGCTCAGTCGATAGAGCACCCGCTTAGTAATCGTGAAGTTCCAAGTTCGATACCAGTCCTCGCAAAATCAGGACATGAGTAGCACAGTTTGAGTAATCTGATCTGTGCGGTAAAGTGGGGAGCTAAGAGTAGGTGAGGCGCTTCACCACAGCAAAAACAACCTCCCTGGTCTAGCGCTAACAAAAAATAAATAGATTTCCCCACGGTCCGGTTGATACCAACAATAGGCCATTTCGCTAACATTTTGGTCTTTTATTGGACTATATGACATTTAGGCACCCCTTTTGCTTTGCTTATTCATAAGTACATTTTTTTTCATTTACACCGTCAACATCCAGTTGTTTGTTAACAAACGATTTTAGTTTTTTTTTTAATTATAAAACTAACCCCTAACCCTAACACATAACAAACAACCAGATGTTGGCAGTGTAAATGTAAAAAATGTACTTATGAATCAGCAAAGCAAAAGGGGTGCCTAAAGGTCGTATGGTCCGAAAAGAATACTGTTAAACGTGGGATTTGTTTAGTGAAATTGCATCTTCAATAATTTGTACGGTCTCATTTTTAACCTGAAATTGTTACGGTATGATTACGAATGGAAGATTTAGGAACATCAGTTTTAATATATAGATCCTAGATAAAACGTGACACGTTGGGTCACCCATTGAGCTCTGGGTAGATAATTGAGATTAGGAAAATGTGAGTTTGCAAAGCGAATTATTTTTTTTTTTTTTTAGATACGCCCGGTCAAAACATTCTAAGAAAGGGAACATTTGATCTGATTTAAGCTACCAACAATAGGCAATTCCGCTAACATTTTGGTCTTTTATTGGAGCATATGATCTTTAGGCACCCCTTTTGCTTTGCTGATTCATAAGTACTTTTTTTTCATTTACCCGTCAGCATCCGGTTGTTTTTTTAACAGACTATTTTGTTTATATAAATTATAAAATTAACCCCTAACACTAATCCCTAACAAACAACCGGATGTTCACGGTGTAAATGAAAAAAATGTACTTATGAATTGGCAAAGCAAAAGGGGTGCCTAAAGGTCGTATGGCGAAGTATTTTTGTACTACCGGTGGGGCTTAGAATATGCTGGATGTATTATTAGTGGCTAACTTGCGCAATTTAAATTTAGCTATTTACACAATCCGTTCGCTAAGGATAGGATGTGGCACAAGGTCAAAATTATGGGGCATTCAACAGGGACGAACACGCTATTCAGTACTAAATAATCTACACGAATAGCTTTCTAACCAATACACTACGATGGAACGCCATCATACCCAACCCGTTTGCAACGGGTCGGATGTGACACAAGGTTGCAAGTATGGTCCCTTTTATTTGCCATGGTGAGTAATTCCGTCTAATCACATAACTAAGATCAATAAGGTTTATTATCTGGTGTCCAGCTCTTCCCCAAGTAATATATAATTCATTGTCGGTATAATATACTACCTGCAATGAACAATCCCTGATTGAGTACTTAGAAGGAATTACTTATTTTTAACAAGGCTAAAGGGTTAAAATAACAGCTCTGATTTATTTCCCCCCAATGGGGAGAAGTTGATTTATTATCTTCCTTAGGGCATTACAGCAAACTGAACACTAAACGCCCCAACCGGGATTTGAATTTCGTTTGGAGATTCTGTTCTTTGAGACATTAAGAGTTATCTCCCCTCACACCCCATGCATAATAGTTATGTAGAGGTATATATATATATATATATATATATATATATATATATATATATATATATGAGTTCGTTCCCCTTTTTTTTTTCTAGCATAGACGTAATGATAAAGTGGCTTTCTAAAATTATCTACGACGGTAGATGATTTGAATTGTTTCATGTTAAAAGCTTTTTAAGTAAACGGCGGAAATATACATTCTGTATTTGGCGCGATTTAGGTAAGAGGATATTTAACCCCAATGTACATCGCGCTTGCTTACAGCCATATCACGCTGAGAACAACGTAGAGCCTGGTTAGTACTTGGATGGGTGACAGCTTGGAAATACCTGGTGCTGTGAGTATTTTAAAACAAGGGTCGGGTTAGCTTAGTCGGTAGAGCGTTCAGATAGAAACCACAAGGTTCCTAGTTCGATACCGGCCCACGCTAACTCAGCGTATGAGTAGCACAGGGATCTGTGCGGTTATGTAAGGAGCTGATGGTAGGTGTGGCGCCCCACCTCAGACGCAAGAAAAACAATCTCCTCGGTCTAGCGCTAGTGAAAAGGGGATAGACTTCCTTGCTGTATGGCTCATACCGACATTTGGCCACCCCGACGACTTTACTTTTCTTTTATATATACACACACACACACACACAACAATATATATATATATATATATATATATATATATATCGGGTAAAGAAAAAGGCTTAAATATCAGTTATATTAGCTGTTATAGATCTATTTCGACCATATATATATATATATATATATATATATATTATATATATATAATTAGGTAGGTCGATTTTCAACTTTTTTTTAATATCAAAATGACATAACCAGAGAAAGTTGTGTATTAGCATGATAAGTACTGACACCAAAAAGAAGGTTTCTACCTTGCACCAATTTTTGAGCATTTAGTTTTAAAGATTGTCTAATAGAATCCCCTCCAAAATCCTTGTTCTTTGATACATTTGCACATGGAATTGTTCAAAAAACATTTTCAATCCAGAAAATGTCAATTTATTCTATTCAAATAAAATGAAAAAAATATATCAAAATAACTGTTGAGATATTTTGGTATATAAGGTGTGTGATAGACGCCTGTTTCTATTTATAGACTCGCTGAGAACTATGTGATCAACCTCTTGGCCAATCACTGGCAGTACTCTGCTGCTGATATAATATTTATACCGGCTGTTCTGGTCACACTACGCATAACTGCTTTGAACCTTCGTGGACGACGGACATAGGATTGTATCAGTGGACTTTTAACAGATACGCTGGATAGGACTTATTCGCAGTATAGGACTTATACACTTACAAAAGTATTCCATAACTCAGGACTTACTTACGTCCTTTTTAACTGGCCAAGGATGGCATTTAAAAACTTAACAGTAACATTTAAAGTAAAAGTATAACACCCACCCCACCCTAACAGCTCAGACAAGCTGCATTTTACCTCATTAATTGAGATACGTCAGTAATAACATTACAAGATATTGTTGTAGCGTTATTTTTTCTGTTATCAATGGAACAAAAGCAGACAAATATGAACTCTGCTAGGAACAAATGTAGGGATGATAATTTTAATATAAGCTAATATTTTAATTTGAACACTCCTCTAAATATTGAATGTTTCTATTTTATATAATAATTGTAGATGATAAAAGACATGACAAAAAATACATGAATATTGTGAGAATAATAGCAACTTTTATCATTCCATCATATCAAACTTCTCTACATAAGAATCCTGTGAAGCAAAGGAAGGCCTCATTTCATGGCATAAACCTTTTGTAATGATATGCCTATGCCTTGCTTAAAATCCATGAACCGATTGGGAAGCTGAAGTTGTTAATTTTATTGCCCTTTTAACACTTTGTGAGTGTGAAGGCAAATCAGGCAAATAAAATTATTTATCCCACTCTTTGATGACTCCAGTTCATTATCTAAAAATTCTTCTGTGAATCCAGGCTCATAAATTCCATTTTGAGACAGGTCGATCAACTGTGTAGCATATTATTTTCTTCTGTTATCAATGGAACAAAAGCAAATAAGTATGAACTCTGCTAGAAACAAATGAAGGGATGATGATTTTAATATAAGCTACCATCGTAATTTGAACATACCTTTAACTATCCACTGGTTACTAATTGTTAGTCTTTTAAGTTTCTATTGTATATAATCATTGTAATGCATAAAGTTATAAAAGACATGATAAAGATACACGAATTTTCTGGGGATAATAGTAACTTTTATCATGCCATCATATCAAACTTCTCTACATAAGAACCCTGTGAAGCAAAGGAATGTCTCATTTTATGGCATAACATTTTTTGTAATGATATACCTATGTCCTGCTTCAATTCCATACACCGATCGGGAAGCTGAAGTTGTTAATTTTATTGTTCTTTCGACACTTTGTGAGGGTGAAGGCAATCAGGCAACTCTAAAATTGACCCATTCTTTGATGACTCCAGAAGTTCATAATCTTGAAATTCTTCAGTGAATACAGGATCACACATTCACTTTTGAGACAGGTCGATAAATTGAAACTAATGGGTAGCATCAACATTTATTTTTGGTATTTTTAGCTTCTCTTTGGTTGAATCCCCTCACCTGAATATATATACACACACTAATATAATATATATATATATATATATATATATATATATATATATATATATATATATATATATATTATATATATATATATATATATATATATATGGGGGTATGTGTGTAGGTATATATATATATATATATATATATATATATATATATATATATATATATATACATGTATATATATATGTATGTTTATATGTGTCAATGTGTTGCGTGTGTGCGTGTGTATGCAGCTTTTCCTCTTCATTTTTTGTGTAAGTATCCATATGTGTGTATATATATATATATATATATATATATATATATATATATATATATATATATAAATGTTATATATATATATATATATATATATATATATATATATATATATATTCGTATTTAGGGGTATATATATATATATATATATGAATGTATGTGTCGATTTTTCTCTTCATTTTTGTGTATGTATACATGTGTATATATATATGCATATATATATGCGTTTTCAGGGGTATGCATGTTTAATATATACATACATACATACATATATATATATATATATATATATATAATATATATATATATATATGAGTATGTGTGTTTATGTAATTGTGTGTGGGGGTGTAGCTTTTTCTCTTCATTTTTTGTAGTATCCTGACAAACCACACAGATTTCAACTCCCTCATAATCTCAAATTTTATTTTCTACAACAAAGCTCCGAACTGCAAATACCAAAGTAAAGCAAAGTATCCGTCCCGCTACTTGAAACGGACATTATCTGGAGTGTTCCTATATTCCGGCTCAGTGTCAATTCTCCTTTTTATCTCAAAGATAATAAATATAACCAAACCTATCTTGAAAAAGGAAATGAACGGTTGGCCTAATCTGGTGCTAAAATGCACTCCCAAAAGCTTAACTACATAAAGACAACCAAAAAAATAAAGTACATAAAATGAAGGACAATGTGAATATATCGGCCAATTTTACGCAGATGAGCATTTTGAGTTGGATAACCAATCGATATAAACCTGATTTACAACTAACACTAACATTTTTTGGAAACTGATCGACAAAGATCTGATATACCTTCGAAAATGTCTCCAAACAAGTAATGTTATGTGATAAATAGCGTGTATAGTTATTGGTATTTACAAACCCCTCCACGTGAGCTCTAATTAAAGAAAAATTCTTGTGTTCGTTAATTTAAAATAAACAACAGCACAGAAAGTCCTAGAATCGCTAAATAATGTAGACATAAAATAAGAAGCCAATACTCAAAGACATAGGAGAATATAAGAATATATGTATGAAATATTATAAAATCACATTTTTATGGTTAAAAAGAAGGAAACTAAATAAGGATTAAATTGCTTGTGCCGATGGCCCTCACTGACGAAAAATCCGCAGAGTTTCGAACCCGGCCTCATGCAGTCTGCAAGTCTAACCGCACTGAAAACTCGTATATATATATATAGTTGAATGAAGTGACAAATAAAAGGTTTAGCTTTTATTCATTTATTTGGGTACGATATTACAACCAATGGTTTCCTGCTAAAACATTCATCAGGTGAATGCTTTAGCAGGAATGCTGATGAATGCTTTAGCAGGAAACCAATGATTGTAATATCGTACCCAAATAAATAAATAAAAACTAAACCTTTTATTTGTCACTTCATTCAACTATCAACGCTCTATCACAGATATTGAGCACTCTTCTAATAACACTGTACGTTGGATTTCTACTACTTTTTCTAGCATACTAGTGCCAACCATACACATTAATAATATATATATATACCCCCAACTACACTTCCCCCTACTGACGACCTTCCGCTTTCAGCATTTTGAGAATTTCCATCATTGGAGTAAGAACTATATTCAAGTCCTGAAGATGGTCTAATAAGAGACCGAAACGTTGCACCGTCGACAATAAACATCAAGTTTCCAAAACATCCCGTGTTTGTCTACTTTTCTCCACATACTGTCGGATTAACCTCCTCACATTTCTACCATATATATATATATATATATATATATATGTGTGTGTGTGTGTGTGTGTGTGTGTATGTGTGTGTGTGTGCCTGTGTGTGTGTGTATGTCTTGAATCTTACCTAATATATTAGGATTTTGTATGCTTATCCCTGTTTTGCTCAGTCGGTAGAGCATCTGCTTCAGAACCACAAGATTTCAGTTTTTATACCGACCCTCGTCAACTCAAACCACGAGTAGCACAGTTGGATCTATGCGGTAAAGTGGCTAGCTGGTAGAAGGTGAAGCACTCCACCTCAGATGCAAATCAATCACTCTGGTATAGCGCTAATGAAAAGGGGACAGACTTCATCCCTGTTCGCCTGACACTGACAATAGCCCAGTCCACCCACTAAACTATATATTAAAAGACACTTATATCAAGAAGCACGAACTCAACCCTTTGCTCCATCAAAGGCAGGCGATCACCCAAAAAGAATAATTTAACATTCATTAACTCTACATAGCAGCCCAGTTGGATGGGGTTTTATAATACAACGACTGCACCTCTACAGAAATGTAAAACACCCTCAAATGAAGCCACCTGTTGATCGTGGGTAGTGACACGTAATGATTAAGGATGGAATCCTGGTGGATCGATCGGCTGGTCATGTCAAGCTCTAGCCTCTATATGATTGCCTCAACCCTTTTTATCATATATGTGCTAGAAGGTGCTGGCTGAGAGTTTTAATGTCCTAGGAATGACGTTAAACTCTATCTGATGGTGAGGTTCCAGTTCTGGAGGTTTGGTGAATGTGGAGCACCCTTTCATCACCATTGCTCCCAGGTCCACTCTGAACAGGAGTGGTAGTACCTGTTGGGGTCTCATCTGTAGGCTCAATAGAAACACATGAGTCTATGAAAAAAATTGAGTATTCATTAAGAATGAATTAGTTTCAAAACTTGATCAGCATTAAATGACCCAATTTGGTTGATATGCCGTAAAATACAAAAACAAACCAAATCTCTACATTGAACCGGTCCAGTGTCTTTATTTCACTATATTATCAAATCCTTATATCAATGCTCGTGTTCCTTAAAAGTCATCTTGCAACACTCTCTGGTTAAAAAAAGTCCGTCCAAATTGACAAAATGCAATTCAAAAAATGTAAATCCTGATTATCTTGAATTGGCTATCCGCCGAATTCTTATGTCTCGTGAGCGTCGTCACATCAGCTAAATAATGGACTGTTCCTTCTTTATTATAAAGAAAGAAAGAGGAGAAAAAGGATATGCTACACAGAAAGAAAGAGAGGGGGTGAGCGTGCGAAAGTGATGACGCTAACGTGTTTCAATCAAACATACTGCAAAGATGAAAAGAAGGAAATATTTTTTTTTAAATGTGTAAGAGAGTTAAATCAAGGTTATTATATTTGTACGTATTGAAGTATTTCGCAATAGCTCTTAAGTAAACATAACATACGTTGTAATAATTAGATTATCATACTGTGCTATACCCACAGGCCCTGGTATATTAATAATTATTAATACTAGGATTATTAATGTTTTATTATTAAATATTATTAATGTTAGATATTTCTGGTAATTTCAAGATGTGTTTAATCATCAAATCTAACACTATATCATCGGAGAATGATTAAACTAAAATAGTCTACGATGATGTTTAAAATAAAACTGATATTGCATGTCGAAAAGGTATTCCAGGTTTGGGATTCTTTGTTTTCGTCACGAATTTACAACCAATGAACGAAGACATTTGTCTCTATTATCTAAACATAGAAAAAAAACGTAACTTGAAACATCTATTTTCAAAGTGTGTCGCCATTACTGACGCTCGACATTCATTCTGGGCTAGCAAAGTGGATGCTGGACAGAGAACATTAATTTTCATTGGTTGGCTTGAAATAAAGACAGCTTAACATTCATCTCTATTGGCTGAAACGATCGCTAAATACAAGTTATTTATCTCAGTTGGTCAAAGGAAAATGCGACATAGGGCGTCCATCTTTATTTTGGTGGATGCTATCAATTTCTTAGCGTTTATTTAAAAAAAAAAGCCATGTTTGTTTTTGTTGCTTTCTGTTTTTATTTTTCCTTTTGGTTCTATAAAGAATCTTTTCTTTTGCTTCCAAAGAAAGGATGTAATTTTCCCTCAATCCATGACTGTTACATTAATTACATTTTCTAGCAAGAATATGCGCCCTCCGGTCGTAAGTATTTAAGCTTCAATGCAATGAAATACAAGGTGTGTCAAAAAATTATCGAGATTTTTGTACTTTTTGACACACCTTGTAATCTGAAAAAAAAAAAGTTCCATTCATTGTTCATTTCTATCTTGGTAAATTCAGCTTCAAACTCGGCACCTTTATGGCACACCTTGTATTCTGAAAAAAAATTAACGCTCTGTTCACTGTTCATTTCTAACTTGCTAAACACAGCTTTAATGTCAATACTTTTATGATACACCTTGTATATTAAACTAGAAACATTACGAAATTAAATAAGAACGCATATAAACGTATTATACTTATTTTAATTATATTTTGATTGGTTTCTATTTTTTAAAAATCATTCATAGGATTGATTTTAATACGTTGGAGAATAAAATAATATTAAATATGAATAAAACCAAGTAATTATCTATTACATTTTTCGTTTAATAAATTAATATTCTTAAAAGATACTGCATAATAATATATTCTACAGGTTGTCCATAAAGTCTCACTACAGGTTGAAAATGTATCAACAAAGATGGTGGTCAGGTTGAAGTGCAATAATAAAAATACATTGATATTAAACCTTTCAGAGTTGAACTTTTATATGTTTTTTTATGAAAAGATTTTATCCTTTGTACAATATGAGTTATAACATGTTAATTTTAAGACTGTTTCAAAACTTTGGGGACACCCTGTATATTGTTCGTAAAATATACTTAATCTATCATGAAAGAAAATGCATTTTTCGTAAAATTCACTTGATTGTTTTTAAGAAGCACACGAATTTTCGTAAATATCTTCATTCTTCTTAAAACATTGTTTGTAAAATATACTTTATCATATGTTAAAAAATAGTGAATTGTTTGTAAAAGATACTTTATTGTTCGTAAAATGTATTCATGTTTTCGAAGAGACACTGCATTTTTCTGGATATATATTCACTAACAGGACATGTGGATATACCACAGTATGATAATTCAATTACAACATTGATATGTTTACTTAAGAGCTATTGTAATACTGTTACATAATCTATGCGGTTGCATGAGATTATTGTCAATCCCTGTATTTCTGAAAGGAATGGACCTTTTTCATGGAATATTACAGAAAGTCACGTGGGACCTGGCTGATTCTCAGTTTCAGTTTGGACACCAGGTAGATAAGATGTTACTGGTTTAGTTGAGACTCACTGCACACGCGCGCTGTGATTAGTTAGATAAATATGTTTAGTTAAGAAATAAAAATTTAAATAAATAATATGGTTTTGTGGTTGATGAATGTCTTGGCAACAAGACTGACCTAGAAGACCAGACACGAAGTCCCCAAGACTAGGTCCAGACGCTGGAAGAAGAACGTAAGATACCAAAGTTGAACAGAAGAAAAATAGAAGTAAGAAAGAAAAGAAAGGGTATACAACAATACTTCAATATGTAAAAAGCATAATGATCTCGATTTAATTCTTTATCACTCTTTTATTATTTCCTTCTATTCATCTTTTGATTATGTTCCATTGAAACAGACGAAATAGCCAGGGTATGTAGGCCCTCTAGTGGCAAAACCTGGCGGTAAGGGAAGTTAACATTTTTCTTTACTCAACCATATCCCAACAAGGGAAGGCAATCCCTACACCATCATTACAATATATATTACGCGCATCACACACACTCTATATCTTTACGCCTAACCTCGTTCTTTCTTTCTTACTTTCTTTCTTTCTCATATCTTTCTGTGCAGTATATCCTTTTCTTATATTTCTTTCTGTATAATAAAAACAAAATAGTCCATTATTTAACTGAGGGGACTGCACCCATACAAAATAAAAATTCAGCCTATAAGCATCATCAGATAATCAGGATTTCCATTTTTGCATTTCATTTTGGACTAAATTGGACAGTTTCGTTTTTAACCAGAGGGTGTTCCAAGATGATAACGACCGCACTTTTAAGAAACAAGAGTATTCTCACTTGTTTACAAGTTAGAGACCTCTGGTGAGTTTATTTCCAGTTTAGGAAATATAGCGATTATTCTGCCTTCTATTCTAGGCAGCTGCTTGTGGACCCATCGGTAAGAGACTTGACGAGCGAAAGTTGTTCGGGTCTCGATCCCGACCAAAGGTAGCTGCTGAAAAATAAGTCTAGCTGCACTGATGAGGGGTAAACCCCGAAACGCGAGTCTGTAGATTGCTTTATATATATATATTCATTTTTTTAAAATCCACTGCACTGATCGTAAAATACACTCCATTGTTCGTGAAATATAATCATTGTACGTTAAGGATGCTGCAGATTTCGTAAAATCTATTCATTTTTCGTAATATATATTGTAATGATGGTGTAGCGATTGCCTTCTCTTGTTGGATATGGTTGAGTAAAGAAAAAGGTTAACTTCCCTTACCGCCAGGTTTTGCCACTATAGGTGCTACATACCCTGGCTATTTAAACGCACGCCGGGAAAAATAATTCTCTCTTTCATCTGGCATTCACAAAGATGCACTAGACAAATTGTGTCTCTGCTTATTAAGGCTCGGGGGCCTTGTCCCCCAATTATAGGCTTCTACCCGTGTATGTATATAGCGTCTTCTACTCCCATGAAGTTATACTCACCAGTTGCGTCTTTATGACAGCTAATCTATACAGTAAGTGCCTACTTCTATTCTCCATTTAGTAACCTTAAGATTATCTACAAATACTATTTTCCTCAGGACCTTCGTACTAGCTGTTTTGTATTTGTATTTTATGTTAAATATGCCCAGACAATAAAGTCTGTATTTTGTTATCTACCTCTTTGTCAAACTTTGTTGTATATGACATGTATGTAAATTCCCCGACGTTAGGAAACATTCATGAGGCTTCCTAACATATTATAAGAAGTGGTTTTAGCTACTGCAGTTATAAACACATCTAATTCTTATAACTGGTGACACTCGACGTGATATGAACACAAAACCAAAATGAAACCTTAGAATGGTAAAAAATTTTAAAATTCGTAAATATAGTGTATTGTTCATACAAGATACAACCTGAACAAATAATTGTTCCCCTATGAGATTTGGAACAAAATATTAATTAATATTTTCAACAAATTCTTTGTCAAAGAGACAATTCTAAAACATTTTCGCAAAGTTAATGCCAAGACCATTTTCTTGTAGAAAAAGAAACAAAAAACAAATATGTTAATTTGTAATGCTTCGCTATGCAAAATATTTGTTTTGAAGGAATAAAATTGCTAAATTAAATAAAAATGAAAACTGCTCCTGTTATTTACAATTAAAATTTGAAATAAAAATATTTGATTTATTATGAAAAAGCTGTTTTCAAATTATCAGCAAATTTCTTTTTTTTTTATTGCAAGTCCTGTGAAATAATTCAACAATAACAAGAAGAAGGAGAGCAACAACAAACAAAAGGCAACGTGGGTCAATATTTCACTGAGTTTGTCATGGAAAAGGATTTATTGGGGGAAATGAAAAATATAAACTTTTATATTATATTTTATGAACGTTGTCTGTTGTTGCTGAGGGCTATTTTGTGTGAAAAGAAGTGAGACGTTAAACAGAAATTATAAATTTGAAAAATATAAAAAAAAAGAAACAAAAAAACGAAAACAAAACAAAATAATGAATGAACTATTTTGTTAAAAACAAAAATTTAAAAATATACAAATGAAATATCGGCAATGGACTTGACGAAATTTTCTCGACAATAATAAAAAATTATTGTTGAAAGCGGAAATTAAATCTCAACTCTGGACTACTGAAAACAAGTAGCGGAAACTAGCTGAACATATCGACCGGATATGACGTATCACTTGCAGCTTGTTACTTCCTTTTGAACAATTCTTACGCTTTGTTTTTTTCTTTATCCTTTTATGTTTTTGTCTCTCTAAAGAACTGGTTCACTTTTGGGGCAGTTTGATTTGAAAGGGAAAATGAATAACAACTGTTATCATTTATTAGATCATGAATAATCGTTTGAACAAATAAAGGAAAGAGAATGAAATGTTTTTTGAAGATGAATATAAAAACAAAGTTATGCAGAGAGATTATGTCGTAATATTGTCATGCCGAATTAGGCATTGTTTGATGACATTTCAAATTAAAAAAAATACTGTATAAATTTAACGGAGACGAGTAAATTATTGTTATTGTGTTAAAACATTTACATATGAGTGCTATTCAAAAGGTTCTAAATCTCTCACAGAAAGAAGAATAACTTTGTTGTATGTTGGTTGGAGACAATTTTTATGTGAAATGTAACGTTCAAGAAACAGGCAACACAGTACAAGTAATAAAAAAGATTGAGTCGTAACAAATGTGTCCTTTATAAGTGTATTATAAATTGTATCAAATGAATAAATTACAAAGGTGTGGTTTGATTGATGGATTTTCCTTTTTACAAATTTTTATTAGTGTTAAAGCTTACTTGTAATTTGTTCAATCGGTTCGAGGAAGATTGTCTATTCACTGGACGCTGCCTTTCTGCTCGTTCTGCTGCTATCTCCCATCTCTCTCCTCTTCTCCGAATGTCTGTTAGTTTGAGGGAGTTTTGAAATATTGGCGTCGGTCAGTCTAGCTTTGTCTATTTTTAGAATACGATCCTTTTTTCGTTGTTCCATAAACCTAATGTAATAATAATTTACAGCTTATGAACCATAACAACTTCTTATAAGACTACAAAAAACTAATTCAGATTTCTTTTTTAATTTCTTTGCAGATGTGGCCAATGCAAATTGTTAAAAAGTATCTGGGTGAGGCTTATAACTTTTTGAACGACCCTTGTATATAAACCTCATCATCATCATCATCATCATCATCATGTCACGCTGTCTGCGCAGATATCCATGACAATATCTCTCCACCCGTCCCTATCGCTCATCATTTTCGGAAGGTCCTATGCAGCATCCCGTATCCACACAGAACTGATCAATGTACATCTTTGCTGGTCGGCCCACACTGGCGTGTCCATGTGTTGGCTTCCACAGGAGGACGTTGCTTATGAGTTCGTCCTTGCTTCTCCAGCAGTGTCCCGCGTGTCTTGTCCGTCTTACCCAGATGGTTTGGGTGATATGTGGCAGGTGGCCGTACAGCTTTTTTCTCGTAGGATGTTGTTTCCACGTCTTGTTCAGGATCATCCGCATCATTCTTGTGCAGCTCCCATCTAGTTTATTCTCTAGTCGCTTAGTTAGGGTCCAGGTAAACCTAGATAGACTAATTCAGATTTCTTTCTTAATTACTTTTCAGATGAGGCCGATGCAAATAGTCAAAATGATCTCGGAGACCCTTTTATATAAAACTAGAAAAACTGTCAGATTTCGTTCTTAATTTCTTTGCAGATAAGGCCCATGCAATGTTGTCAAAAAGTGTATCTGGGTGAGGCTTATAACTTTTTGAACGACCCTTGTATATAAACCTAGATAGACTAATTCAGATTTCTTTCTTAATTTCATTGCAGGTGAGGCCATTTTTAGATTTTTCCACATCTTTTATCTTTTATGATAAAAGATGTGGAAAAATCTAAAAATGGACAAAACAGAGGCCCGAGCAGTCGCAAATTATCTAGGTAAAGCTTAAAACGTTTAAACCACACAGAAATATATTTCCTTTATAATTATCGAATATTTCACACCCGTCGTTCCGGTGGTCCACTGGTGGCTGTATGACTGCAAGTATCCTCTGGTTTCTTCTGAGTATTCTAGTCGATGTTAACAATGCTGTAGTTTGGATGGTCTTGATTCTCACTTTTGGTTTCCAATTCGCCCAAATTCTGTGCCTTGGAGACCGTATCAAGGGCACCAATAACAGTTGACTCAACTTTCACCTTCGTATTCCACAGTTTTCTCAGTTCTGTGGCATGGTCAAAGCATTTGTTTATATATTCGCTTTCTTTCACTTTCAATCGGTGATCAGCTGGGACTGCAAAATCCAGGAGACGGCAGGTTCTTTTCCTCTTAATTAACATTAGGCCTGGTGTCCTAGGCGGGATTTGGTGATCCGTCTGTATTTCAAATTTCAAGAGCATCCTGTTTTCTAGCACGCATTCCGTTTGTGCATATACCATTTAATAGCATGGTGTAAATTTGATTTCTCATAGAATTCCCAGTGGATCATCTTTCCTACTCAGTTGTCTTTCGTTTTCTTCTCTTTTTGTACTAGTTTGCAACATTCGCTTATTGTATGATTATCCATTCTGTCTTTCTGCACATATCCAAGACTTGCCTTTCTGTTGCTTATTATCTATTTTCTTTAAGCAGAGCTGATTCCATATATATATATATATATATATATATATATATATATATTATATATATTGTACGATATTCTACACACCGAGGAATTCTTTGCAAAATTCACTTGTCATTATTATCTTCTATAATTATCGAATTTTATGCGATATGCGCATTGTAATTGCCTTCAAGCAAAAATATAAATATTGATATATACTTTAACAACAATGCTTCTAAAATAAAAACAAACATCCAAAAATCTTATTTCCTTCGCCGAAGAGCATAAGGCTCCGTGTTTGTTATTTGTTCACTCAGCACCCCCTTGCCTCATATGGTAGAGACGTTTCAGTATCATTGACAGGTTAATTTCGCAGGAATTTCTCGGTGCTGTATCGTGGCCGAAGTAGTATAGTTTCTGACTATCTTGCTGAAAATCTAAACCAACGGTTTCGATTTCTGTCGGAGGGAGATCGTTAGTATATATCGCTGATGAGACTTAATAAAGTTGAAACAGTCTGTACGATATTCTACACACCGAGTAATTCTTTGCGAAATTCACTTGTCATTATTATCTTCTATAATTATCAAATTTTATGCGATATGCGCATTGTAATTGCCTTCAAGCAAAAATATAAATATTAATATATATATATACAACAGGTTTGAATTCAGAGTTTACCTTCTCCTAGACCGGTTAGCTAACCAAGGTTAAAGATCCCAGTCTACCCTACTATTTATCCATAGCTGGAGGGAGAGTAGCATTCATACCTTTCCCAAGGGTATTAGCGCGAAGTGAAATGCAATTACCACATCCAGGACTTGAACTCGGGGCGACAGGTCCTTTTCCCATCACTTTAACCATTATACCATGCGCTTCCTACTGATTCCATTTAGATTCCAATTACAAGGGTATCACCCCCTCTTATTCTTCGATAATATACTTTTATTTATTATTGACTTTACATCCATGTGACCTTCTAATGGTCCATTCATAATTACTTCATTAGTTATTAGTTACTTGTCAGTATGTATTAGTCATTCTCCATGTTATTCTTAAGTACTATAGTTCCTCCTATTATATTCTTCTGTAAGTTCTTACTCCATTCTTGTATCTATAAAAGTAACTCCGAAGACATTATCAATTTCGTATCAATGCCTCCAAGTATTAATTTGGTTAAAGCATTGCCAAGATAACTTTTTAAAAAAATATCACTTTTTATCATATTTGGTTACAATCTTATTTTATATCAGTAATTTATTTTGATGTTTCCCTGAATCTTCATTCATTGTATGCGATAATGGTTTTACAGATTAAAAATGCTCCTGTCGATAAATCATGATTATTTATATATACATATCGTGGTGACCGACAAAAATATGGCGGGAATACCCACATTGTAAAATAATGTAACAGCTTTCGTTCTCTTTTTTTGCAAAATCAAGGTTTTTTGTTTTGAACTCATTTGACTCATCTCCGATCACAAACACCACGGAGTAAACGGGATCTGAAGATGATTTTTGTAAAATCGAAATATTGATCAATATCAGCTATGATTATGTTATAAATTGTTTTCTCTTTAACAGCATTGTGTGGTGTTTTCATTCTATCTTTTTCATACTCATACTGTCGGATACATTTCCTTTCTTTTAACTTATATATATATATATATATATATATATATATATATATATATATATATATATGTGTGTGTGTGTGTGTGTGTGTGTGTGTGGAATTTGATTATTTTCTTTTGAAGCATTGTTTAACCTGTCAATGATAAACACGCCACTACTATACATAGTACAGTGAGCGTTTGAGGGAATCACAAATTAGGCCTATGCCAAGGCGTAAGAAGTAAATGGAATTTAATAATTTGCTTTTGAAGCTTTGTTATGTAAAGTATATATATATATATATATATATATATATATATATATATATATATATATATATATATATATATGGAGGCAATTACAATGCGTATATCGTACAAAATTCGATAATTATTGAAAATAATCATGAAAAACAAACCCGGTTTGACAAGTTGAATTTGGCATGTATCGTGTGCTATGTGCCGGTTGCCTACAGGTAGAGTTTCTGACTCTGCGTGCTGGGGTCCCGGTATCCATTTCTGTAGGAGGGAAATCGTAGGTATACACCGCTGATGAGACTTAATAAAGTTGAAACAGCTGTAACGTGTTCCATGTGGTGCTCTTTATTCGCGGGGTTTGCTTGCTTTGATTATTTTCAATAATTATCGAATTTTATACGATATACGCATTGTGATTGCCTTTAATATATATATATATATATATATATATATATATATATATATATATATATGTATATATATATAAATGATAATAATGATAAAATATATATATATATATATATATATATATATATATATATATATATACAGTATGCAGACAAAAAGTATATATATATATATATATATATATATATATATATAACTTTCAAAGAAAGAAAAATTCAACAAACCGTTGGTTATTATACATTGAGCTCTCTTTAGGAATTCATAAAAATCCTTGTATAAGTATATGTGTTTACCTACACGAGCATACAGTATGGATATACAGTAAGATTTCAAAGATCCAAATAGAATCATCCCTAACAATCAGACATTTGGATTACGTTTCATTTATATATATATATATATATATATATATATACATATATATATATATGTGTGTGTGTGTGTGTGTGTGTTTGTGTGTGTGTGTGTGTCTGTGTGTGTGTGTGTGTGTGTGTGTCTGTATGTCTGTATGTGTGTGTGTGTGTGCGTGTGTATCAGATAATGTGGAAATAAATCCGATGGTTTGAAAATATATAAGATATGAAAAAACAATATATTTAAAGAATGATAGTATTATATTTTAAAGGAGTAGCCAAAATAAAATGTTTTGTTTTGTATTAAATTATCATATAACATTGAACGTTTAATATAAAAAAAATGAATCATTTAACCTTGGGGTAATTCCATGTCAAATGATCCTGGCTATGTCACCCACCCTCTTTGATTTTCTTAAATTTGCCTCAAGTGTGGATTATGTTAAAGTTAGATAATCCCCACAATTTAAGCTTCCAATTCCAATATTTAGCGGAGTTATATCGATTTTTAGCTCTCCAAATTTGAGGGGAGTCGCGAAAAATGGTGACTTTTTGTAATCTATTTTTGTCTGTAAGATGAGGTCTAGAGCTTCCCTACTCGTAAAAATTGGTTTATAAAAGCATTTATGCTTAAGGAATCTAAAAATGCTATCAAAACGTCTTAAAGTCAACCAATTTTAAGCCATTGATGATTTTTAATATTTTCATTGCAAGATCAATATCCCAATGCTGCACTGCATCTATGACATTTTTTCTACTATTATTTCATATATATTGAACATTATTTTTACCAAAAGTATATTTTGATTTTTGCTCAGAACCGAAGCTACAAACATTTTGAAAAAAAATGTTAAAATATTGCTCTTCGAATTTTCTGAAATTTTGTCCAGGTGTTAAAGTTAGCCAATCCCAAACATTTGAGGTTCCAATACCCAAAATTTGCGGACTTATGTCGATTTTTAACTCTCCAAATTTGGTTGGGAGTTCGCGAAAAGTGGTAACAGTTTGTAATCTATTTTTGTCTGTAAAATAAGTTCTAGAGCTTCCCTATTCCTAAAACGTGGTTTATAAAAGCATTTCAGCCCAAGGAATCCAAAAAATACTAACAAAAGTCTTAAAGTTAACTAATTTTAAGTTATATATGATTTCTGATTTGCAAAATTTTAACTGAAGTTGTAACTTCGGTTCTGAGCAAAATTGCCTGTAAATAACCAATATCTTGATTAATTCATGGGAATTAACCCTGAATATCCTTATGGCGAAACTCGAGTGGATTATGTCTATATACACCATGATACTATATATATATATATATATATATATATATATATATATATATATATAATAGGGAAGAAAAAAAGGAGAAAAAAAGGAGAGGAAAAGGAAATAAGAAGAGAAATTGTAACCACACAAATAAATACATAAGCACGTCCATTTCTGAAAATAAACTCTGACGATGAAGCTCATGCTTCGAAATCGATAAGACAAAAATAACATCTTTTTGTTTTTATTTTTCATACACATTGTATTGGCCTTCAAAATATTAATATATTATAACATACTTAACAATGCTTCAAGCAAATTACCAATTGCTTTTATATATATATATATATATATATATATATATATAAGATTTTTGGGATGTTTGTTTATTTTTAGAAGCATTGTCGATAATATTTATATATATTTTTTTTTTGCTTGAAGGCAACTACAATGCGAATATCGCATAAATTCGATAATTATAGAAGATAATAATAATGACAAGTGAATCCCGCAAAGAATCACTCGGTGTGTAGAATATCGTACAGACTGTTTCAACTTTATTAAGTCTCATCAGCGATATATACTAACGACTCCCCTCCGACAGGAATCGAAACCGTGACCTCTAGCAGGATAGTTAAACACTATACTGTTTCAGCCATGATACAGCACCGAGAAACTCATGCGAAATTAACCTTGTCATTGATACTGAGGGGACTACTGCCATATGAGGCAAGTGAGTCGCTGAGTGGATAATAACAGACACATCCGGGGCCTTATGCTCCTCGGCGAAGGAAATAAGATTTTTTGGATGTTTGTTTATTTTTAGAAGCATTGTCGATAATATTTATATATATTTTTTTTTTGCTTGAAGGCAACTACAATGCGAATATCGCATAAATTCGATAATTATAGAAGATAATAATAATGACAAGTGAATCCCGCAAAGATATATATATAATTCTGTATTTAAAAAAGAATATCAGATGAATATTGCAAATGTTATTGAGTAATAATAATAATAATACATTGATATACAATATTGTTTATTTACTCCCCTTTGGATACGGTGAATCCAGAAGTGGGTAGAATGACATTATACGAGTTGACACCTGAAAACGTAACGACCTCAGATTTGGACTGATATAGAGACTGTAAAGAAGCGTCGAATCGGCTCAGAGATGGCTTCTTTTTTTTTTTTTGGTATTTTCTTCCTTTATATTAGCAACACATGCCATTCTCTTTGAAACGACATTTTCTTCAGCAGCATGTATTACTGATCAAACCATAAAGATTTTAATGGAACCTTCTTTCCAATTAGCCGAGAGGCAGGTGAAAGATCGTCTGAGTTCGTTTATTTGTTTACGTTTTCTTTTCTTGTTTGTTTTTTGTTTATTTATTTGTGTTTTTTTTTTTTGTTTTTTTACAAAATCACGTGACTCTGCATTCATTTTTCTCGCGTGACCTGACGTCGCGCACTGCCAACATATGGGATAACAAATTCATTCTCGATAATTACGTAGCTCGGTACGATACCGGGTCAAATTGTGAAGAATGAAGAAAGGAATACTGCTATTCGAGTCTTCCACATAGGGATTCGTTGACATGATGATCAGCATTGAAGTTTGTGATATCATTCAACCCCGTGTGTCTCTGAATAGAGCCCTGTCTCTTGATGATATTATAATACAAGGTATGTCAGAAAAAGTTCCAGGACTGGTGTCACAATAAATTTATTTCAAATCCAATCTACAAACTACAAGTTCTTCCCTTCAAAGTAATCCCCCTGTAGTCTTGATCAGGATTGAGCCGAAATGTTGTACAGATAATAATGAAGATGAGGACAATAGTCCGAATAACGCAGATAATACTAATCATCAAGTCTCATCTCAAACATTCAGAGGAATCCTATTTTTGTATTATTTTAAAAAATAAGAAACATAATACATCTATTGTATGAAAAAGTCGTCGGGGTGGCCTACAGTCGGTATCAGCCAATCAGCGAAGGAGTTTTATCCCCTTTACACTCGCGCTAGACTTAGGAGATAATTTTTGCGTATGATGTGAAGCGTCACACCTACCATCAGCTCCTTAGCTTAACGCACAGATCCCTGTGCTACTCATACGCTGAGTTGGCGAGGGCCGGTATCGAACTAGGAACCTTATTATATACATTTATTTAAAATCCAATCTACAAATTACAAGTTCTTCCCTTCAAATAATCCCCCGGGAGTCTAATGTATTTCCCCATCTTTATCTGCAACGCTTGCAAGCACTTCTGGAAGGATTCTTCCAGGCTTCTCCGTAGCTCTGTCGTCTCGTCCTTTTTGAAGTCGTGCTCACCCTCAAATCGGGTTCTCTTGATGACTACTTTGAGGTTGGGGAAGAGGAAAACAGCACATGTAGCCAGGTCGGGCGAGTAGGGAGGTTTCTCCAGCACAGGGATGTTCTTCTGGGCCAGGAACTCGAATACGCAGGGCAGTGTGGGCAGGTGCGTTGTCATAGTGAAGCAACCAGGAGTTATTCTGTCACGTCTCTCGCTTCTTCTCGCACACTGAACAAAGCAAACACCACACTATTACTCATGCTGGTTGATCGTCTGGCCCTGTGACAGGAACTCACTGTGGACGATGCCCCTCACATTGAAGAATGACATCAGGATTGAACTTTTCTGACATACCTCGTATGTTACTGGTACCTAAAGAATATTAGGTAATCGAAAGTCCATCGTCGACCCTTCCCAGGTAAGGTAGACTAGATTTTTGACCTTTTTGTTCAATTTTGATGAATGGTATTTAAGATAGAACAGCTCAAACTTACTCTCTCTCTCTCTCTCTCTCTCTCTCTCTCTCTCTCTCTCTCTCTCTCTCTCTCTCTCTCTCTCTCTCTCTCTCTCTCTCTCTGAAAAAGAACCCATGAGCCTAGAAAGAAATAAACAACCCCTTTTTGACTATACAACTTTGGTGTGTTGTTCCTTCAAGCTAATAATGACTACTACTATTAACAACTACTACTAAAACTTGAGATTGACCCCTACGCAACATAATTATAAGTCAGGATCAACATTGTTTTTTTGCCTTGTTTATTTTGGGTTTTGTAAGGGTTTTTCTTTTTGTTTTCTTAGTTGCAATTCATTGGTTCAGATCCACTTGCCTCAATAGAATTAAATTTAGCAGATAAAATTTTAAAACAGTTTCTTCTAAAAGGAAATCAAAGAAAATAAATAAAATGAAATTAAAAGCAAAAATTATTTAAACAATAATCAGTTTTAATATCTAATTAACAATCAACCAAAGATTTTCTTCCCACAAAATTTTAAGTTTTGAAATTCTCCAAAAAAAAAAAAAAAAAATGAATATCACATTTAATCGAAGAAAAAAAGTGAATAAATATTAACTTAACTAAAAAGTGAATAAATATTAACTTAACTAAAAAGTGAATAAATATTAACTTAACTAGAGAATGTAAGCTCATTGTCCTCTTTTTATTTTTTTTAGTGCCCATGATTTTTCGTTTTTGCTTTCCCCACCCCACCCCTATTAGATGATAGAAATTCAAGTTCTCAGGCTGCTTGAGGAGATTTTTATTTTTTTATTTTTTGTGCGTATACAGTGATGCACAGACTTGCAATTTTTATTCACTCCGCTCATTTGTTTGCTTGTTTTACGGCATATCAAACTCGGTGGATCATTTAAAGCTGGCAAAGTTTTGAAAGTTTCATAGCGATACTTTGAATGGATGGATGATAGGAATTTACGGCATGTCAACCCTTGTTGGGTTATTTTATGACGAATGCAATTTGTTTGATTCTTTCTTGACTATTACACAATTTACTTAATGTTTTTAAAAAAATTTCAAAACTCCTTTTTTCTATTTAACACTTAGATGGAACCTTTGTTACATACTTTTACAAATATACCTATGCTTGGTATATACACAATGGAAGTTATTTCACTAGAGAGTGGGGAGAGATGTTGACCGGATGTTGACGGTGTAAATGAAAAAAAATGTACTTATGAATCAGCAAAGCAAAAGGGGTGCCTAAAGGTCATATGGTCCGAAAAATTTACTGTTAAACGTGGCATTTGTTTAGTGAAATTGCATCTTGAATAATGTGTACGATATCATTTTTAACCGGAATTTGTTGCGGGATGATAACGGATGGAAGATTTAGGAACATCAGTTTTAATATATAGATACTAGATAAAACGTTACTCGTTGGGTCATCCATTGAGCTCTGGGTAGATAATTGAGATTAGGAAAATGTGAGTTTGCAAAGCACATTCCTTTTTTTTAAATACGCCCGAACAAAACATTTTAAGAAAGGGAACATTTGCTCTAATTTAAGCTACGGGTTGCTGCTTATGAAATTTAACTTACAAATACATTTAAAATTATCCCATTTCTCTCTCTCTCTCCCCCCCTCTCTCTCTCTCTCTCTCTCTCTCTCTCTCTCTCTTCTCTCTACTCACAGATAATAACATATATAACGAAGAGTTAATCAAGATATGCATAGATAGGGGGGAAGTGATAGGCAGAATTTAAAATACGGGACGGGTCAATTGTTGATTTAAGAGCAAATTACGACGAATTATAACCAATAAAAATGGATTTTTTCAAACATATCTCAATCCTAAAAATAAGGAATAATTTATTATGATTTTCGTGTCATTAAACTAAACAATACAAAAACGTATTTAGGAGACAAATGTTGACTCGCTCAGCTTTAGTATAATAATAGATTTATAAATTCAAAATTGATTAAAATCAGAAGTATGTTTTATAAGTACATATTTTATCTTTGCTGAATCTCTGCTTACCTGTCAGATACCATTCTGTTCGACTGTAATCAGTAACAAGAAGAAAATTATAGATTATTGTAAGATAATTTCCACCCCTACTGCCATACTACCAGTATTCACCTTCGACATTGTCAGACAACATAATACAATAGGAGGCACTACTTTTAGGTTGATTCTATTCTGAGCATAGCATAAGGCTCATGTTTATCATTGGTAAGAATACATAGTCAATGGTGCTACAGAATAATTTGCTCTGTTGAACAATGTTATTGAACTTTCTGTAGCATCACTATTGGGATGTGTCAAAATATGAAATATTCCCATCGAAAGAAATCTTTAAGAAAGACCGATCGGCGCGGATATCGAGAAAGAGAAAGATAGATAGTTGTATATAGATATAGATAAAGATAGATAGAGAGATATAGATATAGACAGAGGGAGAGAGAGGGAGAGAGAAAGAGAGAGAAAGAGAGAGAGAGAAAGAAAGTGTGTGCGTGTGAGTATGTAGAGGGAGTCCGTGCTGTCAGCACGACATGATAATGATGATGAAAATGATGGTGATGTTAAATAAAACTAACCCCTAACCGTAACCCCTAACAAACAACCGGATATTGACGGTGTAAATGAAAAAAAATGTACGTATGAATCAGCAAAGCAAAATGGATGCCTACAGGTCATATGGTCCGAAAAAAAATACTGTTAAACGTGACATTTGTTTAGTGAAATTGCATCTTGAATAATTTGTACGGTGTAATTTTTAACCTGCATTTGTTGCGGCATGATGTTATTTAGACCTGGTCAACACCGGGGGTCCAGTGGCTTCGGCCCTGGATCTTTACAAGTTAATAGCGTCGATCCCAGGGGGCCATCCCCCCAGGCAACACCTGCCCGCTCGATTTAAATGGGCAGGGCTGGGTTTATTGCCCAGTGCCTGAGGCGCCCCCCTTGAGGGGGAATGCCAACGGGATCGACGCAATTTTTCACCTGCCACTCCATGGGCTTCGGCTCGTGGGTGGTCCCACGTTAATAGGGACTTTGTGCCTGACCCGTACAAGTGGGGTACGCGGTAAATATGATGTTATTTAGCTTTCTGTAGCATCACTATTGGGATGTGTCCAACTGTGTATGACTGTGGTTCATGATATTTATATATTTAGAAGTAAAGGAATTCATCTTTAGTTAAGCCTAGTTAAGTAATTTCATTGAAGAAATATCCAGCTGATTGTAATTAGAACTAAAGTAAAAAAAAATGATAAAAAATATTATTAAATACTGTCCACAAGGAATTTTAACAGCATCATTTTTGATAGGATGAAGTAGTATTAAAACAGATGGATTTTAAAATATCGTTTTTCCATTGAGTTCGTGACTTTTTCCCAACAATTAATTCTTGCTTATTTGCTTGCAGCCAAACATCTTTACTAAATCATCTTATTTTAGCGTTAAATGGGATAAATACATAAAACTTTTTAATGGGGGCCAGAGATGAGACCATGACATAACGTCGCACTGATTAAATAAAATAAAAAATGGCGCTAACAAAAAAGCTATTAAATTTCCAAAGCTGAAGGTTATAAAACCTGACAATAAATGTCGAAAATGAATGATAAAATGAATAATACATTCTTTCACCAGGCGTTAATTAAAACAATTAGATTTTTTTTGATGATGATGTTGATTATAATTAATATATTAGTAGATATGAAGCAGATGATGATATATATGCGCGCGATGTGGATCAACCGCACCCCCCCCCCATCAACGCTCACTGTACTGCACTGCATTTATGTACTGTACTGCGTTTATCATTGACAAGGTTAATACGGCTTGTTTCGTGTGCTATGGGCTGGTGGTTCAGAGGTAGAATCTTTGATTCTGCGTGCTGGGTTCCGAGTTTCGATTTCTCTCGGAGGGAAATCGTAGAAAAAACATGATGCTGATGAGACTTTATAAAGTTGAAACAGCTGTACGGTGATGCAAGTCGCGCGCGTTATTTGCTGAGTTTACTTGTCATGATTATTTACAATAATTATCGAATTTTATACGATATACGCATTGTAATTGCCTTCCAAAAATATAAACAATAATATATATATATATATATATGAATCTCTGTTTTTTTGTTTTTTTTCATACAATATGAAATATTCCTATCGAAAGCAATCCTTAAGAAAGACTGACCGGGACGGATATCGAGAAAGAGAGAGATAGATAGTTGTATATAGAGATAGATAAAGATAGATAGAGAGATATAGATAGAGATAAAGGGTAAGAGAGAGAAAGAGAGAGAAAGAGAGAGAAAAAGAGAGATATAGTGTGTGTGTGTGTGTGTGTGTGTGTGTGTGTGTGTATGCGTGTGAGTGTGTAGAGGGAGTCCGTGCTGTCAGCACGACATGATAATGATGATGAAAATGATGGTGATGTTAGATAGATCAATAGATGAATAGATAGATAGAGTGAGTGAGAGAGAGAAAGAGAAAGGAAGAAAGAGAAAGAGAAAGTGTGTGTGCGCGAGTGTGATTGTATAACAGGAATCTGTGCTATATCTTGATAATGATGTAAAAAATGATGATGACGATACTAGTTAAATATGACCCAAATGAGCCAGGAAGTTGTATCTACTCTTTTTGCATATATATATATATATATATATATATATATATGAGGAAAAAAGAGCAAAGAAAAGAAATGAATTTTATCGATATCACTTTTAATCGATATCACTTACACATGTGTTTCGGTCTGTTTATCAAAATGTATACGGATTTACGTTATTATTATTAAAATAATCAGATAGAGTTGAAATGATGATGATAATAATAATAGGAAAAATGCATAAAATGTTTCGTACACAGATTTTGCCGACCTTCATCAGAGTGGTATTTTTATTTTTTGAGTTGGAGACAAGAATGAAGACAAGAATGGAGACAAGAAAAAATAAAAATACCATTCTGATTAAGGTCGGCAAAATCTCTCTGTGTACGGAACATTTTATGCACTTTTCCTATTATTATTATCATCATCATTTCAACTCAA
>CM042158.1:36004243-36016743 GCA_023376005.1 Doryteuthis pealeii | reverse complement strand
CATTTCTTTCCGCAATTTTTTATACTCCATTTTGTTTTGTTCTTATGGCCAGAGAAACTTCCAGCAATTTGGAATCCCAAAGTATTCGCGACTATTTTCTACGTAACTTCCTTTTTCTGCGTCGGTCCTTTCCTCCTTAATTTTCTTCTTTAACGATAGTTTTCTCTCCTCTAAAGTGAAGAGTTATTCTTCACTTCACTGTTTGTTTTTTTCTCTTTCGTGTTTTTACATTTTTTTTTATTTCTCAACCCCTTCGCTTATTTTCGTTCATTTTCAAATCGGGTTTGAAAATTTCCAATTAGTCACTCTCGTTTTTTTCTGTATTTTTAAGATGGTGATTGTTGTGAATAATATTGATGTTTCGGACTGTTGTCCTCATCTTTATTGGGGCATGTATAAACACAACATTCAGGCTACCGTATCCTCGGGACTTATTCAGATCTCTTGATCCTCGGTAAATAAGGAACACCTGATCAATACCCCAGGATAAAGCGGCCTGAAAGTTGTGTTTATACATACCACACTAAAGACGAGGACAACAGTCCGAAACATCAAAATTAGTTACTCTCGTGTGACTGTCCTATTATTTACTCTTGTTTGTTTACTTATTGTATGGTATTTATGTAATATTCTTTTGGTTTTATATTAATGAATATGATAAAAAATCTCGGAGAAAATCTTAAAAGAAATCCTTTACCAAAAAGAAATAACTCTGATTTTATTCTTTACTTCCTAATTTAAATAAATAGTTAAATTAGGAAAATCTAACAATAAACGACAGGAAGTGATGGAAGAGTAAATTTATGTTCTTCTATTTTTCGATTATACACACCGTCTGTTTCAAATCTTTTTATCTGCATTCTTAATTAATTATTTTTTCTTTTTTTAATTATAACATTTTTATGGTCAGTTTAAGAATTAATCACTTAGTTACACTTTTGACATCGTAATTATTACGGTGAAACACAAAATTCTTTCTAAGATTAGTTTTTGATTTTTAGATTTTTTTTTTTTGCATTTAATATTTTAAATAGGAGACATTAATTTTTACAGACGTTTCATGGCTGTGCACTTTTTTATTTAAAAATTAAAATTTACATAGTTATGTACTGGTATCCGTCGTTCGTCGATGTAAACAAACATCTTAGATTTCTCGGGGTGCTTACCGGAATCTTCTAAAATACACAAAAGCCATAAATAAATACCATAAAGTAAATAAACAAACACGAGTAAATGACTGAAAAGACATCAAGTGAGAGTGACTAATTTTGATGTTTCGGACTGTCGTCCTCATCTTTATTGAATTATGTATAAACACAAATTTGCGGACGCTGTATCTTCGGGCGTTGTTCAGGTGTTTCTGTTGGCGTTTTTTGGATATAAGGCGTGTGTCAAATGACCACTTCTACTTATAGACTCAACGATAATCATGTGACCAACCTATTGGCCAACCACTGGCAGTGCTCTGCTGCTGATATCATTATTTATACTGGCTGTTCTAATCTTAGCTACTCACAACTACTTGGATACAATTATTGATACTCAATTTTAATAAACACACTTTTCTATCTAAACCATAGATGTGACCCTAACAGGTACTACCACTCTAGGTCAGTGATGACCTGGGAGCAATGGCGATAAAGGGGTTCTCGACATCCCCTAAATATCCAGAACTGGAACCTTATCATCAGATAGATTTAACGCCATTCCCATGACATGAATACCCCCAGCCATCGACTTTAGCACCCATAGGATAAAAATGGTTAGGGTTGTTATAAGGGCCATAAGGTTGGGGCAATCATATATGTGCTAGGGCTTGATGGGACCAGCCGATTGATCGGAGGTTATCTCTCCGACCGTCCGTCTAGCCTAAGTAAGGGCCAAAGTGGAGTGTTGCATGCCATGGACTGCTCAGTGTTGGAATATTTTTGGATATAAGGTGTGCTCTAATTCCCAACCTTGATCTATAGACTAGCCAAGGTCACGTGAGTTATTCGTGTAGCCAATCACTAGCAACACTGCGTGGCTTATACAATACTTAAAGCCTCCACATTAGACATAATTCTAACTGCATTCCTTGAGGACGGATTTACAGGAACTGAGAACTCTTTACTAGAGGAACCAAAGGATTCATTCTCGAGGGACTCTTTACCAGGAACTGAGAACTCTTTACCAGAGGAAACAAATGATTCATTATCGAGGGACTCTTTACAGGGGATCCGATTCCACCTAACAAGCGCCCCTGCTTTAAGGGCTCCATGATGACCCAGAAGATTGTAACACTCAGACACCAGAGTTCAATCTTTAAGTATCACAGGTCGTCATCAACGGCCAACAGGTGTCCCCATTGGGGGGAGTCTTACTCCTCTCCCGAGATGCAGTCGGTGTATTCTAACGCCTCATCTGACATTGGAGCTTTGTATTCGTTGTTACTTCTGGACCATTTCGCGGCATATCCTACTTTCCTACTTGAATGGTTTGTGAGGTGTGCAGAAATATGGCCGTACATCTGTTGTTTTGTAGAGTGGTGTTTCCTTGATTCGTTCAAAACAACTCGAAGCATCCTTAGTGACTTAAAACTCCTTTGAGATTATTCTGTGACGCGTTGATCATTTCCTTAATAAAAATACAAAAAAACAAAACAAGTCATAATTCTCTAAGCTGTTGACCTTTGTTGCAATCTATAACTTCAGTTTCACTGCTAAATGTATTGGTCTCTACGCGAATACGATCTTTATAGATATACTATGGAGACCTAAAACAGCTAAAGGGACATTTAATAATTAATATCGGTTTTTCAAATGTGGAACAAACAAAAATGGAAATATGCAAAGACAAGTTTGTCTGCATTTAGTTTTCCAAAATTTTGCCCAAAAATCGATAATGGAGTCGTCTTCATTTTCAGGAGACTTCTCTTGATTTTGGGAAACTGATATGCTATCTGACGGAGCGTCAACCGAGTCTACTGTTCTCTCTTTCTCTTCGCTCTCTCTTTCTTTTTCTCTTTCTTGATTTCTTATTATTTGCCTACGACTGTACCCCCTCTCTCTCTCTCTCTCTCTCTCTCCCTCTCTCTCTTTGTCTCTGTTGATTTCTTAGTAATTTTCTACAACTGGTCATCTTTCTCTTTCTCCCTCCCCTCTCTTTCTCTCTCTGTCTGTCTCTTTTTGGTTTCCTAATATTAGTCTACAACTGTTCCTGTCTCCCCCCTCTCTCTCTCTCTCTCTCTTCAATCTCTCTCTCTCTCTCTCTCTTCCTTTCTGTTTTCTTTTTTTGGTTTCCTAATATTTGTCTACAAATGTTCTTCCCCCCCTCTCTCTCTCTCTCTCTCTCTCTCTTCTCTCTCTCTCTCTCTCTGTGTGTGTGCCTCTTTTCCTCACCCTCTGTTTCACTGTTAGTCTCTCTGTGTGTCTCTGTGTGTCTGTCTCTGTTTCTGTCTCTCTGTCTCTCTGTCTCTCCCTCTCTATGTCTCTGTCTCTGTCTCTCTCTCTTTCTCTGTCTCTGTCTGTCTGTCTGTCTTTCTGTCTGTCTGTCTGTCTCTCTCTTCTCTCTCTCTTTGTCTCTTTTACTTTCTTGATATGTGTCTACGATCGTTCCCTTCCCTCTATCTCTCTCTCTCTTTTGTTTCTCAAAATTTGTATCCAACTGTTTATCTCTCCTCCGCCTCCCCCTCTTCTCTCTCTCTCTCTCTCTCTCTCTCTCTCTCTCTCTCTCTCTCTCTCAAAAACAAAACTGTTGACTCATTATCCGACTGTGTGGGATTTCGTTAACAATAATTTTGCAATGAACTAAAAATGGTAACCGACTCCAGTGAACGCAAAATAAAACAATAAACTACTTTAAAGTCTCCAAGAGAGTGTACTAAATTACTTGCAAGTTGTTGATTGTATCAGAGCAAAGAAACAACAGAGAAAGATTCTACGAAATACGGGACGAATATTTTCGGGTTACCAAAACACTACGTGCAACCTTTTTTGTTGTTGTTTTGAACAAGAGAAGGGCGGGTCAGTTGTGTTGAGAATTTTGACATATAGTTATTTACTAAGCTTAGCTTAGATGTGGCACAAGGCCAGATTATGGAGCGCCCAGTGAGAATCGAACTCACTACCAATGGTCAGCGAAGCCAGCTTGCTAACCATTACAGCATTACATTATATTTGACATATAGTTATTTACTAAACTTTGCTTAGATGTGGCACCAGGCCAAAGGTGTGGGGCACCCAGTGAGAATCGAACTCACTAACAATGGTCTGCTAATCTAGCTGGCTAACAACTACACCACGTGAGGTGCCCAGAATTTTGAAATATAGTTATTTACTAAGCGTAGATTAGATGCGGCACAAGGCCAGAAGTATGGGCGACCAGTGAGAATCGAACTCACTAACAATGGTTTGCTAATCTAGCTTGCTAACCATTACATCAAATGAGGTGCCCAGAATTTTAACATATAGTTATTTACTAAGCTTAGCTCAGATGTGGCACAAGGCCAAAGGTGTGGGGCACCCAGTAAGAATCGAACTCACTAACAATGGTCTGCAAATCTAGCTTGCTAACCATTACACCACGTGAGGTGCCCAGAATTTTGACATATAGTTATTTACTAAGCGTAGCTTAGATGCGGCACAAGGCCAGAAGTATGGGGCGCCCATTAAGAATCAAACTCACTAACAATGGTCTGCAAATCTAGCTTGCTAACCATTACACAACGTGAGGAGCCCAGAATTTTGACAAGGTGTGTGATAGATACCCGCTCTCTCTCACGCTTCTCTCTCTTTCTCACTCACTCACTCTCTCTCAATATATATATATATATATATATATATATATATATATATGTGTGTGTGTGTGTGTGTGTCTGTGTCTGTGTGTGTGTTGTGTTAAACTGTACAGGCAATTCTTGTTTGACGAGTTTTTGTTCGGCCCTTTCTAATTTTCTGGCCATCGTTTTGGTATCAGGGTGGAATTGTCTGTACAGTTTAACACAAAATGTTTTAAAGAAAGAATGCTGCCAAATACTTATTTTAATACATATATATATATATATATATATTATATTATATATATATATATATTATATAATACTTTGTTGGGTTCCATAATCACGATACCCATGGTATTTAAGACCTTTTTATTCACAAATATATATATATATATATATATGTGTGTGTGTGTGTGTGTGTGTGTGTGTGTGAGTGTGTGTGTGTGTAGAGAGAGAGTCAGACAGACAGACATACAGACAGAGACAGAGTGACAGACCGATAGAGAGATACAGAGATACAGAGAGACAGACAGACAGACAGACAGTTTGAGAGAATTAGATTGATAGAATGGAACCGATAGATAGATAAAATATAGATACAGTGGGGAGGGAGAGATAAAGAGACTGAGAGAGACTCAGTAAGAAGAGACTCAGAGAGAGAGAGAGAGAGAGAGAGAGAGAGAGAGAGAGAGAGAGAGAGAGAGAGAGACTCTGAATTTTATTAATATACTTGTGAACTGGTTGAAGATAGTGCCTGTTGCCTGGGTATTCTGGCCGAGGCTCTGAAGGATCTGACATGTCAATTTAGATAAAAAGCCGATATCTTTCTGTCAGGATCTCACACAAGCCATTGGTGATTTATCATAAGCCAGACATTTCTGACATTTTTATCTCATGTAATACATGCAGTATATACGCAATATATATACAATATATATGCCAAATCACTGGTGACAAGTGCGCGTAATGATATCTTAGCCGCTATCCCCTTTAATGAAAGTCAAAACTTCATTCAAAATAAGATTATTAGTTAGAACTGGATCTCCTCACGCACAGCACCTCCCACAAAGAACAATGTCGGTAAGAAATCTTAGGTGTTGTCAGAGTCACATTTGTCTAACTAATCAGTTTAATAAATGCCTGTGACAGGTTACGTAATTAAACGGTATATATAAAATGTAAATTGAAAACAAAACAGTAATCTTATTTCTGCTTTGGTTTGTTTTGTTTTACGGCATATCAACCTCAGTGGGTCATATAATACCAATAAAGTTTTGAAATAAATCAATTCTTAATAGATAATACAATTTTTTATAAATACATTTTTATATTTAACCCATAGATGGGACCCTAACAGGTACTACCACTCCGAGTCAGAGTGGACCAGGGAGCAATGGTGATGAACGGGTGCTCCACATTCCCCAAACCTCCAAAACTGGAACCTCACCATCAGATAGAGTTTAACGTCATTCCCAGGACATGTAGACCCACAGCCACCGCCTCCTCGCACTCATGATAAAAAGGGGTTGGGGCTTGCCATAAGGGCAATAGGGTGGGGAAAATCATATAAGTGCTAGGGCTTGACGTGACAAGCCGATTGATCAGAGGGCCTCTCGACGACGCCCGTCTAGCCTAAGTAAGTTTCTAAGTGAAGTGTTGCAGGTCATGTACTGCCCATCCTCCAAAACTCCGTCTTTAAGCATCACGGGTCGCCACCCATGGCGAACATGTCGCCCTATTTGGGGGAATCTTACCCCTCTGCATAGGTGCAGTCGGTGTATTCTAAAGCCTCAGCCGACAGGGCGTCACGTTTCTTGGTAAAGAGACAGGGGAAAAAAGAAAGAAAAAAAGAAAAGAAAGTTTTTAGTGGACTAATATTCTAAGCCAGTGACCAGTCAATGACCCCTGAACTAGATATAAAAGTCCCAAGTTTTTCTCCAAAAGAGAGGAAACGGATATTTCCCTTTCCCCACCCTGGGATCACAACCGGAAACAAGGAGATTCATTCTCTTTCGCTAAATGTCTCACAAGCAGACGCTCGTCAACGTTTTCGTGCTCCACTATGGGGGTGTTTTAACTGACCTAGTAAGTTGAGAGATGAATAGAATTCATGATAGAAAATTTGAACAAATTCTTATTCTCTTTCGCTGAAAATACCCAACGGAGCAAGCGAGAAATAAACAACCCCTTATGCCTATCTACAACCCACTTTCTTCCGTGTGTTTTTTGTAAACTCACTATCCATGTTGACTGTTGCTCGTGACCTATTCTACCACAAAACTACATAAGCCTTTTATGGCAGCGTGGCCAAGCTACAAATGTGCTACTTGTACTATGTAAGCCATTTCTACCTGTCACATAGTCAGAGTTTGTTGACTAAACCAACCTCGCAGATTTTTTTCTGGTGACGAGGATGGCTAGACATCCCGCAGCACGAAAAACCTGCAAAAGAGTGGGGGAAGCTTTTTGTTCAACGTCCATTTAGCATATTATTTCTGAATTAAACCCTCTTCATCGCGGAGGGCCGTGTAAACTTGGTAGAGTCTGAGCCGTGCCCTAGCGAACTTAAGTGCCTGGTAGGGTCACCTAAGCCGGACAGATCTGACACTCTGTGTCATTAACGCCACATCCCAGCTAAAGGGTCTCTGGCGTAAAACCATAGGACTTCTCCATATTCTTTATGAATCAAGGCTTTGACCTACTTGTCCCTGCGTCAATGGAAAATCGACAGCAAACAAGGACATCTCACTTCCCCTAACCTAAATATGCATACAAGGTTTGGGAATCGCTTGTAAATTTCATATTCCCTTCTTACTCCTTCCATTAATTCATCACACACGAATTCCTTGGCTAGGGCCGATTCAACCGACACAGGGTTAATGCCGTAACATAGGCGTATATATATTTACCAACCCCTCCGCACGAGCAGGATGTGACACAAGGTCAATTTCTTAAGCGGAGTTTAACAGGTTTGAATTCAGAGTTTTCCTTCTCCTAGACAGGTTACCTAACCATAGTTAAATAGCCCAGTTAGCCCTGCTAATTATCCATAGCTGGAGGGAGAGTAGGATTCATACCTTTCTCAAGAGTATTAGCGCTAAGTGAAATGTAATTACCACGTCCAGGATTTGAACTCGGGGCGCCGAGTCCATTTCCCATGACTTTAACCATTACAGCACGCGCTTCCATAGCATAACATAGGCATATAAGCTAATAAATATTAGATAGGGGAAATAATTGTTTAATTCTGTTATCTTTTAATATATTTACATATTTGTATGATAGGGACTTCCCTTGCGAAGTACTTCTAAGATTTGTCCAAGACAGCACGCAATATCCTTTTGTAGTTCCCATGTAGCTTCATCTCTAAGTACTAATACCCTTATAAAAGATATGCATCCAAGCATTCTCCCTCCAGCTATGGGTAAATAGTTGGGTAGACTAAACACTTTAGCATGGCTTATGCAGCCAGTCTATGAGAAGGAAATACCTATGTAATTGGGCTTTCGTCAATTACTACGCATGTGGAGGGGTTAGGTATATATGTAAATGTCCTAGATGCAGCATAAACATTCAGAGATTGTATGATTTGAATGTTGCTTTAACAAAACCAATTATTTTGTTGTTAGGCCAAAAAAAAAAAAACAATCGATACTTATATATTAATGTCAGTTGGTGTATATATATATATATATATATATATATATATATTATTATTATTATTATTATTATTTTTATTTATTTTTTTTGCTTGAAGGGAATTACAATGCGTATATCGCATAAAATTCGATAATTATAGTAAATGAACATGATAAGTGGATTTCTGCAAAGGATCGTTCGGTCTATGGAACATCGTACAGACTGTTTCGACTTTATTAAGTCTCATCAGCGATGAATACTAACGATTTCCCTCCGACAGAAATCGAAATCGGGACCTCAACAAGCATAGTCAGAAATCATACTGTCTCGGCCACGGTACAGACCGAGAAATCCCTGCGAAATTAATCTTAATGATACTTATACACCTCTACCCTAATAGGTACGGGGACGTTGAGTGAATAATAACAAACAAGGCCTTAAGCTCTTCGCCGAAGGGAAATAAAACATTTTTAGATGTATATCGCATAAAATTCAATAATTATAGTAAATAAACATGATAAGTGAATTCACTTATCATGTTTATTTACTATAATTGTCGAATTTTATGGGATATACGCATTGTAATTGCCTTCAAGTAAAAAAATATAACTAATAATATATTCAATAATGCTTCTAAAAAAACAAACATCTAATATATATATATATATATATATATATACCCGTATGAAACTACGAAAATAAAAGAATTAACGATAAAGTAAATATATATACACATTGAATATCACCAGTTCATGATTTTTGAGCAAGAAAACTATGAAGATTTCGTTTATATTCAGAAATATTTAAAAATTAAGATATACATAGAAATATCACTTATAGATTTCCGGCATTTGTAAACGTTAAAAGTAATCAAATCAGTACACCAGGGTTTTCCCCCTCTACCCAGCAGATGCGGGGTAGCTGCTTCTAATTATCAATATAGAAATTGATATCGTTCAACCGGATCCGTTCTCACAATTTCTTTGGGAAATCATCAGTTTGTATGCAGGTGAGAGACCACTTACATCCGATAGGCGGCGCTGCTTCAATTTCATCTTTATATGCTATTAACAGAGGACATACATATATATATATATATATATATATATATATATATATATATATATATATATATATATGGCCGGTTTAACTCAGTCGGTAGAGCGTTCGGCTAGAAACCACAAGGTTCCTAATTCGATACCCACCCTCGCCAACTCAGGGTATGAGTAGCACAGGGATCTGTGCGGTAAAGTAAGGAGCTGATGGTAGGTGTGGCGCTCCACCTCAGACGCTAAAAATATCCTTGGTCTAGCGCTATTGAAAAGGGAATAGACTCCCTCGCTGCATGGCTGATACCAACATTAGGCCGCCCCGACGACTTTACACACACACACACACACACACACATATATATATATATATATATATATCAGTCATCCACAGACACGTGTTTTGAAGTTTACTTCTCATCAGTGCGGCTCGACTTTTTATCAGCTACCTCTAGTCGGTATCGAAACCCGACAGAATGTTCAACTGCCAAGTTCCTTACCCTTGCGGCTATCTAGGGTGAACAATTACCAACACCATCAGATGAGTAGAGTGTGACACATAGTCAATTCATGTACAGTTGAACAGGTTGGTTTGAATTCAGAGTTTTCCATCTAGAACGGTTGCTAACTAAGGTTAACAATCCAAGCCTGCCCTTATAAGTAGCTGGGAGGAGAATAGGTGGATTCATACCTTTCCCAGTGTTATTGGCGCAAGACTGAAATTTTGGATTTCCAAGTTTTTATTACTGCGATTGTTATCGGCGAGATTTTAGCGAGGAATTTTGTTTTTGCACGAACAAATTGTATAACTTGGAAATATATTTTGGGGAAAAAAACTACCTTAGATGTCACCCGATAAGGCGGCTTTTAATTTAGTTATATATATAACTAGCGGGGCCTACAGATATACCACAGTATGTTAATTTAATTATTACAACGTTGATATGTTAAAAGCTATTGCTAAATAGTTCAATATCTAAAATGTATAATAATCTTGATTTAAATCTTTCTCGCTCTTTTACTTTTTTTTTATTTCCTTCTTTTCCTCTTTTTATTATGTTCAATTGTAACAGATTAGCATTATCACTTCCACACGAACCCGAACTTTTTATAATTCCCCTACTCTCTTTCTCCCTTTCTTTTTTATATTCTTCCAGTGTAGCATGTCTTTTTTCTTCCCTTTCTTTTCTCTAATAAAAATGGTATGGGCCATTATTAAGCTGAGGTGATGACACTCATAAATAAGAATTCGGCGGATAAGCAACACCAGATTATCAGGATTTAGACTTTTGCTTTCCATCTTGAACGATTTGAACGATCTCATTTTAACCACATGGTGTTGCAAGATGATAACGGTCGTACTTTTAAGGAACTGATATAAAGAAATCATTTCAGACTCTTTTTCTCTCATTTCTTTATAATAGATAAAATCATTTCAAAAATATTAAATGCATTAAAATATCTAAATACATTAAAAAATCTGTTTACCATATTGTCTCTTACTCGCAACGCAAATACCTCATTATTTTTCTTTTTCTTAGTAGACAAAATTATTAAAATAAATCGATGAATAAAAAATCAAACAACATTAGACGAATATGATTTTCTGAAGTCAATTTAGTGGTCGATGGATTGATTGTGTTAAATTTATAACATTTCATAATGATAGCGATGAAATTTAATATTTTCAAGAAATAATAACTTTTTAATTTTTTTCTCTAAAAGAAAATATTATTGATTTCTTCCGAGATCTGGTATAAGCAAATAACAACGATGTGCTACGATTGATTATTTTAGATATTAATGCACCTATGTTCACTTTACTTGATATAAAAACTAGAAGTGGCTACCCAGCATCGCCTGGGTAGAGGGAGGGAAACGTAGTGTACTGATTTTTTTTTCACTTTCAGATTTACAAATTTTGAACATTTTTAAGTAGAATTTAAATTCTATTTTTATGTATATTTTAATTTTTAAATATCTTCGAATACAAATCAAACCTTCATAATTCTTGCGCAAAAAGCAGGGACTGGATGTTTAATGTGTTTATATTTGCTTTGTCGTTAACTATTTTATTTTCGTAGTTTCATCCGGACATACATATTGATCGCAACGTCTTGCCAGGCGACTACTACTCCTTCATTCATTGTCCGTTTGTGAGCTCGTTCATGACTATTCAATCCTGCCAGCGACTTGCATCACTTAGAACATTATCTGGCAGACATAACGATTGGTGTTGACTGAGTCGACAAGCGTGGTATACGTATCACTGTGAACTCGCTTGAGACCATCAACTATTCGGCAGACGTTTGTGCAGCAGGAACATAAAAAAATCCTCATGTTGTGAATCATGCTGGCAAAATTTGATTTTTATGCCCATTTTTAGGTTGCAAGTGATAGCACTTTACAGCGGAGATCCCTTCTGTTTTTTAGTCTTAGGTAGAATCGTTGTGTTCCCTAGTGTTAGCCGCCCTGTCAGCTGGGGCGTTAGAATGCACCGACTGCACCTCTGCAGAGGGGTGAGATTCCCCCAATGGGGCCACCTGTTGGCCGTGGGTGGCGACCCGTTATGCTTAAGGATAGAACCATTTGAAGGAGCAGTCCATGACTTGTAATACTCCACTTTGGCCTATCTTGGGCTAGACGGCGGTCGACAGACCCTCCGATCAATCGGCTGGTCATGTCAAGCCCTAGCACCTATATGATTTCCCAACGCCTCTTTATCATATGTGTGCTAGAAGGCTGTGGCTGCGGGTCTACATGTCTGGAATGACGTTAAACTCTATCTGAGGTTCAGTTTTGGAGGTTTGGGAATGTGGAGCACCCTTCATCACCATTGCTCCCTGGTCCACTCTGGCCCGGAGTTGGTAGTACCTGTTAGGGTCCCATCTATGGGTTAAATAAAAATATTTATAAAAAAATGTATTATCATTAAGAATTGATTATTTCAAAACTTTATCGGTATAAATGACCCACTGAGGTTGATATGCCGTAAATCAAAACAAAACAAACACTAGTGTTTGGTAGAATCCTTGGTTGTTCTCGGTGTTCCT